>JAPDNY010001019.1:0-20411 GCA_029375565.1 Gekko gecko | reverse complement strand
CCTAGTGGTCAACGAGCAGATCTCACACACACACCCTTTTTTGCTGTATGGAGACGCCTGTTGAGTTTCCAAGGCAAGAGAGGAACAGAGGCGGCGGTTTGCCCTTGCCTGCCTCTGCGTCGCAACCCTGGACTTCCTTGGTGGTCTCCCATCCAAATACGGACCACTCCAGACCCTGCTTAGTTTCTGACATCTGATGGTCCTTCAGTGGCTATTAGCCACAAGGCATAGGTAGGGACTTTCGGTCTGGGGCAAGGAATGCTCTGAATTCTGGGTGCATGGAAGGGGGGCAACAGTGGGAGGGCTTCTGGTGTCCTGGCCCCACTGCTGGACCTCCTGATGGCCCATGGTGTTTTTGGCCATTGTGTGACACAGAGTGTTGGACTGGACGGGCCATTGGCCTGATCCAACATCGGCTTCTCTTATGTACTTATGTCTGGGGCAACGGATGCTCTGTATTCTGGGTGCATGGAAGGGGGGGCACAGTGGGAGGGCTTCTAGTGTCCTGGCCCCACTGCTGGACCTCCTGATGGCCCATGGTGTTTTTGGCCCATGTGACACAGTGTTGGACCAGATGGGCCATTGGCCTGATCCAACATTGGCTTCTCTTATGTTCTTATATGGAGCAGAGGCCCATCAGTGGCCATTAGCCACAAGGTACAGATAGAGGTACAGGATTGTGGAGCTGCGGTGGCTCAAGTGGTTAAGACGCTGAACTGCAGGCTGTGGAAGGTCAGTAGTTCAGCAGTTCGAGACCCGGGTGCCGCAT
Organism: Gekko gecko; assembly: GCA_029375565.1. NCBI lineage: Eukaryota > Metazoa > Chordata > Lepidosauria > Squamata > Gekkonidae > Gekko > Gekko gecko. The sequence continues at coordinate 19,642 of JAPDNY010001019.1, read as the reverse complement.
GACAGGGTGAGCTCCTGTCTCTAGTTCCAGCTCCTGCCAACCTAGCAGTTCGAAAGCTAGAAATTGCAAGTAGATAAATAGGTACCACTTCGGTGGGAAGATAACAGCGTTCCGTGCACCTTGGTGTTTAGTCATGCCGGCCACATGACCACGGAAACGTCTTTGGACAGCGCTGGCTCTTCGGCTTTGAAATGGAGATGAGCACCACAACCCTAGAGTCGGATTCGACTGGCTTTCGAGCAAGGGAACCTTTACCTTTACCTACAGATAGGAACTCTCAGTCTGGGACAAGGGATGCTCTGTATTCTTGGTGCATGTGGGGGGAGTCAACAGTGGGAGGGCTTCTGGTGTCCTGGCCCCACTGCTGGACCTCCGGATGGCCCCTGGTGTTTTTTGGCCACTGTGTGACTCAGAGTGTTGGACTGGAGGGGCCATTGGCCTGATCCAACATTGGCTTCTCTTATGTTCTTATGTCTGGGGCAAGGGATGCTCTGTATTCGTGGTGCTGGGGGGGGCAACAATGGGAGGGCTTCTAGTGTCCTGGCCCCACTGCTGGACCTCCTGATGGCACCTGGTATTTTTGGCCACTGTGTGACACAAGAGTGTCGGACTGGATGGGCCATTGGCCTGATCCAGCATTGGCTTCTCTTATGTTCTTATGTCTGGGGCAAGGGATGCTCTGTATTCGTGGTGCTGGGGTGGGCAACAGTGGGAGGGCTTCTAGTGTCCTGGACCCACTGCTGGACCTCCCAATGGGCCAAAGTGTTTTTGGCCTGTGTGACACAGCGTTGAACCGGATGGGCCGTTGGCCTGATCCAACGTTGGCTTCTCTTCTGTTCTTACGTAGCCTGGGTTGTCGAGGCCAAGGCAAGAGACATTCAGAAGGAGAAGATATTGGATTTATATCCCCCTCTTCACTACCCGAAGGAGTCTCAAAAGGGCTCCATGGGCCCAAGAAGTCAAATGAATGGGACAGTCTGTCCCCAGGTTCACAGCGACACCAACAGACCAAGTCCTAACAACACCTGCAAAACAGCTCCTGAGAATGGAGATGTCTGGATGATGAACAGGGGGAGATGCTTCCTCCTGTGGCCTTCCACCCCTCTTGGTATCACTTGCAAGGTCCCGTTTGTAAGGGGAATTAGGAAGGCAGGACTCCCATCCCACAAGCCTCAATAGGTGAAGGGGCTGGAAGCTGGGAGGGGCCCCCAGAGACCATCAGAGAGAGAGAGAGAGAGAGAGAGAGAGAGAGAGAGAGAGAGAGAGAGAGAGAGAGAGAGACGCAGCTGTTCCAAAGTAACTCATATTTATTGAAGTACAAAATCATAATGCAGAAATAGTCAAAGATTTAGCAATTTAACATCCACCATACAGGGGGGAAAACCAGTATCTATTAGAAACAGGAGGAGGAGGAGATTGGATTTATACCCCGCCCTTCACTACCGGAAGGAGTCTCAGAGCAGCTTACAAACTCCTTTCCCTTCCCCTCCCCCCAACAAACACCCTGTGAGGAAGGTGAGGCTGAGAGAGCTCTTTTGAGGACTGCCCTTGAGAGAAGAGCTCTGAAAGAACTTATGATTGACCCAAGGTCATCCAGCAGCTGCAAGTGAAGGAGATTAGAGTCGGCACTCCTAACCACCACACCAAACTGGGGAATCCACCATACAGGGGGGAAACCCCAATATCTATTAGAAACAGGAGGAGGAGATTGGATTTTTACCTCACCCTTCACTACCGGAAGGAGTCTCACAGCAGTTTACGAACTCCTTTCCCTTCCCTTCCCCACAACAGACACCCTGTGAAGGTGGGGCTGAGAGAGCTCTTTTGAGGACTGCCCTTAAGAGCTCTGAAAGAACTTGTGACTGACCCAAGGTCACACCAGCAGCTGCATTTGGAGGAGTGGGGAATCAGACCTGGTTCTCCGAGATTAGAGTCCCTGCTCCTAAACATCACACCAAACTGGCTCTCGTGTGCACTTACAGAAATAATGCATAAGGGATATATATCCCAGCCACTTGTCAAGGACCTAACAAAGAAAGCGGTTGGCAAAAGGCTCTGAACAGCAGGAAACACTGACGTTGTATATCTTCAGGATCCGAAGTAGCTGTCAATTAAGAAATGGGGTGAACCTGATGAAACCCAGAACCCTCCCCTCGCTGACCAGATGAACTCTGCTCAGAGTCAGCTCATAATCTATTAGGTCTGCAACACCCGACACTCTCCCCATGTCAAGGTGGGGCTCTGGAGCCACATAGCCCTGGTATCTGGGATGTTTAGGCTTCGAGGCTGAAACTCAAAAATGGAAACAATTCTTGTAGGACAGAGTGCATTGTCAGGTCCGGGCTTGCTTGAGAGCAACTACACTGCAAAGTGTCAGACTCCTGGCCATGTTACTCTCAATGACACTCTCTTTGGCACTGAATTGTTTATTGAGATATAAGCAAGTACCAGATCAGAGCATCACCGAGTTAGAACTAACGATTTTGGTGGTGTGACGGACTTAAAAGATCTGGGACTGGCAGAGTGGAAACACGGAATACTGCTGAGTCAAATGACTAAGTGAGGAGGGGGCCCATTGAGCTTGGAACCCTCGGTGATTGGCGTTTAACTGACCAAACTGTCCGTTTGGAACTGGCAGTTGAGAGGCAGCAGTTAGTCGTTGGACGGAGAGCTAACAAGGAGTCGGTCAGTGAATTGAAGAAACTCTGTAGCTCTGTGTGGAAGAGCCTGGTTTACTGAGTTCCTTAGAAGGAAGGGGACAGTGACCAGACAGTTAAAAACTAAACACAATAGAGTCACACACCATGGAGACATCTCTCCTTAAAAAGGAACTGGAGGTGGTTTAGAAAGGGCTAAAGAACGGTCTGGCAGGAGTCTGGAAAGCTGGTTTGGTGACCGAGGAGACTCCGAGGGACAGGCTTGCCAAGAACTTACCGTATTTCAGCGGGGGACAGATATGTCCTTGCAGGACCATCCCCAGGGGACGGAAAGACGCGCCGCACAATGCCATCGCCAGGAAGTGACACTAGGTGACGCTCTGGCAATGGGCTGGAAACTCAATGGTACCACCGAGTTTTCAGCCCCATTGCCAGAGCGTCGCCTGGTGTCACTTCCTGGCAACAGCATCATGTGTTACAGGGAGGACTGGTCCGGCTGGGGAGCATGTTTCCCGCGCCCCCACGCGGTAAGTACTTGGGAACCCCACCGAGGGACCTGTTAGCAAAAGCCACAAAGCCACCTGTTAGTAAAAACCACAAAGCAGTTGCTGGAGAGGAGGAGTAGAAGCGTGTTTAAGGAACTGATGCACATCTATGTATGAACTGAAAGTGATGAAAATACAGCCTAAGTGAACGTAAGGGCAAACATTGAAGCCGGAAAGGAAACAAACTATCGTCTGTATAGATCTTCCATCGCCCCTGTGGTGTTGTTTGTAAATAAAGCCTGTTCAGTTTTAAAGTTAACAAGCCGAGGGGCCTCTCTCTTTACTGGTGAAAGAAAAAGACTTAGCAGTGGTCCTTACAAATATCCCTGACCAAGGAATAAATTATAATACCCCAAAGAGACTATTATAGATCTGTATAGAGGACTGGTCAGAAAAAAAAATTATCAGCAGCTCTGACTAGGCAGCACACGCAGACCCTCACGGTACTGTCAGTATAAAGGGGGCGCATGTCGTAGGTGGGTACATAGGTTTTTGTTGCTCATTCACATAGTCGAGTCCGACTCTTCGTGACCGCAAGGACCACATCACTCCAGGCCCTCCTGTCTTCCGCCGTCCTCCGGAGTTTGCTCAATTTCATGTTCGTTGCATCGGTAACGCTGTCTCACCATCTCATCCGTTCCCGTCCCCTTCTTCTTTGACCTTCAGTCTTCCCCAGCATCAAGGTCTTCTCCTCCAGTGAGCGCTCCCTCCTCATTTGGTGGCCAAAGTATTTGAGCTTCGATATGTTGTCGAAGGCTTTCGCAGCCAGAGTTCATTAGCTGTTGTAGATTTCCCGGGCTGTATGGCCAGTCACAGCTGCTGGCGAAACGTCAGGTCCTAAAATGCCAAGACAACGGCCATACAGCCTGGAAAATCTGCAACAACTATTTGAGCTTCAGCTTCAGTCTCTGGCCTTCCAGGGAACAGTCAGGGTTGATTTCATTTAGGATTGATTGATCTGATCTCCTTGCAGTCCAAGGAGCTCTATTCTGCAATGGTCAGGCCTCACCTGGAGTCCTGTGTCCAGTTTTGGGCACCACACTTTAGGAAGGATGTTGACAAGCTCGAGCGTGTCCAGAAGAGGGCGACCAGGATGGTGAGAGGGTTGGAATCCAAGTCTTACGAGGAAAGGCTGAAAGAGTTGGGCATGTTTAGCCTGGGAAAGAGAAGGCTTAGAGGGGCCATGATGGCAGTCTTCAAATATTTGAAGGGCTGTCATGTAGAAGATGGAGCAGATCAATTCTCTCTTGCTCTGGATTGCAAGACTAGATCTAATTGGTGGAAATTATGAGGGAGTTGTTACTGGCTAGATATCAGGAGAAACTTCCTGTTGACCAGCTCGAGCGTGTCCAGAAGAGGGCAACCAGGATGGTGAGAGAGTTGGAATCCAAGTCTTAGGAGGAAAGGCTGAGAGAGTTGGGTATCTTTAGCTCCAGATTGCAAGACTAGATCTAATGGGTGGAAATTACAAGGGAGTCGTTACCGGCTAGATATCAGGAGAAACTTCTTAACTGTAAGAGTGGTTGAGCAGTGGAACAGCCTGCCTCGGGAGGTGGTGGATGTTCCTCCCCTGGATGTTTTCAAGCAAAGGCTGGACGACCATTTTTGGAGTATCTTTCAGCTCTGCTCCTGCAGAGTGCAGGGGGCTGGACTAGATGACCTGCAAGGTCCCTTCCAACTCTAACATTCTATGATTCTAAGAGTCTTCTCCAGCACCACAGGTAGATATAGGTAGATACAGCCCCCCGGGTTATAACCAATCACACATCAGAATCATCCCGCCTAGCCATAGCTGTCCCAAACCCCCCTCCCCCAAATCTGGGAAATATATGATCCCGTTATCTAGGCAAAAAATGGCACTAACAGTCTTCAAGGGCATCCACATTCCAGCAAGAGAAAAGCGGAGGCGTCTTCAGGAAAGAGTTACAGGCCGCTAGAAGCGAAAGGTGCCCACTCGCTCTGCATTCACTCCCCTCCCCTTAGGAATTCCCCGTCACCCGCCTCCATGGCAAACCAAGGTTTGACGCAAAGCTTTATGGGGAAAGGAATCCACCGAAAGAGACTTAAGGCAATCACAGGTGATCCTCAAAACTGAGCTCATCTCCCAGCTAAAATCCCGCCTCCCCCTTTACTTCTGGAACTCGGGTCGCAGCCGCAGAGTCTCAAAGACCGCCTCTGCTCGGCCCATCTCGGCGTCTTCCTCGAACTTCTTGGCCGTCTTCATCAGCCTCTCTCTGAGCAGTTGCCACTCCTTCATGTGGCCGCCGACGATCAAGTCGCCGGCCTCGTACATCTCCAGCGCCTCCCGCCTCAGCCCCTTCCTGTGGAGGAGGAAGTCCCCCCAGCGCAGGTAGATGGCCTGCTGGCACCGCTTGCTGGCCGTTGGCAGCTCCTCCAGCAGGTTCTGATAAAGCTCTTCCGCGTAAAGCGTGGCCTTCTCACCATACAGCTGAGCCAGCTCCAGCCGGGAAAATATAGACCGAGGATCTGTTTCCACGGCCCGCTGGAAGCTCTCGATAGCGGCGGCCAGGATCTCTTCTCTCTTCTCCGGGGCTGCTCTTTCCAGCTGCGTCTTGTAGCAGATGCCGAGGTCGTAGTGGAGGAGGTGGTAGTCGGGAGCCAGGGCGATCGCTTGTTGCAAGATGTCGATGGCTCGGGGAAGGAGGTGCTTCTTCCAAATCCTGGCGGCGTTCCGCAGATCTTCCGGGTTGAGGCTGTTCCGGGCAACTTCCGTCGTCAGAACCATGGACCTCCTCCAGTCTTTTTCTCTAGCAGATCGGCCAAATGCACTTTGACTTCATAGTTTTGGGGCTGGCGGCAGAGAATCTGTTCCATCAACCCTATGGCCTCTCTCCAAAGGTGAAACTTGAAAGAGTGGGTCCAGGAAGCAAAGACAGAGATGGCCAGACCGGCCTGGAAGTCCGGGTTGGACTCGTCTTCACGGAGTGCCGTTTGGAAACACTCAGTGGCCTCCTCCCCGTTCCGGAAGCCGAAGGCCAGAAGGGACCACCCTTTTTGCGCGTGGATCTCGGGGATCTGCACTGAGTACTGCTCAGGGCTGGACAGGGACCGGCAGATCTCGGAAATCCAGCCCAGGTAGAGCTCCACCATCTCATAGTTGACCAAGCGGTAATAGATCCAGGCGTAGTTCCCATAAACCAGCAAGACCTGGCGGGAGAAGTTGGCCGGATGGTCTTGCTGGAGTCTCGTTTCTGCTTCTCGGAGGCTGTCCAGAGCCTCTGGGTTATTCCCCTGCAGCTGCTGCAGGTACGCCCTCAGGGCCAGGTAGACGCCGCGGTTGCGATAGGCCGTGTGCTCCGCCTTGAGTGCCACCGTCTTCAGGATGTGACCGACGTCCACCTCACCCTTCAGCTTGAGGCACCAGTTGAAATGACACTGGAGCATCTGGAGTTTCTCCCACAGATATTTTGTCCTGTGGGGAGAAGAGAGACACGGACTGTAAAGCTAAAATGATGTTTCACAATCGCAGAGAACATCTTCTATAGCTGTATTATTATTATTATTATTATTATTATTATTATTATTATTATTATTATTATTATTATTATTATTATTATTATTATTATTATTTGCCTCATACAGAAAATGGGGTTTCCAGGGCTCACACTTTACCTAGCATGGTTGGCAGGGAAAGGTGCACAGTAGATTATTATCTGTGCTGGAAAGCAGCGAAGCTGAGCATTCTCACCTTTGCAGGTACTCATCGAGGGGTGCGACATGAGGGTGGCCCTTCCTCTTTGGAGGGAACAGAAAACTTGGCCTTTGTACAACGGCTTTGGGTTACTTTTTGAAAAAATAGAGGACTTCCTGCTCTTGGCTTCTGCTTTCTGAAAGAGCTTCCCCCTTCCTTCAGCAAACAAAAAAAGTCATCCGGTTCCAATCCAGACCCAAAAAACACACACAAACAAAACCCAACCTCGGCTTTGCTACTTTACACAAAGAGTAATAAAAATGTGGAATTCGATGTAGTGATGGCCACAGGAATAGCTTGAAAAGGGGATTAGATAGATTCATGGAGGATGAGTCTATCAATGGCTACTAGCCGTGGTGACTGAGGGAAACCTCCACATTCAGAGGCAGTCAACCTCTGAATGCCAGAGCCAGGAGACAACATCGGGGAAGGCCTCGGCCTCTCTGCCCTGTTGTCGGCCCCCCAGAGGAACTGGTTGGCCACTGTGTGAGACGGGAGGCTGGACTAGATGGACCCCCAGTGGTCTGATCCAGCAGGGCTCTTCTGAGGTTCTTATGAAGGCCTTGGCCTCTCTGCCCTGTTGCTGGCCCTCCAGAGGAACTGGTTGGCCACTGTGTGAGACAGGAGGCTGGACTAGATGGACCCTCAATGGTCTGATCCAGCAGGGCTCTTCTGATATTCTTATGAAGGACTCGGCCTCTCTGCTCTGTTGTTGGCCCTCCAGAGGAACTGCTTGGCCACTGTGTGAGACGGGAAACTGGACTAGATGGACCCTCACTGGTCTGACCTAGCAGGGCTCTTCTGATGTTCTTATGAAGGCCTTGACCTTTCTGCCCTGTTGTTGGCCCTCCAGGGGAACTGGTTGGCCACTGTGTGAGACGGGATGCTGGACTAGATGGACCACTGGTCTGATCCAGCAGGGCTCTTCTGAGGTTCGCTTGAATTCTGGCAACCCTAACTTGAGAGAACTTCAAGGCTACCAGGGCAGGAGGAACTCATTTTGGCTGGCAAGATGTTAGCTGCAGCCTGCAACCTTTCTTAATGTATCACACACACCCTTCTCTGCAGGTACGAGCGTTTCTCTCCTCTGCAGGCTGCTGAAAGGCTGGTATTGATTCACGAGGCCGAAATGAAGGGTTCCTTCCCAAGAGGCAGCCTGCCGGGTGACACTCTGGGCCGCCAACTCTTTTCTGGGTGGGGCTCCTTTGCCTCGTACAGGTGGGCGACAAGCAAGCGAAAGGCTCAGAGCTGCTGAAGCCTTCTGTTGGGGTGAACTGGACGCAGGGGAGGGCCGGAGGGGGAAACCTGGTGGGCAGAGCTCCTCCTGCCCCAGTTCCACTCCTTCGCACACAGGGATGCCATCTCCAGGTGGGGCCTGGAGATCTCCTGGGATCACAATTAAATCTCCAGGCTAGAGAGACCAGTTCCCCTGGGGGAAGGATGGGAAAGGCAGCCCCGGACTTGTTCTCGCCAGCCAAGGTCCCCCCCTCCAAACCGTGCCCTCCCCAGGAGGGGCTGCCAACTCCAGGTGGAGAAATTCCTGGAGATTTGGGGATGAGGCATGCGGAGGGCAGGTCTTGGGGGGCGGAGAGACCTCTGCAGTGTGTAACCTCATTGAGTCAAGAAGGAGAGGAAGAAGAAGAGGAAGAAGAGGAAGAGGAGATTGGGCTGATACCCTGCCCTTCACTCGGAGTCTCAGAGCGGCTTACAATCTCCTTTCCCTCCCCCTCCCCACCACAGACACCCTGTGAGGTAGGCGGGGCGGAGAGAGCTCTTTCCAGAACTGCCCTTGAGAGAACAGCTCTGACAGAACTCTGGCTTGTCCACGGTCATCCAGAAAAAGAAGAAGAAGAGAAGAGGAGATTGGATTTACACCCCATCCTTCACTACCCAAAGGAGTCTCAGAGCGGCTTGCAAACTCCTTTCCCTTCCCCTCCCCACAACAGACACCCTGTGAGGTAGGCGGGGCTGAGAGAGAGCTCTTTCGAGGACTGCCCTTGAGAGAACTGCTCTGACAGAGCTATGGCTTGCCCAAGGTCATCCAGCAGCTGCAAGTGGAGGAGCGGGGAATCAAACCCGGTCCTCTCAGATTAGAGTCTATCCTTTGGGGATGAGGCGTGGGGAGGACAAGGCTTAGGGAGCGGAGAGACCTCTGCCGTGTGTAACATCACCGAGTTTAGCCTTCAATGCCAACTATTTTCTTCCAGGGGAACTGATCTCTGTCTTCTCTGGTGATTCCAGGAGATCTCCAGGCCCCACCTGGAGGCTGGCAACCCTAGCTCCCAGCCTCCACACGCATACTCTCACACACCAAATCTACAGACATCTCCTTCCTTGGACCTGGCAACTCTATGTGAGAAGCCGAAATTCAGCAGTGAATAAAGAAGGAGAAGGGGGCGAAAGGGAGGATTTCAGAAGGCAAACTAGGGATGCCAACCTCCACGAGGGGCCAGGAATTGCAGCTCATCTCCAGACTACAGAGATCAGTCATAAGAACATAAAAGAGAAGCCAACATTGGATCAGGCCAATGGCCCATCCAGTCCAACATTCCTGTGTCACACAGTGGCCAGAAATACCAGGTGCCATCAGGAGGTCCAGCAGTGGGGCCAGGACACTAGAAGCCCCTCCCACTGTTGCCCCCCCAAGCACCAAGAATACAGAGCATCCCTTGCCCCAGACCGAGGGTTCCTATCTATACCTTGTAGCCAATAGCCACTGATGGACCTCTGCTCCGTATCTATATATCTAATTCCCAAGTGGCCCCCTGTGTGCGGATATCTAAATCCGCACATCGGGGGCACCTGGGGGGCAGGGAGATTTTCCTGCGCACGTGGGACAGTCCCCAAGTGTGCAGAAAAATCTAAAAAGTTTTTTAAAATGTAAGGGGAATATCTAAATCCCAAAAAAAAGTAAGAGCGTTCCCTGCGCATGCGCAGGGAACGCTCTACAAGCTGGCCGTTGCCGCCGCGCCGTCAAGGGATGGGAGGGCGGGAGAAGGCTTGGCGGGCCAGCCGGCCTCGCCTCTGCCGCTGCTGCTGGGGAGGGAGGAAGGGGGAGGCTTGGCGGGCAGCCGGCCTCGCCGCTGGGGAGGGAGGGTGAAGCTTGGCGGGCCAGCCGGCCGCCCTCCCCCGCCACCGCCGCCGCCGCCCTGCTGCTTGGGAGGGAGTGTGAAGCTTGGCGGGCCAGCCGGCCTCCCCCCCTCGCCGCTGTCGCCGCCGCCGCTCTGCTGCTTGAAAGGGAGGGGGAGGCTTGGCGGGCCAGCCGGCCGGCCGGCCTCTCCCCCCCCCCGCCGCCGCTGCCCTGTTGCTTGGGAGGGAGGGGAGGCTTGAGGGGCCGGCCAGCCTCGCCGCCCCTCCGCTGCTGCTGGGGAGGGGAAATCTCAGCGGGCCGGCTGGCCTCGCCGCTGCTGCCGCCGCAGCTGCTGGGGGGGAGGGAGGGGGAAGCTTGGCGGCCGGAATACTCCCCCCGCGAGTATCGCGGGTCCCGCCTCTTGTCTATATATCTAATTCATAAGAACATAAGAGAAGCCAATGTTGGATCAGGCCAGTGGCCCATCCAGTCCAACACTCTATATCATACATTAGCCAAAAATACCAGGTGCCCTCAGGAGGTCCAGCAGTGGGGCCAGGGCACTACAAGCCCTCCCACTCTTGCCCACCCCCAAGCACCAAGAATACAGAGCATCACTTGCCCTAGACTGAGAGTTCCTATCTATACCTTGTGGCTAATAGCCACCGATGGACCTCTGCTCCATATAAGAACATAAGAGAAGCCCATGTTGGGTCAGGCCAATGGCCCATCCAGTCCAACACTCTGTGTCACACAGTGGCCAAAAACACCAGGTGCCATCAGGAGGTCCAGCAGTGGGGCCAGGACATTAGAAGCCCTCCCCACTGTTGCCTCCCCGCTCAAAGCACCAAGAATAGAGAGCATCCCTTGCCCCAGACTGAGAGTCCCTAGATATACCTTGTGGCTAAGAGCCACTGATGGACCGCTGTTCCAGATGTTTATCTAATTCCCTCTTTTTATTTTATTTATTGGATTTATATCCCGTCCTTCCAACGTGGGCTCAGGGCGGCTTGAAAGTCCCCCTGGAAAACATGGAGGCGTCGGAAGGTGGACTCAGTCCACGGCTGGTACCCCACTGAGGTGGTCCCTGTCCTCCCCAGGCTCCATCCCCAAACCTCCAGGAATTTCCCAGTCTGGATGTGGCAACCCTCCCCCCCCATCCCCTGCTGGTGCCCAGGAGGGACCTGGGAACCCTCAGATACACGTTCCCCAGCCAAGGAGGAACCCTTGACTCTTCTTGACCTTGTCTACCAAGAGCCAAACCATCCAGGGCCGGATCGCCCATTGGGCGCCCCACTCCCCCCTCCCAAAGCGCCCCTCTGCCGCCCTAACCGGGCGCCCGCTGTCGCCGCCGCCGCTAGACCCCCGCCCTCTTCCCGGCTTTCCTGGGGTCCCCGCAGCCGCGGAGGCCCCGGGAAAGCCGGCTCTGGGAGGGAGGGGCGGCAGCTGGACCCCCCCGCCCCCTTCCCGCTTTCCCGGGGACCCCGCAGCCGCGGAGGCCCCGGGAAGCCACCGCTCCGCCCCCGGTCTCCAGGTCCCACCAGGAGGTTGGTGTTGTGTCCTGGGATCAGAAGGCAGAGCGGGCGAAATACAGCCAAGCTTCGCTCTCTGAGAACAATAGGGACTAGGTTCCTGAGCTCGCCAGTAGTGAACCAATGGCAGCATTGGCGGGCGATTCAAACCCGCCAATAGGAATATAGGGCCGTCCCCCCTAACTGTATATAGTTGGCCTCCGGCCGTTACTGTGTGTTCTTGTCTTATGTGAAGTACGAATAAACGCGTCTTCTCTTATGTCGTCGTCCGAGTCATGAGGCCCGAAACCCAGTACTTTACAGTGGCGACGAAGGTGGGATTCCAACGCCTTCCGTGACTCCATGAGCGACTAAAAGGACACCACCAAGCGCCGCATCGCTGACCCCGAGAGCAGCACTGCACTGCTCGCCGAGCATCGCATCGCTGACCCCGAGAGCAGCACCGCACCGCTCGCCCCGGCGCACGCCGTTCCTGACAGAACCATGGCCGCTTCCCATGTAACACTGGAGCACTTCGACCCGTCGCAGCCAGAAACCTGGGACACATGGGTCGACCAGCTCATCAGCTACTTGGAGCTCAACAGAATCCGCCACCCCGACCAGAAACGAGCGATCCTCCTGAACGCCTGCGGCACCCAAACCGTCCGCCTCGCCAAGAGCCTCTTGGTGCCCCGCACGGCCTTGGAGAGCTCTGTTTGGGGAGATCCTGGATGTCCTCAATGCCTACTTCAGCCCCCGACCGACCTTCCTGGCCAAGAGGATGGATTTCCAGAGGCGAGTCCAGGCCCAAGGGGAATCCATTGCCAACTTCCTGGCCGCGCTAAGGGCGCTCGCGGTGGACTGCGGATTCCCGAAGGTGGAGGACAACCTGCTGACGCAGTTCGTGTGGGGCCTGGCGGACTCCAAGCTGCGGCGCAAGTTGGTGGGACACCGGAGGCTGTCCTTAGACGAGGCCCTAGACGCCGCAACAGCCCACGAGGCCGCGGAAGGGGAACGGCCGGTCGCGACCGCCCATGTGGTCGGAAGGAGTCCAAGCCCTGGGTATGCAGATACGGAAGAGGTCTTCGCCCTCAGACCTCAACAACGCCGGCCGGCGCCGTTCCTGCAGGCCAACAGAGAGCCAACCAAGCCTTCCGGCAACCGGACCGTCTGTGCCAGCTGCGGGGAAGGCCACGGAAGGAAATCCTGCAAGTTCCGGGATGCCGTTTGTCACGGGTGCGGAAAGCAGGGACACCTCGCACGGGTCTGCCGGTCCAAGGGCCACAGGAATTCGAGAGCATCGGTTCCACCGCACCGCGCATCGTCCACCACCTACGAGACGACGGAAGAGGTCGCCGAGTTGTACCACCTCACCGACCAGTCGCTGCAGGTACTTCGCCTCCCCAACCCCAACCTCTCCTCTGCCCCGAAGATCCAAGTAACCGTGCGGATCGAGGGGTCCCCTGTTGCATGGAAGTGGACTCGGGATCGGCGGCGTCCATCATTTCCCTTGACACTTTAAAAAGACTTTGCCCATTAGGGGACCCCTCTTCGTCCATCGCCACTAAGCTTGGTGGACTTTCAAAAGAACCCTGTCCCCATCCGGGGAGTCGGCACTTTCCGAGTGCAGTACAGAGACTTTGAGGGGAACTTGGACTTGGTGGTGGTAGAGGGAAATCTCGTGAGTCTCCTGGGGCGGGCGTGGTTCGACGCCCTAGGCATAACGATTGGGGGAGTGAATAAGTGCGGGGTGCGGGACTGGGGGGCGGTGTGCAAGGAATTCCCGGAGGTCTTTGACGGGAAACTGGGATGTTACAAAGGGCCCCCGGTGTCGCTTCACTTAGACCCCACCGTGACGCCCGTCCGACGGCGCTTCCGCACCGTGCCCCTGGCCCTCCGCCCGAAAATAGAGGCCGAACTGGACCGGTTAGTGGCCCAGGGAGTCCTAGAGCCCGTCCCGAACGCTCGATGGGAGACCCCGATTGTGACACCCGTCAAGCCAAACGGGGAAATCCGCATCTGCGCGGATTATAAGTGCACCATTAACCAGGCACTTCAGGCGCACGCATACCCGTACCCGTGGTCAGCCATGTCTTAGCCACACTGGCGGGGGCGCGCATATTTGGGAAGCTGGATCTCGCGCAGGCGTACCAGCAACTCCCGGTAGATGAGGCCACGGCCGAGGCACAAACAATAGTGACACACCGGGGGGCCTTCCGGGTGAAGCGGCTGCAGTTCGGGGTCAGTGTGGCCCCAGGGATATTCCAAAATCTAATGGACGATTTGTTGAAAGGGATCCCTGGGGTGACGCCGTTCTTCGACGACGTCCTCATCGCCGCGACCACCCCGGAATGCTTCGCCGCCCGCCTCCGAACTGTACTGGAACGCTTCCAAGCCGCGGGGCTGAAAGTGAAGCGGGAAAAGTGCCTCCTCGGGGTGCCGGAGGTGGAGTTCTTGGGATACCGGGTAGACGCAACAGGCCTGCATCCGGCGAGGGACAAGGTGAAGGCCATCGTGGAGGCCCCCGCCCCGAAGTCCAAGGCCGAGCTCCAGGCGTTCTTAGGCCTCCTGAACTTTTACCACGCCTTTCTCCCCCACAAGGCCGCCGTGGCCGAACCCCTGCACAGGCTGCTGGATAAGGCGACACCTTGGGCATGGGGAGCGAGGGAGGCGGCGGCGTTTCGGGGGGTTAAAGTACTCTTGATTTCTAACGCGGTGCTCGCCCACTTTGATGAAAAGCTCCCGGTAATCCTTGCGTGCGACGCATCACCGTATGGGGTCGGGGCAGTCTTGGCCCACAAGCTACCGGATGGGAGGGAAGTCCCGGTGGCTTACTACTCCCGCACGCTGTCCCCCGCGGAGCGGAACTATGCTCAAATCGACCGGGAGGGCTTGGCACTGGTGGCGGGGGTAAAAAAGTTTCACAACTTTGTGTACGGGCGGCCCTTCACGCTCGTAACCGATCATAAGCCGCTCTTGGGACTGTTTGCGGCGGACAAACAAACGCCGCAGGTACTGTCGCCCCGGGTGTTGCGCTGGTCCTTGTTTTTGGCGGGCTACCAGTACCAGTTGGAGCATCGGCCGGGCAAGGCGCTGGGTCATGCCGCCATGCCTTGAGCCGCCTGCCGCTGCCGCATACAGGGGAAGATCCGGCCCCGGCTCCCGCAGTGTTGTTAATGGAGGAGCTGCCAAACCCCCCTTCAGGCTGCAGACGTGGCCGCCGGCACGTCCCGAGATCCCATTCTCTCCCGGGTCCTAAACTGGGTGGTGAGGGGATGGCCAGCGGAACAGACAGGGCCAGAGTTCACGGCATACAAAGCCAGGCGGGAAGAGCTATCCGCCTTAAAAGGGTGCTTGTTATGGGGGGACAGGGTGGTCATCCCGGGGCCCATGAGACAAGGGGTTCTAGAAACGCTACATGAGGCCCACCCCGGCATTGTACGAATGAAAGCTCTGGCAAGGAGCTACGTGTGGTGGCCCGGGATGGACGCCGAAATTGAAACCTGGGTCCGAGGGTGCACACAGTGTCAGGAAGTCCGCCCCAATCCCCGAGAGCGCCAACCCAAAGCTGGGAGTCTACCCACAAGCCGTGGTCACGCCTACACATAGACTTTGCGGGGCCGTTTCAGGGGCTCCAGTTCATGGTAACGGTAGACTCCTACTCGAAATGGGTGGAAATAAGCCCAGTGTCTACCACCTCTGCCAAAGCGGCAATAAGGGCCCTGCGGAAAATATTCGCGACGCACGGGTTACCCGACACAATCGTGTCGGACAACGGGGCAGCGTTCACATCTGCTGAGTTTCAAGCGTTCCTCGAAAGGAACCTCATCAGGCACATACGATCAGCGCCCTTCCACCTGGCAACCAATGGACAGGCGGAGAGGACGGTACGCACCGCCAAAGAGGCCCTGAGCCGCATAACGGAGGGGGACTGGGAGTTCCGGCTGGCCCGCTTCCTTCTCACATACCGCACCACCCCAAACCCCATCTCCGGGCATTGCCCCGCAGAACTATTAATGGGCCGCCGCCCTACCACCTTATTAGACAGACTCCACCCGGACCCGAGCCCCAGAGAGAAAGCTGGTCGAGAACAGGGAGGCGCCCCGAAGCTTCCTACCGGGAGACCCTGTCTACTTCCGGAACTACGGGGCGGGGCCGCAGTGGGTGGCCGGGCGCATCCTAAAACCCACCGGGCCAGTGTCATACGAAGTCCTAACAGATGGGGACCGGGTCCTCCGTAAACACATCGACCAGCTCCGGAGGCGGCAAGACCCCGACACAGAGATCCAGTTACCGGGAAATGCCGCCGCCGCCCCATCATCCAATCGACCGCAAGCACCGACAGCGGAGCCAGCGCCAGAAAGTCCACGGAATCCGGTGGGGGCCCCGGTGACAGCTGAACCGCCGCCGCCGCTGCCGCCGCCGTTACAGCCGCAACCATCACCGCCTCGGCTACTACCAGAGGTCCAAGCTCCTTGTGCTGGCGGACCACCCGATAGGGGCCCCGCCAGTCCGGTACCGGCCCCCGACGTTCGCTAAGAGAAAGGGAGGCCACCAACATACTTAAAAGACTACGTCACCTGATAGGAGACGAACTATGGGGAGAGGGTGTTGTGTCCTGGGATCAGAAGGCAGAGCGGGCGAAATACAGCCAAGCTTCGCTCTCTGAGAACAATAGGGACTAGGTTCCTGAGCTCGCCAGTAGTGAACCAATGGCAGCATTGGCGGGCGATTCAAACCCGCCAATAGGAATATAGGGCCGTCCCCCTAACTGTATATAGTTGGCCTCCGGCCGTTACTGTGTGTTCTTGTCTTGTGTGAAGTACGAATAAACGCGTCTTCTCTTATGTCGTCGTCCGAGTCACTGAGGCCCGAAACCCAGTACTTTACAGTTGGCATCCCCAGTGGGGGCGCCCCAGGCTGTCCTGCCTAGGACGCCCAGACAGCTGGAGCCGGCCGTGAAACCATCTGACCTTTGTCATTCCCCTGCCCTCCGCCCTGAAATCTGACCACTCCAGGATGGACGCTTACCCCATTCTGGCTTCTTCCGGAAGCCCCTCTTGGCCCCCTCTGCAACCTGGCAGCTCTGGGGCCGAGCTCCCTGCAGCTCCCTTCTTATAGCCAAGCTACCTCTTTGCCTTGAGAATGGAAACCGAAACTTAAGAGAAGATCAGAAAGACAGTCTCACTCTGCTGGCTGTGAGAAGCAAAATCTGGAAACGAATCTTTAAGGTCACAGAACCCCTTGCAAGCTTTCATTTTTCTGGCCAGAATTCTTTACCAGCCTGGACAGTCAAAGAGAGGAAGGGAGGGAGAAGAGAGGAGGTGTGTGTGTGGGGGGGGGGGGAAATGTTTCTGGCCCTGATCCAGAGGCCCTTTTGTCTGTACCGTGTTCCAAAGGCCCTGCAGATTTCTTCGGCCCAACTCTGTCCCCACGGAAACTTGTGCCGCTGCCACTGCCAATTCTCCTGCCAAGTCAGCAGAACAAAGAAGAGGCCTGGTAGAGGCTTGGCTGATGGGAGAGGTGAATGGCCTTGTTTCCTGAACACAGGAGCATAACAGCCCCGCTGGCTCAGACCAATGAGGGTCTATCTAGTCCAGCATCCTGTCTCACACAGGGGCCAACCAGGTCCTCTGGAGGGTCAGCAACAGGACAGAGAGGCCGAGGCCTTCATAAGGACACAAGAAGAGCCCTGCTGGATCAGACCAGTGAAGGTCCATCCAGTCCAGCATCCCGTCTCACACACTGGCCAACCGGTTCCTCTGGAGGGCCAATAACAGGGCAGAGAGCCTGAGGTCTTCATAAGAACATCAGAAGAGCCCTGCTGGATCAGACCAGTGAAGGTCCCTCTAGTCCAGCATCCTCCCTCACACAGTGGACAACCAGTTCCTCTGGAGGGCCAACAACAGGGCAGAGAGGCCGAGGCCTTCATAAGAACACTGGAAGAGCCCTGCTGGATCAGACTAGAGAAGGTCCATCTAGTCCAGCATCCTGTCTCAGTGCCCAACCAGTTCCTCTGGAGGGCCAACAACAGGGTAGAGAGGCCGAGGCCTTCATAAAAACACTGGAAGAGCCCTGCTGGATCAGACCAGAGAAGGTCCATCTAGTCCAGCCTCCCGTCTCACACAGTGGCCAACCAGTCCCTCTGGAGGGCCAACAGCAGGGCAGAGAGGCCGAGGCCTTCATAAGAATATCAGAAGAGCCCTGCTGGATCAGACCAGTGAGGGTCCATCTAGTCCAGCATCCCATCTCACACAGGGGCCAACCAGGTCCTCTGGAGGGCCAACAACAGGACAGAGAGGCCGAGGCCTTCATAAAGATATCAGAAGAGCCCTGCTGGATCAGACCAGAGAAAGTCCATCTAGTCCAGCATCCTGTCTCAGTGCCCAACCAGTTCCTCTGGAGGGCCAACAACAGGACACAGAGGCCAAGGCCTTCATAAGGACATCAGAAGTTCCTCTGGAGGGCCAATACGCAGACCAAGGCCTTCCCCTGGTGCATCACACAACGCGGCAGTGACACCTAGAAGTTCTGTCACTAGGTCACTGAATGTCTTCCCCCACACACACACACTCCATTTATTTATTTATTAGTATAAATCCAGGTTCAGTCCCCAGCATCTCCAGTTAAAAAGGAGAAGGCAGGAGATGATGGGAAAGACTTTTAATATGAGACCTTGGAGAGCTGTAAAGAGCGGCTGTGGCTCAGTGGCAGAGCCTCCGCTTGGCATGCAGAAGGTCCTAGGTTCAATCCCCGCCATCTCCAGTTAAAAAGGACCAGGCAGCAGGTGAAGAGAAAGATTTCTAAGCTGAGACCCTGGGGAGCTGTAGAGAGAACATAAGAACATAAGAGAACATAAGAGAAGCCAATGTTGAATCAGGCCAATGGCCCATCTAGTCCAACACTCTGTCACACAGCGGCCAAAATATACCAGGTGCCATCAGGAGGTCCAGCAGTGGGGTCAGGGCACCAGAAGCCCTCCCACTGCTGCCCCCTCCAGCACCAAGAATAGAGTGCATCACCTGCCCCAGACTGAGAGTTCCCATCTATACCCTGTGGCTAATAGCCACTGGTGGACTTCTGTTCCATATGTTTATCTAATTTCCTCTTGAAACTGTCCATGCTTGCAGCTGCCACGACCTCCTGTGGCAGTGAATTCCATATGTTAATCACTCTTTGGGTGAAGAAGTATTTCCTTTTATCTGTTCTAACCCGACTGCTCAGCAATTTCATGGAGTGCCCACGAGTTCTTGTATTGTGAGAAAGGGAGAAAAGTACTTCTTTCTCAACCTGCTCAATCCCATTCATAATCTTATAAACCTCGATCATGTCACCTCTCAGCCGTCTTTTCTCCAAGCTAAAGAGCCCCAAGAGGGGCTGTGGCTCAGTGGCAGACCCTCTGCTCGGTGTGCAGGAGGTCCCGGGTTCAATCCCCGGCATCTCCAGTCAAAAAGGACTAGGCAGCAGGGGAAGGGAAAGACCTCTGCCTGTGTCCTTGGAGAGCTGCTGCCAGTCTGCAGTTGCCAATACTGACCTCGATAGACTTTAGTGTTGATGCAGGATACAGCGGCTGCATTGTGTGCATGGGCAAGAGGGCTCGATGAAAAGACATACTCCACAGATTTAAGACCCAAGCCC
Source organism: Gekko gecko (assembly GCA_029375565.1). Classification (NCBI taxonomy): domain Eukaryota; kingdom Metazoa; phylum Chordata; class Lepidosauria; order Squamata; family Gekkonidae; genus Gekko; species Gekko gecko. The sequence continues at coordinate 509 of JAPDNY010001019.1, read as the reverse complement.
CGTCTGGCTTGCAGCACCTCTGTTTTCCCTCCAGACAGCAGGCGTCCCTCAGTCAAGGTTTTGGGCCTCCCACCCCCGCCTAGGGTTACCAACTCTGGACAGGGAGATTTTGGGGGGTGGAGCCTGGGGAGGACACAGTTTGGGAGGGGGACTCCAAAGCAGCCATTTTCTCCGGCGAACGGGATCTCTGCTGCCTGGCGTTCAGCTGCAACCCCAGGAGGTCTCCAGGCTCCACCTGGAGGCTGGCAACTCTGCAAAGTTACAAACTCTGTCTTTCTGACTCTCTCTCTCTCCTTGGGCTGCACAGGGCCCCCGCATTGCAAAGATGACAGGAGCACAGAGCTCCTCCTGACCAAAACTGGGACTGGCTGGCATTAAGCTCCAAGCAGACAGAGGCCTTGCAGGTCCCCCCACACTTCCCTTTCCTGGGGAGTTCGGTTTCCTCTTCTGCCTCCCCCCACCCCCGCCTCTCTCAGCCCTTGAGGAGTCTTGCTGGTGCGTGGAATCCT
>JAPDNY010001018.1:0-20425 GCA_029375565.1 Gekko gecko | reverse complement strand
GTCAGAAAATGCCTTTGATGTTTCTCACTGAATCCATTGTTTTATGTTCCCTACCCTGCTTTGCGCTTGCGTAGCTATGCAGGCAGAAACGTGGGAGCTTCTTCCCTGCCGCTTTTCCTTATCACGGTGGCCTTGAATGTAGGCTTTGGACTATTCTTGTTTTGCTGAGAATTTTCCAGTCCTGGGAAGGCAAGGGGAGGGGGGAGTAGTCTCCCGTTCATGAAGTATTTCTCCCGCCGGGAGTTCCCGCGCGAGTGCACAAGTTTCATTTGCTAGGCGCTTCATTGCATCACACTATAAGTTAGCTTGCTTTGCTTCGCCCCCCATTCCTGACAATGACCTCCTACTGTGGGTTTTAGCAAGATAATCCAATAAACCTTTCTTTGTACAAGAATGACTGGATCTACTTGATTTCAAACCTGACAGAAATTGTCAGGAAATCTACATCATTCCCCCACCGTCAGTTTCCACCGTCTACCACGATGAGCGGAGCTGGGGGGAGCCACGGGCGCAGTCCCGGTGACTACTACTTCGGGAGCCACGGGCGCAGTTCCAATGACTACTACTTCGGGAGCCACGGGTGCAGTTCCAGTGACTACTACTACAGGAGCCACGGTCCCAGTCACTACCGTGGCAACTCCAGTGGTCACTGTCCCGACCACCACTGTTGTTCCGGTGACTACAACTACAGTATTGGCAGCGCCAACACCACAATCAGCAGCCGGGTTGGTTACCCCGCCATCGATCGGCACAATGGGTGCTCCGTACACTCTCCCAATCTACAGCCCGGCCGGGCCAATGCAGAGTCAAGGAGGAGCGGTTCCACGAACCTACGTGCCGGGAGCCCCAACACCCTGGGATAAAGGGGTGACCTATCGCAGATCGCGCGATTGGACTAAGAACCTGTTGGATACTACCCAGACAACCTGGACTATGCCGGGAAGCCAGAGCCGGGACAGCCTTTTGGACCCCAGAGGTAGTATTGGACTTCCCCAGGGGAGGTTGTCTCGAGGATCTCCCAGAACTGGGTCCGGTTCGGATACCGATGCCCGCATGGACTCTATTCAAGAGGATACCCGACGCCTGGTAAGGGACATGAGCAAACTAATGCAATCCCTACCACAGATGATGGACCAAGCAATTCGAGCTCATCCGCTGATGCAACCTAGACCGGCACCAGCCCCTGCACCACCGTTGCCACCGGGACGGCCACCTCCTGCTCCCCGGGCCTGGGGCCGGGCCAACCAGCACCCCCGGGTCCAGGGCCGGGCCAACCAGCTCCCCCGGGGCCAGGGCCGGGCCAGCCAGCACCGGTCCCACCTCCACTGGTCGTCCCAGCACCAGGACCTGGGCCAGGACAACCAGGACCTATCCAGCCGCCAGCTCTGCCTCCGCCTCAACTCCCCTGCTCCAGCACCCCTCATGCAGCCAGTCCCAGTACCGGTCATGGCGCCGGCCCCCCAGTAATCCGCCCCAAGGACATGCTTGAGATCACGTTTGATGGAGATCCAGAGACTGTGTCCTTTTTCATATTGCAAGTAGGGAAATTTGTGCAGAGATGGGGCTATGTGTTCCCAGACGAAGAGCAACAGGTGGAGTTTATCGCGTCCAGGTTCCGGGGGAGTGCTACTAGTTGGTATGTAGCCCTTCATGATCTGGAGGCAGCGGAATTGGGGAATGTAGATGACTTCATGTGGGCCTTGAGAAACCGTTTCGAGGACCCGGGGGCGGCCCAAAAGCTGAAGCCTTCCTTCGCACGTTCAGACAAGGCAGACTCTCCGTGCGGGAGTATTCAAGGGAGTTTCAAAGGCACGCAGTGAAAATTCGGGACTGGACCGATGCGGTCTTGGCTCAACAATATCGAATGGGACTAGCCGTAGACGTCCGCAATAATGTCCTCAGCTCTCAGCAACCTCGCACCCTCCAGGGTTGGATGGAGGAAGCCGAAAAAAGCGGAAAGTCGCTTACGTATGATGAAACTGGATCTATCTTTGGGCAACAACCGTCCGAGTCTTGCGGCAGGCCAGGCCAGACCCAAACCAACGTCCACCCCAAGTGGGATGAGAGATCAGCGTATGCGACAGGGCCTCTGCCTGCGATGTGGGGAGAAGGGGCACTTCGCCGCATCCTGCCCGAAAGGGGATCCCAATAGAGCTCTACCACAAGAGGAGCCCAGAAGGTGGACAACCCCTACCCCAAGGAAAGGTACAGCGAAACCACGCAATACACGGGCTCTTTTTGCTAGCCCCGACCAAGCGGATACCATGATGCTGGAGGAGGAGAGTGAGATGCAGGGAAACGAAATGGTCCTGTTTGTGAATGGCGCTACACAGCAGGACCCGGCACTTGAGGCGCCTAAACTGGTGAGCAATCACCCTCTCTCTTCTTTGTGACTGTTCTGGTGATGAACCCAGCAATGATGACCCATATTCGGGTTCGAGCTCTCATTGACTCAGGGTGCGGGAGGGACCTGATAAACCCGTCTATGGTTATGGGGTTGGAGGTAGCCGTGGTCAACTTGAAAGACCCAATAACTTTCACGCAAATGGATGGGTCTCCAATGAAGGAACCATGCCGATTTGAGACTGTTCCTTTAAGAGTAGGCATTGGTGACCACTGGGAGCTACGCTCGTTTGTAATAGCCCCTCAAGCCCAGTTTCCCTTAGTATTGGGTAGCCCTTGGTTACATGGACATAATCCTTACATTCTATGGGAGGAAGGGAGCGTACAATTTATCTCCCCGAAATGTACAGAACACCAATGGGACCCAGGGTGGGGAAATCCCTCATGCAATGAACCTCCACGAGCTTGTTTAGCCACGGAGGACCTTAACCGCATCCCTAAGGATTACCGGTATGTAACCAGGGTTTTTGAGGAGGAGGAAGCTGATGAACTACCCCCCACCGTAACTCCGACTGTGCGATTGAAATTCTTCCAGGCCAGAAATTACCAAAAGGGAAAATTTACGCCATGAGTCCCAGTGAAAAGGAAGAACTACGCCGCTTTATCGATAAGAATCTGGCCCGTGGATTTATTAGGCCAGCATCATCCCCTTTTGCAGCACCTGTATTGTTTTGTAAAAAAAAGGATGGGGGCTCAGACTCTGCACGGATTACCGGGGACTGAACGCAGTGTCTGCAACTAATGCCTACCCAATGCCCCTCATCAAAGACTTATTGGCAGAGGTGGCTAAGGGGAAAGTGTTTTCTAAACTGGATTTACAAGATGCCTATTTTCGGGTCCGTATCAGAGAGGGGGATGAATACAAGACTGCATTTAATACCCCGCTGGGGCAATTTGAATATCGGGTTATGCCCTTCGGTTTACAGGGGGCACCAGGGGTCTTCATGAATTTAATCAATGAAGTGTTACACCCCTATTTATTCAAGGGGGTGGTTGTTTATTTGGATGATATCTTGGTCTATACCCCGGATCAAGAATCTCACACTACCCTTATGCGAAAAGTATTGGAAACGCTATTAGAACACAAACTGTTTGTCAAACTGTCAAAATGTGAATTCCACCAGGAGTGCGTTGACTTTTGGGGTACCGCATATCCTCCGCGGGATTAGAAATGGACCCAAAGAAGGTCCAGGATGTGTTGATGTGGGAGCCCCCCAAAACCAGGCGACAGCTCCAAAGTTTCCTCGGTTTCGCCAATTTTTACCGTCAATTCCTGCCACACTTTGCCCAAGTAGCCCTCCCCCTCACGGAACTGCTAAAGACTAAGGGGAGGGGATCTAAGCGTCTGTGCCAGGGGCCCCTTTGAACTGGACCCCCCAGTGTCAGGAAGCTTTTGAACAACTAAAACAGTTATTCACGTCTGAACCCATACTAGCACACCCCGATGAGACAAAAAAGTTTGTGGTCCAAGTTGACGCGTCGGATACCGCTATGGGTGGGGTGATTTTGCAAGAGAATGTTCAGGGGCAACTACAACCCTTGCTTATGTATCAAAAAATTCAATGATACAGAGAGATTTTGGCCCATTTGGGATAAAGAAGCAGCGTCTATACGTTTAGCATTGATCACCTGGAGACACTGGTTAGAAGGGTCCCAAGTACCTTTTGAAATCTGGACTGATCACAAAAATCTTGAGGTACTGCGGAAACCCCGGAATCTAAATGCAAAACAATTCCGGTGGGCTGAGTTTTTCTCTAAATTTCAATTCACCCTTCACCATTTCCCAGGTAAAGCCAATCATCTGGCAGACGCTCTCTCCCGCCTTCCCCAACACCTCTGTAAGAGGACAGAAATACGAGAGTCTATGTTCACCCCTGAACAATTAGTTGGTGCAGTTGTAACCCGTAAAACCAAACGAGCACAATTGAATCCCATCCAGGCATTAACCTGGGAAAAACAATTTGTCACTGACATCACCACACAGGAAACAAGTGACTTACAAGCCAGGGATGATGTGAAATGTGGTCCGAACGGCTGCTGGTACAGGGGAAATAAAATTTTTGTCCCTGAAGCTACCCGGTCCCAGATGTTGCAGATAGTCCATGACTCAAAATCTGCGGGGCACTTTGGATATGTAAAGTCCTTACGACTGCTGCAACGTGGCTTCTGGTGGCCCCGGATGAAACAGGATTTATCCCTTTATATACAATCCTGTCCGACGTGCAATCGTTGCAAAACCAGACCGGGAAAACCCCCAGGTCTTTTACAGCCTCTACCTACCCCGAGCCGACCCTGGGAAGTAATCTCTATGGACTTTATCACAGATCTTCCCCCCTCTAGACATATGACGGTCATTTGGGTGGTAGTGGATTTATTCTCTAAGCAAGCTCACTTTATACCGTTCCCCAGTCTGCCAACAGCCAAAGTCTTGGCCAAAGCCTTCCTCCAACACATTGCCAGGCTACATACGTTACCACTCAAGATAATCTCCGACAGAGGGGTTCAATTTGTTTCAAAGTTGTGGTCAGAGTTAATGACTCTAATGGGTATTGAACGTGCTCTCAGTACTGCCTATCACCCTGAAACTGACGGGCAAACGGAGAGAGTAAACCAGACTTTAGAACAATACCTAAGATGTTTCTCTAACTATCAACAAGACAATTGGGTAGATTTATTACCACTGGCGGAGTTTGCGTACAACAACTCATGGCACGCTTCAACGAAAATGTCTCCCTTCAAAGCTGCCATGGGTTATGACAGCCCCCTCTTCCCTTTTTGAAGCCCGGTGAGACTGTTGGGAAAGCCTCAGCATGGTGTAAAACTTTCCGGGACTCTTGGCCCCTAATTGTTGAGACATTGAATGAGGCCAAGGCACAGTACAAAAAGCAAGCAGACAAAAAAAGGGCAGGTGGCTGGAAACTGCAACCGGGAGAGTTGGTCTACCTGTCAACCAAAAACCTAAGGCTAGCGCAACAGTCCCGGAAACTTGCTTGGAAATATATTGGTCCTTTCAAAGTGTTGAGATGTGTAAATCAAGTAACTGTACAACTAGATTTGCCTAAATCTCTTAAAGCAATACATCCAATTTTCCATTACAGCCTCCTCAAACCTGCATTACCCCCGACTAAATGGCAAGCTGAGCTTCCGGCACCTCCCCCTTTGATGGTTGATGATGAGGAGCACTACGAAATTGCTGACATTTTGGACTCTAAGATTCTCCGTGGACAACTCCTGTACCTTGTTCAATGGGTACACTTTGGGCCCCAACACAGGGAGTGGGTGAAAGTATCTGATATCAATGCACCTGATCACCTGAAAGAATTTCACACTCGATACCCTAATAAACCTGGGGGCCCCTCATTCTCTCTTTCCTGAGTGGTGGGTGGGTGGTATTTTGGGAAGGGCAGAATGTCAGAAAATGCCTTTGATGTTTCTCACTGAATCCATTGTTTTATGTTCCCTACCCTGCTTTGCGCTTGCGTAGCTATGCAGGCAGAAACGTGGGAGCTTCTTCCCTGCCGCTTTTCCTTATCACGGTGGCCTTGAATGTAGGCTTTGGACTATTCTTGTTTTGCTGAGAATTTTCCAGTCCTGGGAAGGCAAGGGGAGGGGGGGAGTAGTCTCCCGTTCATGAAGTATTTCTCCCGCCGGGAGTTCCCGCGCGAGTGCACAAGTTTCATTTGCTAGGCGCTTCATTGCATCACACTATAAGTTAGCTTGCTTTGCTTCGCCCCCATTCCTGACAATGACCTCCTACTGTGGGTTTTAGCAAGATAATCCAATAAACCTTTCTTTGTACAAGAATGACTGGATCTACTTGATTTCAAACCTGACAAAGCCTTTGGTAACTTCCCTAGTTTTTCGTCAAGTTTTTTTGTTTTCCGGTCCAAATTGTTACTAATCATTCCATTGAAATCTCCCATCAAAATGATTTGCTCATATGTCACTTGGTCTAATTCCGATATTAAGTCTTTAATTTTTTTTTCTTTTGTTCCATTTGGTGCACAGATGTTAATAACCAATGATTTTTTTCTCATGTAAAACAATTTCTATTGCAATATATCTTCCTTCTTTATCCTTAAAAATTTCTTTAGGTTCCAATTCTTTTTTAACATATGTTACTACTCCTTTCTTTTTGTTGACTGCCAAGGAAAAAAAATTCTTCACCCAATTTTTTGTTAATTAAAAATTTATAATCCTGCTTTTTAATATGAACTTCCTGCAAACAAATTAAGTTGCACTTTTGTTTTTCCAACCAGTGTCTTATTATTTTTCTCTTGTTGGGTGAATTTAGTCCATTTACATTCCAAGAACTAAATTTGTAATCCATAGTAGTATGCAGGGGTCTTTTCGTAGAAAAAGAGCTGCAGGAGCTCATTAGCATATGGTATGCTAATGAGCTATTAGGCTATTAGCATATGCCATGCCCCCTGACATCACCAGAAGTTATGTCAGAAGGGGAAGCAAAAGGGGGGAGAGGCATCTTCAAAAGCCTCCTTCCCTTCCCCAGCTGGTCTGGGTGGGGGAGCTAAGAGAGAAGGGGTTTAAAATTTAAACTCCTTCTCATGAGAGTTGGGCCACAGAAGGAGGAAAGAGAGAGAGTAGAGAGAAAGAAAGAAGGAAGGAAAGAGGGAAAGAAAGAGAAGGAAAGGGGAGGGAAAGAAAGAGAGGGAAGAAGGAGGGAAACAGGGAAAGGAGGAAAAAGAGAAGAGAAGAAGGTGGGAAAGAAAGAAAGAGAGAAGAGAAGAAGGAGGGAAGGAGGAAAAAGAGAGAAGGAAAGAACGGCAATTCGGCCCCATTATATCCTATGGGCCATTGAAGTCAATGGTGAAAACATAGGGTATATTCTGGGGGCTGGAGGGGAGGGGCTTGAGGGAGGGGCTCCAAACTCACAGGATAGCTGGTGGAGCCTCTCCCCAAGATACCCACCAAGTTTCAAAAACATTGGACCAGGGGGTCCAATTCTATGGGCCCCCAAACAGGTTGCCCCTATTCCCTCCATTGTTCTCTATGGTGGGAAAAAAGTTTGTTCTGTATGGTGGGAAAAAGTTACTTTTTTCCCACCGTAGAGAACAATGGAGGGAATAGGGGCAACCTGTTTAGGGGCCCATAGAATTGGACCCCTGATCCAATGTTCTTGAAACTTGGTGGGTATCTTGGGGAGAGGCTCCATCAGCTACCCTGTGAGTTTGGAGCCTCTCCCTCAAACCCGTTCCCCTTCAGCCCCCAGAATATACCCTATGTTTTCACCATTGACTTCAATGGCCCATAGGATATAATGGAGCTGAAATTGACATTCGGCTGCCTGAAAGACTCCCGGGGACGCCGGCTGGGGGCGAGGCTTGGCTCCTGAGCTCCCAGAGCTGCGCTCCAGTGCGCTCCCCCCCCAAAAGACCCCTGGTAGTATGTAATTATTTGTCTCCAAAATCTTTGTCATTGTCCAATATAAATGTCAACATCTGCTCTTGATCTTTGATGGTGTGTCTCACACGTTGGAAGTTGAAACAACCCTTGTGGGATCTCCCATCTGAATCTCATATTCTTTTGTTTCAACGTCTGTTAGCTGTTTGAATTTCTTTCTTTCTTGGATGATTGCCCTTGGGAGTTCTTTCTTAATTCTTATCTGTTTCCCATCTATTTCCAATGGTTCCTTAAATTGTTTTCTAAAAGTCTCTTCCTTAATTCTCTTAGTCGTGAACTGAACTATCACATCCCTTGGTAAATTTTTCTTCTGGGCATAAGCTGAGTTAACTCTATAGATCAGATCAATGCTGTATTTTATTTCTTGTTCTTCCATTTTCAGATAGTCTGACAATGCTTCAATGATCACATTACAAATATTCTCATTCAAATTTTCTTCAATGCCTCTTAGTCTAAGATGTGTCTCCATTCCCCTATATTCCATCATTGTATCAATTCTGTGGGTCTCTTTCGTCACTGTTTGGACATTCTTTTCCATTACTTGCATCTTGTTCTCCATATCAGTAGATTTTTGTGTAAGATTCTGTAGTTCCTTTGTAATTCCTGAAATCTCATTTTTAAGTTCAGCAGCCACTTTGTCTAAATTTGAGGTTTGGACTTCTTCCATCTTCTCCATTTGTTTCCCCAACCCTTGTATCGCCTCCATCATTCTTTTTTCTATCGCCTCCATTGCTAATTGCCAATCTTTGTCTTTTTTCGATGTCATCCTTGGTGAGGACCACGAGCCCGCTCTCTGCCTTGGCCTTAGATCTGTTTTTAGTGTTTTAATCCAGTGGTTTAACAAGCCTTGTTTACTACAGTTTTAATCGAATATTAAGGCTTGTAAAACTTAACTTCTATATCCTTATTCTTTAGTCCTTTATATGCTTAGCCAAATCGCCTACTTTTTGCCTCACCAAACTTGCTAATTACTTGGCAATTTTAATTTAAAGTTTTAAAAATTTTGACCTTCTCAAAATGGCGGGCATCTTTTCTCTATGGCATAAGGTCAGAGTCCACCAGTTTCTGCTGCTTCTTCCTGTCTGTCTGCTTCTCTTGTCCTCCTTACGTTTCCAGGTTGTCCCTTCCTTTTTAACATAGTCCTCCTTGAGCCTGTCTATTACAATCTTCTTGTCTCCTCTGGCCACAGTCGTCACATCCAGTTATACAATCCACCAATCGGGGCCGCCCAGCTAGAAAGTCTTGCATTGAACTGCGTAGTTTCCAGCCCCTTATCTCTCTGCAAGCCGCAGGAATGATAAACAACCTGTCCTTTTTGGTTCTTTTACCTCTAAAATTCGACTTTTTCCATGGGAAAATACACAGTTACTGTTATTTTGCTGCAAATGCTTCTCCAGATGATTTTGCTAATCGCTCCTTCCTGATCCTGGTAAGGAAATCAGTTTTCGTTACCTTTGCTGCTGCTTCTAAGGTGTACACAATGCTTCTTCTTTTATACTCTTTCTTCTTGTCTCAAGAAATTGGGGTGGTGGTGGTTTTAAGCTGGATTCCCAGCCCAGCTCAGTCCTCTAGTGATGATCGCAATGCCCGCTTCGAGAGAGGGGATCAAAGCGAGAAACAATTCTCCTCCGAGGCTTATCTCTCACCAATCTCAACTCTCTCTTGGGTCTTCAGCGCTTGCTGGTCTTCCCCCTGCCTGGGGAAAGCTGCGTTGGGCGCAGAATTCACCCAAACTGTCAAAAAGGACGGCCGTCCACCCTGAGTAATTACAGGGTGCGTCAAATCGCCATCTTACCCTGACCGGAAGCCCTATCTTTTCTTATGTTAAGCTTGAGTCTTGCAAAGGATTGTAAGCATCGACATTCCCATTGGTTGATCTGTGTTGAACCTTGTATATAGCCAATCAGAACTGAATGTAACTTTATGGAGGAAACAGACCTCATTGGTCTTTATCCCTCAATCCCTATTGGACGTTAACTGAAGTAAGGGTGTGGCCTGGATTATTTAAAAAGAGAGCTGTGTTCCACTGATTTGTATGTTGTCTGATTGTCTAGTTGCTGTTATAATAAAGCTGAAATCACTTGATGAAATCACTACCTTGTTCGGTCTCATACTTAACAGTGGAGGACCAATGTGGGCCAGGCATCAGGAGCATCATTCTGGCTGGGGACTGGCAGATGCCCCTGAGCCATCCAGAGGCCTTCCCCAGAGTCAATGGGAAATGGATATTTCCCAGTGGGAGGGGCTGCTGCTGAGCAGTAGTGAAGTGTCAGAGTATTGTGGTCTGCTCCCTCTTTTGCGATGTGGACCCTCTTTCGTGAGGAAAAGCGAGTCACTTTGAGAGGCCCCCGTGTGTCTTTGAGGGGGGAACTAGGCCGGAAGGTGGATTCTGGAGAGGGGAGGGTATAGAATCTTAGAATCATACACACAGAGTTGGAAGAGGCCTTATAGGCCATTTAGTCCAACCCCCTGCTCAATGCAGGATCAGCCTAGAGCATCCATATGATTCTGTCAAGTTCATTTTAACTATAAGAGTAAAAAAGGAACTGCTGCCTCAGAAATGCCTTGCCTCAGGAAAAGAGAGATTACCCGGGAGGCCATTTTGTCATCCTGCTGAGTTGAAAACCCACTTTGGAATGAGAGGAGTGCAGGAGGCAGTGGGGTTCAGGCACAGAAATGCTCTTGTCTGACATGGCATCCTCATGAGGGCTTGGCCTCCTTTCTGGAGCCAGAGGCAGGACATGCAGACGTGGTCATGGTGACCATGTGTGACCCACGCATCAAGGGCAAGATCACCAAGCAAGCCAACGAACTCATTCACTGGAGAGACGAGGTCTCCCAGCAAGCTGAGTGCACGCAGGCCAAGAGGGGCACATTGGTGCGAGCTGACAAAGAGGGAGACGAAAGCAGCTCTGCTGCTGTTCTTCCCCCACCTCCCCTTCTATGCAGCATCTCCCTCCCACAGCTACCACCATGATGACCTGTGAGATGGCACTCATTGGGTGGATACTCAACCCCTCTGGGAGTGGTAGGCACATGAGACAGGAGGACAAGGTGGCTGCAATGGTGAGGCAATACCTTGCGAAGCCTTATGAGCTTTGGGGATGAGAGTATTCCAAGTCACAGGCCACCAGTTCACTGAGCTACTGGGCCATGAAGGAGGTGGTCTGGTCGGACCTCTCTGCTATGGCCCTGTAATGTATCCACTTGAGAACATGGGCTCAGGGCAGCCATGTGCTTGGACTGGTTCTAACCGGTCCACCATGTGGCCAGGTGAAGGGCCTGAGCTTCGCCCCGAAAGACAATGGACTAGAGGATCCTGGCTCCCCTCCAATTGAGGAGCAGGAGTTAACTCAATCAATGTAAATAGCGAATCACCGTGTGTGTGTGTGTTTAGGGTGTGGTTCACTTGGGAATAAAAGCTGGCCTGCGAGCTGGCTTAGGTTGTCTTGTTCTTCAACTAATAAAGTATGTGAGAGCTGAAATCACTCATTGGTCTCAGTACTTTTCACTGGCGACGAGAATGGGTTGCCAACTCCCTCCATGAACAACGACCACGAGACGAGCACCGCTGACCGCTCCAACGCTGAAAGCACCAAACGGCGCCGCCGAGCTTCGTGTCCGCTTCTCCGGTTCCTGGACGCAGCACCGCTCCCAAGCACTGCTGACCCCGAGAGCAGCCTCGCTTCCAACGCCACCAACCCTACACCTGAACCGTGACCTCCACGGGTGAACGAAATGGCCACTAGCAACGAGAGCTTCCCTGCCTTCGACATCTCTCGTCCCGCACACTGGGAGACCTGGATCGAGACGCTGGAGCATCACTTCGAGATTCATGGCATCATGGATGCGGGTATGAAGAAGGCCTATCTCCTACGCTACTGCAGTATTGAGGCACACCTCCTCCTGAAGGACCTGATGAACCCCCTACAGCCGAAAGATGCGGCCGCCACCTACGAGATGCTGGTCAAGGTGTTTACCGACCACTTGGCCCCGAAGCCCACCAAGTTCACAGAATGAATGGAGTTCTTCGCAAGAACGCAGGGCCCCGACGAAACATCTCCGGAATTCCTGGCTGGCCTACGCTGTGCAGCAACAAGGTGTGCCTTCCCCAGCCTCACAGATGCCCTCCTAAACCAGTTCCTGGTAGGGCTGAAGGAGCCAAAGCTGCGCCGCAGGCTCATCAGCCGGGATGACCTCACTCTGGAGGCCGCCATCAAGGAAGCGGCCGCCTATGAGAAGTCCCACGCGGATCGCCGGCCGAAGACGGTCCATCGCCTCCAGGACTCCGGGCCATCCAACGACTCGAATGATGAGGAGGTCCTACAGGTAAACCGCCGATTGCAACAACGCACCCAACGCATCAAGGGATCCCCCGCGGCACCAACTCAGCCCAACACCTCTGCCTGTGCCAGCTGTGGCAACGCTCATGAGCGCCGGACCTGCCGTTTCCAGGATGCCATCTGCAGGACCTGCAACAAGGCCAGACACCTCGCCCGAGTCTGCCGCTCCAAGGGCAAGCACCTGGGGTCCACTGCCCAGCTGGACGCCGCAAGCCTGCACACCATGATGACCCAGCGCCGGCAGATGGTATGTAACTTGCCCCCAGAAGGCCCGGGCAAGGTGCATGTGATTGTCCAAATAGAGGGGTCCCCCTGCCAAATGGAAATAGACTCGGGGTCCTCTTTCTCTATAATTTCCGCAGAAACCCTCAAAATGCTATGCCCCAAGGGGGGACCCTGCCTGCACAAGCCACAGGGTTTGAAACTAACAGACTTTAACAAAAAAACGGTGGCGGTCCGTGGCTGGGGCAAGTTTCAGGTCCAATTTAAAGGGTTCTCGGGCTTGCTGGACCTGCTGGTGGTGGAAGGGCGCCTCTCGAGTCTCTTGGGGTTGTCATGGTTTAAGCCTCTGGGACTCCAAATAGCGGGAGTAAACCGCCTGGGGACCGCGGACTGGGAGGCAGTCTGCCACAATTTCCCCAAGGTGTTTGATGGGACCCTGGGGAGGTACAATGGGGCCCTGATATCGCTCGACCTGGACCCCAATGTTCAGCCCATCCGCATCAAAGCATGGCCCCCTCCCATAGCAATGTGGGAAAAAATAGAGGCCGAGCTCAACCACCTGGTCGCCCAAGGAGTGCTGGAACCAGTTGCATCAGCACGCTGGGAGACCCCCATTGTGACGCCGATTAAACCTAATGGGACCATACGCATTTGTGCCAACTACAAATGCACCATAAATAAGGCCCTGCAGGACCACGCCTATCCGGTCCCTGTAGTGAGCCACGTCCTGGCCTCCCTTACGGGGGCCAAGGTTTTCGGTAAACTGGACTTGGCACAGGCTTACCAGCAGCCTAGGGCCGCTGCGGAAGCACAGACCATCACCACTCACAAGGGGGCTTTCCGGGTCAACAGACTACAGTTTGGGGTTTTGGTAGCACCAGGGATCTTCCAATCTTTCATGGATTCCCTTCTTAAAGGAATTCCAGGGATCCAGCCCTTTCTAGATGACGTCATCATTGCGGCGCTCGGACTCCACCACCTTCGCCGACCGGCTGCCTCAGGTCCTGCAGAGGTTCAATGACACCGGCCTCAAGGTGAAGAAGGAAAAGTGCCTCCTGTGGGTGCCCCACATCGAATTTCTGGGATTTGCAGTCGATGCACAAGGCATCCATCCCACGGATGACAAAATAAAGGCCATCACACAAGCCCCGGTTCCCACGTCCAAAACGGAACTACAGGCTTTCCTAGGCCTCCTAAATTTTTACCACGCTTTTCTGCCCCTGAAAGCCACGGTGGCAGAGCCCCTCCACCGCCTGCTAGACAAAGAGGCACCGTGGGCCTGGAAGCCGGAGCATGCGGTGGCATTCCAGGCGGTGAAAGACTTGCTGGTCTCCAACACGGTACTGCACCACTTCTGCGAGGCTTTACCGGTTGTTCTCGCGTGCGATCCTTTGCCGTACGGGGTGGGGGTGGTGTTGGGGCATAGGCTGCCGGATGGCCAGGAAGTCCTGGTCGCCTATTACTCTCGGACCCTGTCGTCTGCAGAGTGTAACTACGCGCAGATTGACAAGGGAGGCGCTGGCGATAGTGGCGGGGGTTAAAAATTCCACCACTATCTCTATGGCCGCCCATTTGAGATCCTAACTGACCACAAGCCTCTCCTGGGCCTCCTCGCGCCTGATTGGCAAACGCCGCAGATGGTCTCGCCTAGGGTTCTCCGCTGGTCCATATTCCTGGCGGGGTACTCTTATGCCCTCACCCACTGCCCGGGAAAAGCCATGGGGCACGCTGACGCCCTCAGCCGCCTACCGCTTGTCAGAAAGTGATGTCTTTGATGTTTCTCACTGCATCCATTGTGTTATGTTTCTACCCCGCTTTGCGCTTGCGTAGCTATGCAGCCTGAAACGTGGGAGCTTCTTCCCTGCCGCTTTTCCTTATCACGGTGGCCTTGAATGTAGGCTTTGGACTATTCTTGTTTCGCTGAGAATTTTCCAGTCCTGGGAAGGCAAGGGGAGGGGGGAGTAGTCTCCCGCTCATGAAGTATTTCTCCCGCCGGGAGTTCCCGCGCGAGTGCTCAAGTTTTATTCGCTAGGCGCTTCATTGCATCACACTATAAGTTAGCCGGCTCTGCTTTGCTCCCCATTCCTGACAATGACCTCCTACTGTGGGTTTTAGCAAGTTAATCCTAATAAACCTTTCTTTGTGCAAGAATGACTGGATCTACTTGATTTTACACCTGACAGAAATTGTCAGGAATCCAACATCTTTCCCTCACCGTCGACGACCGCCATCCACCACGATGAGCGGGGCGGGAAAGGGAGCCCCGGGCGCAGTCCCGTTGATTACTACCTCGGGAGCCGCCGGGGCAGTTCCAACGATCACTACGGCGGGAGCCACAGGTGTCGTTCCAGTGACTACTGCATTGGGAGCCACGGCTCCCGTTACCTCTGTGGCTGCTCCAGTGGTTACCATTCCGACTACCACCGTGGTTCCTGTGACTACAACTACAGTGGTGACGACACCAACTGCCTATTCAGCAGCCGTGTTGGCTACCCCACCATCGATTGGCACAATTGGAGCCACGTACGCACTCCCGATCTACAGCCCGGCCGGGCTGATACCAAGTCAGGGTGGTGCGGTTCCACGAACCTATGTGCCAGGAGTCCCAACACCCTGGGATAAAGGGGTGACATTTCGCAGATCGCGCGATTGGACTAAGAACCTGTTGGACACTACCCAGACCACCTGGACTATGCCGGGAAGCCAGAGCCGTGACAGCCTCCTGGATCCCAGAGGTAGTTTTGGTCTTCCCCAAGGGCGGGTGTCCCGGGGATCTCCCAGAACGGGGTCCAGCCAGGACACTGATGCCCGCATGGATTCTATCCAGGAGGATACCCGACGGCTGGTAAGGGATATGAGTAAACTAATGCAGTCCCTACCCCAGATGATGGACCAAGCTATTAGAGCCCATCCGCTGACACAACCCAGACCTGCCCCTGCACCGGCTCCAGCCCCGGCGCCACCGTTGGTGCCGGGACGGCCACCTCCTCCTCCTCCGGGCCCGGGGCCAGGCCAACCAGTACCGCCGGGTCCAGGGCCGGGCCAACCAGCGGCCCCAGGGCCAGGGCCAGGCCAACCAGCGCCACCAGGGCCAGGGCCGGGCCAGCCAGCACCAGCCCCACCTCCAGTAGTGGCCCCAGTACCGGGAGCAGGGCCAGGGCCACCAGGACCTGTCCAGCCGCCAGTTGTGCCTCCACCTCAGCCTCCGGCTCCAGCACCCCTCATGCAGCCGGTACCGATCATGGCGCCGGCCCCCCGGTAATCCGCCCCAAAGACATGCTTGAGATCACTTTTGATGGAGATCCAGAGACTGTGTCCTTTTTCATATTACAAGTTGGAAAATTTGTACAAAGATGGGGCTATGTATTCCCAGATGAAGAACAGCAGGTGGAGTTTATTGCATCCAGGTTCCGGGGGAGTGCTACTAGCTGGTATGTAGCCCTTCATGATCTGGAGGCGGAGGAGTTGGGGAATGTGGATGACTTCATGTGGGCTTTGAGAAACCGTTTTGAAGATCCGGGGCGGCCCAAAAAGCTGAAGCCTTCCTTCGCACTTTCAGACAAGGCAAACTCTCAGTGCGGGAGTACTCCAGAGAGTTTCAAAGGCATGCTGTAAAAATTCGAGACTGGACTGATGCGGTATTGGCCCAACAATATAGAATGGGACTGGCAGTTGACGTCCGCAATAATGTTCTCAGCTCTCAACAACCTCGTACCCTCCAGGGGTGGATGGAGGAAGCCGAGAAGGCCGAAAGTCGCTTGCAAATGATGAAGCTGGATTTATCCTTGGGTAACAATCGTCCAAGTGTTGCGGCGGGCCAGGCCAGACCCAAACCAACTTCCACCCCAAGTGGCTTGAGGGATCAGCGTATGCGACAGGGGCTCTGCCTGCGATGTGGGGAGAAAGGGCATTTCGCCGCTGCCTGCCCGAAAGGGGATCCCAATAGAGCTCTACCACAAGAAGAGCCCAGAAGGTGGACAACCTCTACCCCGAGAAAAGGTACCGCCAAACCGCGCAACACACGGGCTCTGTTTGCTAGCCCCGACCAAGTGGATACCTTGATGCTAGAGGAGGAGAGTGAGATGCAGGGAAATGAGATGGTCCTGTTGCTGAACGGCGCTACACAGCAGGACCCAACACCAGAGGCGCCTAAAATGGTGAGCAACTACCCCTCTCTCTTCTTTGTGACTGTTTTGGTGATGAATCCAGCAATGATGACTCACATTCGGGTCCGGGCTCTCATTGACTCAGGGTGCGGGAGGGATCTCATAAACCCTTCTATGGTTATGGGGTTGGAGGCAGCTGTGGTTCACCTGAAAGACCCAATAACTTTCACACAGATGGATGGGTCTCCGATGAAAAAGCCATGCCAATTTGAGACTGTTCCTTTAAGAATAGGCATTGGTGACCACTGGGAGCTACGCTCATTCGTAATAGCTCCGCAAGCCCAATTTCCTTTGGTATTGGGTAGCCCCTGGTTACATGGACATAACCCGTATATTTTATGGGAAGAAGGGGAAGGTACAGTTTATCTCCCCAAAATGTACAGATCACAAATGGGACCCCGGGTGGGGAAATCCCCCATGCAATGAACCTCCACGAGCTTGTTTGGCAACGGAGGAACTTAACCGCATCCCTGAGGATTACCAATATATAACCCGGGTGTTTGAGGAGGAGGAAGCAGATGAATTGCCCCCCATCGTAACTCCGACTGTGCAATTGAGATCCTTCCGGGTCAAAAGTTACCAAAAGGGAAAATTTATGCCATGAGCCCAAGTGAAAAGGAGGAACTTCGCCGATTTATTGATAAAAATCTGGCCCGTGGATTCATTCGGCCAGCATCATCCCCTTTTGCAGCACCTGTCTTATTTTGTAAAAAAAAGGATGGGGGGCTCAGACTCTGCACGGATTACCGGGGACTTAACGCAGTGTCTGCTACCAATGCCTACCCGATGCCCCTCATCAAAGACCTACTGGCTGAGGTGGCGAAAGGGAAAGTGTTCTCTAAACTGGATTTAAGAGATGCCTACTTTCGAGTTCGTATTAGAGAGGGGGATGAATACAAGACTGCATTTAATACCCCGCTGGGGCAATTTGAATACCGGGTGATGCCCTTCGGGTTACAAGGGGCACCAGGGGTCTTCATGAACTTAATCAATGAAGTGTTACACCCCTATTTATTCAAGGGAGTGGTTGTTTATTTAGATGATATCTTGGTCTATACCCCGGATCAAGAATCCCACACTACCCTTATGCGGAAGGTATTGGAAAAGCTTTTAGAACACAAACTGTTTGTTAAGCTGTCAAAATGTGAATTTCACCAAGAGAGCATTGACTTTTTGGGATACCGCATATCCTCCGCGGGGTTGGAGATGGACCCAAAAAAGGTCCAGGATGTTTTGAGATGGGAACCCCCCAAAACCAGGCGCCAGCTCCAAAGTTTTCTCGGCTTCGCCAACTTTTTACCGTCAATTCCTGCCACACTTCGCCCAAGTAGCCCTTCCCCTCACGGAACTTTTAAAAACCAAGGGGAGGGGATCTAAGGCTTCGGTCCCAGGAGCCCCGTTGGACTGGACTCCGCAGTGTCAGCAAGCGTTTGAACAACTTAAAAGATTGTTCACGTCTGAGCCCATACTAGCCCACCCTGATGAAACAAAGAAATTCGTAGTGCAGGTAGACGCATCAGACACTGCTATGGGTGGGGTGATTTTGCAAGAGAATGCTCAAAAGCAGCTACAACCCCTGGCTTATGTGTCGAGAAAATTTAATGACACAGAAAGATTTTGGCCCATTTGGGATAAGGAAGCGGCGTCTATCCGTTTAGCCTTGATCACATGGAGACATTGGTTAGAGGGGTCCCGAATACCTTTTGAAATCTGGACTGATCATAAAAATCTTGAGGTATTGCGAAAACCCCGGAATCTAAATGCCAAACAGTTCCGGTGGGCTGAGTTTTTCTCCAAATTTCAGTTTACCCTGCACCACTTCCCAGGGAAAGCCAACCATTTAGCGGACGCTCTCTCCCGCCTTCCTCAGCATTTTTCTAAGAGGGTCGAAGTTCGGGAATCTATGTTCACCCCGGAACAATTAGTTGGTGCAGTTGTAACCCGTAAAGCTAAACAGGCACCTATAAGTCACATCCAGACATTGAATTGGGAAAAGCAGTTTTTATCTGACATCACCCCACCAGAGACGAGTGAGTTACAAGCCAGGGATGATGTAAAGTGTGATCCTAATGGCTGCTGGTACAAGGGAAATAAAATGTTTGTCCCAGAAGCTACCCGAGCCCAGGTTTTGCGCACAGTTCATGATTCAAAAGCTGCGGGACACTTTGGATATGTAAAATCCTTAAGGCTTCTGCAACGGAGCTTCTGGTGGCCCAGAATGAAGCAAGAGTTGTCTCGTTATATACAGTCCTGCCCAACGTGTAATCGTTGTAAAGCCAGACCAGGAAAACCTCCAGGCCTCCTACAACCACTACCCACCCCGAGCAGACCCTGGGAAGTAATCTCTATGGATTTTATCACTGATCTTCCCCCCTCTAAACATATGACGGTTATTTGGGTGGTAGTGGACCTATTCTCTAAGCAAGCCCACTTCATACCGTTCCCCAGTATGCCAACAGCAAAAGGCCTGGCCAAAGCATTCATTCTACACATTGCCAAATTGCATGCATTGCCCCTCAAGATCATTTCCGACAGGGGGGTTCCATTTGTTTCCAAATTTTGGTCTGAGCTAATGACTCTAATGGGTATTGAACGTGCGCTTAGTACTGCCTATCACCCTGAGACTGATGGCCAGACGGAGAGGGTGAACCAGACGTTGGAACAATATCTAAGGTGTTTTTCTAATTATCAACAAGACAATTGGGTAGATTTGTTGCCATTGGCGGAGTTTGCTTACAACAACTCATGGCATGCTTCCACGAAAATGTCACCATTCAAAGCTGCCATGGGCTATGACAGCCCCCTCTTCCTTTCTTAAAACCTGGTGAGAATGGTGGTAAAGCCTCGGCATGGTGTCAAACTCTCCGTGACTCCTGGCCCCTAATTATCGAGACTTTGAATGAGGCCAAGGCACAGTATAAAAAACAAGCAGATAAGAAACGGGCCGGGGGATGGAAATTACAACCGGGAGACTCTGTCTATCTCTCGACTAAGAATCTAAGACTAGCGCAACAATCCAGGAAACTGGCGTGGAAATATATTGGTCCTTTCCGAGTGCTAAGATGTGTGAATCAAGTAACTGTACAACTAGACTTGCCTAAATCTCTTAAAGCAATACATCCAATTTTCCATTACAGCCTTCTCAAGCCGGCCTTTCCCCCAACTAAAGGGCATCCTGAGACGTTGGATCCTCCCCCTCTGATGGTTGATGGTGAAGAGCACTATGAGATCGCTGATGTTTTGGACTCTAAGATACTTCGTGGACAACTTATGTACCTGGTGCAATGGGTACACTTTGGGCCCCAATACAGGGAATGGGTGAAAGTTTCTGATATCAATGCACCTGATCACCTTAAAAACTTTCACGCTCGATACCCTGATAAACCTGGGGGCCCCTGTTCGCTCCTTCCTGAGTGGTGGGTGGGTGGAGTTTTGGGAGGGGCAGAATGTCAGAAAGTGATGTCTTTGATGTTTCTCACTGCATCCATTGTGTTATGTTTCTACCCCGCTTTGCGCTTGCGTAGCTATGCAGCCTGAAACGTGGGAGCTTCTTCCCTGCCGCTTTTCCTTATCACGGTGGCCTTGAATGTAGGCTTTGGACTATTCTTGTTTCGCTGAGAATTTTCCAGTCCTGGGAAGGCAAGGGGAGGGGGGAGTAGTCTCCCGCTCATGAAGTATTTCTCCCGCCGGGAGTTCCCGCGCGAGTGCTCAAGTTTTATTCGCTAGGCGCTTCATTGCATCACACTATAAGTTAGCCGGCTCTGCTTTGCTCCCCATTCCTGACAATGACCTCCTACTGTGGGTTTTAGCAAGTTAATCCTAATAAACCTTTCTTTGTGCAAGAATGACTGGATCTACTTGATTTCTACA
>JAPDNY010001017.1:0-20429 GCA_029375565.1 Gekko gecko | reverse complement strand
TCCTCCAGAGGAACTGGCTAGCTACTGTGTGAGACAGGATGCTGGACTAGATGGACCCTCACTGGTCAGATCCAGCAGGACTCTTCTTACGTTCTTATCAGGGAAGGCCTCAGCCTCTCTGCCCTGTTGTCAGCCTTCCAGAGGAACTGGTTGGCCACCGGATGAGACATGAGGCTGGACTAGATGGACCACTAGTCTCATCCAGCAGGGCTCATCTGATGTTCTTATGAAGGCCTCGGCCTCTCTGCCCTGTTGTTGTCCGCCCTCCAGGGGAACTGACTGGCCACTGTGTGAGACAGGAGGCTGGACTTGATGGACCCTCACTGGTCCGATTCAGCAGGGCTCTTAGGTTCTTATTACTTTGGCAGAAGGCCCAAAGTTCACATGCTGGTGTCCAATGAGCCAGCAGATGGCAGTCAAGCTCCATTTACACAGCTCCGTTTTAGACCTGCCATGTTTTTGGAAACGTAATGCCCCAAGGCATGTAAAATGGGAGGAAAGATCTGTTTATTGAACAAATATATGCCAGTGTAACAGCATGGGAACCATTGTCTTACGCAGCATTCCCCCTCAACCAGAACGGGGAAGGCAACAAAGCCTATCTGGAAACAGCCGCAGAATAACCTTTGTGAGGATCCACTCGATAAACCCAAATAGGGTTGCCAGCCTCCAGGTGGGGCCTGGGGATCTCCCGCTTTTGCAATTCATCTCCAGCTGACAGAGATCAGCTCCTCTGGAGGAAAGAAAGACACGAAAATGGAAATACAGCAAATGCAGTTGTACAAACAAATAGACTGAATAAATCTGTCACGCTATACAAATCACGTTAGAGGCTACTGTCTTCTTATACCGTTCTACTTACAACAAAATTAATACACGTAACGAATAGTTTTGCCACCATGTTGCTGTGGCTCAGTGGTTAAGATGCTGAACTGCCAACCGGAAGGTCGGTAGTTTGGCAGTTCGAGACCCGAGTGCCGCAGTGACGGAGTGAGCTCCCGTCTCTGGCCCCAGCTCCTGCCAGCCTAGCAATTTGAAAGCAAGAAATTGCAAGTAAGCACATAAGAACATAAGAGAAGCCAATGTTGGATCAGGCCAACAGCCCATCCAATCCAACACTCTGTCACACAGTGGCCAAAAATACCAGGGGCCATCAAGAGGTCCCCCAGTGGGGCCGGGACATTAGAAGCCCTCCCACTGCTGCCCCCCACCCTCCAAGCACCAAAAATACGGAGCATCACTTGCCCCAGACATAAGAACATAAGAGAAGTCAATGTTGGGTCAGGCCAATGGCCCCTCCAGTCCAACACTCTGTCACAAAGTGGCCAAAAATACCAGGTGCCCTCAGGAGGTCCAGCAGTGGGGCCAGGACAATAGAAGGCCTCCCATTGTTGCCCCGCCCCAAGCACCAAGAATACAGGGCATCCCTTGCCCCAGAGTCCCTGTCTATACCTTGTGGTTAATAGCTTGTGGCTAATAATGGATAAATAGGTACCGCCTCAGTGAGAAGGTAACAGCCTTCCATGCACCTCGGCGTCTTGTCACGCTGGCCACATGACCATGGAAATGTCTTCGGACAGCGCTGGCTCTTCGGCTTGGAAACGGAGATGAGCGACGCACCCCTAGAGGCAGATTCGACTGGCTTTCGAGCAAAGGGAAGCCTTTACCTTTACTAGAAATGACAACTGCACCAGTTGAATAGTGACCTAATAGTCCCTGAACGTACAAGTCCCTGTTCAGATGGAGGTGCTCACCGGCTCATGGTGCGGAGAAGCGTCTCCAGAAGAAAGCAGGCAGCGGACGGCCTGAGCTCAGGACGAGCTGTAGTACGAACCAAAGGAGGGGCGACGGGACGCCTCGCTTGCTTTGCCGTTCCTCGGGGCTTCACCAGGCCGCTTTTCTTTAGCGACGGAGCTGCAAATGTTGACCTTGCTGTGAAACACATTCCAAACTAATAAAGGAAGCAGACTGATAGACTTCCAGGACTCACCTCGACCCAGTCCTGGCACGATTCCAAACGACACAGAGTCTACCAGTATGTTCCAAGGAGCTAGGACCCAACTAGCTTTTCAGCTGGCCTAGGGATGCTAACCTCCAGGTGGGACCTGGAGATCTCCTGGGATGACGACTGAGGCCGTTTGGTGTAGTGGTTATGTTTGTGGACTCTGATCTGGGAGAACCGGGTTTGATTTCCCCCACTCCTCCGCTTGCAGCTGCTGGATGACCTTGGGCAAGCCATAGTTCTGACAGAGCTGTTCTTGAAAAACAGCCGTTTCTCTCAGAGCTCTCTCAGCCCCACCTCCCTCAAAGGGTGTCTGTTGTGGGGAGGGGAAGGGAAAGGAGATTGGAAGCTGCTCTGAGACTCCCTTGGGTAGTGAGGTAAAGGCAAAGGTAAAGGTTCCCTTGCTCGAAAGCCAGTTGAATCCGACTCTAGGGTTGCAGTGCCCATCTCCGTTTCAAAGCCGAAGAGCCAGCGTTGTCCGAAGACGTGGGTAGTGAAGGATGGGGTATAAATCCAATCTCCTCCTCCTCCTCCTCCTCCTCTTCTTCTTCTTCTTCTTCTTCTTCTTCTTCTTCTTCTTCTGATTTCCAGACTATAGAGACCACTGCCCCTGGAGAAAATGTCTTCCTTAGGCAGTGGAGGCTATGGTGTTATGCCTCCCCTGAGGCCTCTCCCCTCCCCATTGCCTGCCCCACAAGCTTCACCCCAAATCTCCAGCGATTTCCTGATAGGGTTGCCGGGTCCTCCCCAGCCGCCCCGAAGGGGATTAGGAGGTTTGGTTGCCAACTCCAATTTGGGGAACTCCCAGAGATTTGGGGATGGAGCCCGGGGAGGACAGGGGACCTCAGTGGGGTACGATGCCACAGAGCCCACCCTCCAAAGCATCCGTTTCTTTTTCTCCCGTGTAACTGATCCGTCCTGTCCTGGAAAACGCCAAATGCTCCACATCTGACAACAGCACTACAGATAAGCAGGGCTATTTTGGGGCAGGAACGCACAGGAACGGAGTTCCGGCTGGCTCCCAAGTTGGCCACGCCCAGCAGAAATTCATTAGCATAATAGGCCACACCCAACAGCAGAAACTCATCCAGATTGGCCACATTCAGGGGGTGTGGCCTAACATGCAAAGGAGTTCCTGCTCCAAAAAAAAGCCCTGGGGTTTTGGCAACAAACACGGTAAACAGAATAAGAAGCAAAAGGTGGGTGTGGCTGGACGACCACACTTCTGGTAACATGGGGGTGTGGCCTAATGTGCTAATAAGCTGTACTGTCAGGGGTGTGGCCTAATATGCTAATGAGTTTCTGCTGTTGGGTGTGGCCCATTAGGCTAATGAGTTCCTGCTGGGCTTTTTCTTCACAAAAAGCCCTGCAGATAAGATTAGAATTTCAACAGCCAATCCATATGCAAAAGAACCTCCTCAGGAAAGCTCCTCCATTAGCATGTTTTTACAGCCTGGGGAACTCCTACAAGAGAATGACTCAGCCCTACCCCACCTTCTTGAGTAGATATAAAATTACCTGCCTACCATTTTTCTTCTCACCTGGACACAGAGAGTACTCCGTCTCTCTGTGTTATATCTCTGAGGATGCCAGTCATAGCTGCTGGCAAAACCTCAGGTCCTACAGTGCCAAGACCACGGCCACACAACCCGGAAAATCTACAGCAGCTAATGAACTCCAGCCGTGAAAGCCTTCAACAACATGAACAGCTGTGCCAGAACTATGGCTTGCCCAAGGTCATCCAGCAGGTGCAAGTGGAGGAGTGGGGAATCAAACCCGATTCTCCCAGATTAGAGTCTGCGCATTTAGGTGGGGCTGAGGGAGCTTTTTCGAGGACTGCTCTTGAGAGAATAGCTCTGAAAGAACTTATGGCTGACCCAAGGTCACGCCAGCAACAACGTTTTATTACATAAGAACATAAGAGAAGCCAATGTTGAATCAGGCCAACGGCCCATCTAGTCCAACACTCTGTCACACAGTGGCCAAAAATACCAGGGGCCATCAGGAGGTCCAGCAGTGGGGCCAGGACGCTAGAAGCCCTCCCACTGCTGCCCCCTCCAGCACCAAGAATACAGAGCATCACCTGCCCCAGACTGAGAGTTCCCATCTATACCCTGTGGCTAATAGCCACGGATGGACTTCTGCTCCATATGTTTATCTAATTCCCTCTTGAAGCTGTCCATGCTTGCAGCTGCCACCACCTCCTGCGGCAGTGAATTCCATGTGTTAATCACTCTTTGGGTGAAGAAGTATTTCCTTTTATCTGTTCTAACCCGTCTGCTCAGCAATTTCATGGAGTGCCCACGAGTTCTTGTATTGTGAGAAAGGGAGAAAAGGACCACTCACTTAAAACCAATTGTGACCATACATATAAAACATAATGTAGCATGAAACAATTACTCATTGTAAGATTTTCTGACGTGGCTTTATCGCTGATTGTAAAAACATGGCTACGTTCACTGATATTTCCGGAACAGGGTCATTTAGAAGACGGTGCCCTTTTAAAGCATCAGGAAGGTTCGTCATGTCGGCTACGATCGAGTTTAAATATCTAACACGTAGATCCACGTAAAACTGACAATGTAAACTGTTGTGTATTGTAATAAATATGCCTGAGCTTACAAGTTACGCTGGTATCCTAAAGTAAGCATTCTGATTGGCTGCTCTGCGTAGCAGACCAATCAGAACAGATAGAGATGTTCCAAAGGGAACTAAAATCATTGGTTGTTATCCGTCTTGTTTCATTGGTTGTTTAACTTGTTTAAGGACGTGGTTATCATAGCCCGGGTAGTTTAAAAAGAGAGCCTGTTGCTCTCCAGTGTTGTTGTTGGTTTACTGTCACGTTGAATAAAGCTGAAACACTAGTTAAGAGCTGGCTGACGTCTCGTACTTAACATAAACAAATACGCGAAACAGTTTCAATACATCCGGAACTGCAACGGCAAAGTCTATCCTCACTAGTTTGCTCTGGAGCCCTCCTTCTTGAGCTGAGACAAAAATGCGTGAGCCAGAGGCTGAAAAAACCTGTCAGCTGGCTCACACGATGCCTGCTCCTTGGGAGGAAAGCGATGGCAAACCTAAACAGCATGATAAAAAGCAGAGACATCACCCCGCCAACAAAAGTCCACATGGTCAAAGCAATGGTATTCCCAGTAGTAACACATGGCTGCGAGAGTTGGACTATAAGGAAGGCCGAGCGCCGAAGAATAGATTCTTTCAAACTATGGTGCTGGAGAAGACTCTTGAGAGTCCCTTGGACTGCAAGGAGACCGAATCAGTCAATCCTAAAAGAAATCAACCCTGACTGTTCCCTGGAAGGCCAGAGACTGAAGCTGAAGCTCAAATACTTTGGCCACCAAATGAGAAGGGAGCCTTCGCTGGAGAAGACCCTGATGCTGGGAAAGACTGAAGGTCAAAGAAGAAGGGGACGGCAAAGGACGAGATGGTTAGACAGTGTCACTGATGCAACACACATGAAATTGAGCAAACTCCAGAGGACGGCGGAAGACCGGAGGGCCTGGCGTGGTCTGGTCCATGGGGTCGCAAAGAGTCAGACAACAAGAACACAAGCTCACGCTAACTCAGCTGAGAGGGAACACTGGCGGGCGTCTCTGTTTCCCAGCCTGGAGTTGGCAAACATTTGAAGAAGGGAAGAAAGATTCCCGGGCCTCCCAAGAAGACTGTACCGAGGATCGTGGGACCCGAACCGTCCAGAGCTGCGTGAGACGGAACTTGGAAACTGCAGTGAGGAGGGCAGTTAGGTGGAGAGTGGAGAACCTCGCAGGATCTAACCCCTTGGCAGAATGCCAGGCAGGCTGGAACGGAGAACGTGGTCCTGGACGGCGCTGGGATCAGGTTGCCCCATTAGCCTTCTGGGGAAACAAAGGCCGAGGAGCAGCTTGCAAGTGGAAATATTAAGAGCCGTTGCTGATCAGACACCCAGTGGAAACGCCCGGGTCCCTCTAAAGGCTGGGAACAGGAGGAAAGTGCGACCGTTGTTCTGCTGGGGAGGCTAGAGATTAATTTTAGACCGTGCCCCAATTAGAGGAATAATGGAATCCGAACCGGGGGAATACTACCTAGGGGTGGGCGTCGAGAAACCCCATAAGCACCGGGGCTGCCGACCTGAGGGTGGCAGGTGGAGATTTCCTGGCATTACAACTAATCTTTAGGCGATGGAGATCGGCTCCCCTGGAAGGAAATGGATGCTTTGGAAGGTGGACTCTTAGAATCAGTGAAGGGGTTAGGAGTGCGGACTCTGATCTGGGAGAATCGGGTTTGAGTCCCCATGCCTCCATTTGCAGCTGCTGGTGTGACCTTGGGTCAGTCACAAGTTCTCTCACGGCGGTTCTCTCAAGGGCAGCCCTGAAAGAGCTCTCTCAGCCCCACCTACCCCACAGGGTGCCTGTTGTGGGGAGGGGAAGGGAGTTTGTAAGCCACTCTGAGACTCCTTCGGGTAGTGAAGGGTGGGGTATAAATCCAATCTCCGCCTCCTCCTCCTCCTTCTGAAGACAGTGAGCGGGTGTCAGAAATGGTTTTTAAACCTAAAGTTGGTGTCTTCAGGCCCATTTGCTGCAATAATGTTTTAAACCCCCTGATGTGGAACTAGCTATCTATTTTCCTTTATGTAAAAAGAAGAGAAGAAGAGAAGAGATTGGATTTATACCCCGCCTTTCACTACCCAAAGGTGTCTCAGAGCGGCTTACAACCTCCTTTCCCTTCCCCTCCCCACAACAGACACCCTGTGAGGTAGGAGGGGCTGAGAGAGCTCTGACAGAAACGGCTGTTTTTCAAGGACAGCTATCAGAACTATGGCTTGCCCAAGGTCATCCAGCAGCTGCAAGTGGAGGAGTGGGGGATCAAACCCGGTTCTCCCAGATTCGAGTCCGCGCACTTCACCACTACACCAAAGGGCTTATAGCCCACCATTTCACCAATCGATCTCCAAGGGGACTTATGTATAGGTAGATATTTAAAACAGCATGCGGGTATCATGTCAATGTGAGTGAATAATCCCTTTTCTTCTTCATTTTTTAAAGCAAAGGACTTTGTGTCCTTGGCATCTCTGGCAGCAGGTAAGGGTTGCCAGCTAACCAGCAAAAGCAAACAGATCTGCAGAAACTGGCCAGCAAAACCTCCCTGGGATGCAGATAAACAGAGCCAAAGGCCCGTCGGACTATAAAATATACTGATGCTGCAAAGAAGAAGAAGAGAAGAGATTGGATTTATACCCCACCTTTCACTTTTGAGTCTCAGAGCGGCTTACAAACTCCTTCCTCTCCCCACAAGAGACACCCTGTGAGGTAGGCGGGGCTGAGGGAGCTCTCTCGGGAACTGCTCTTGAGAGAACAGCCCTGACAGAACTACGGCTTGCCCAAGGTCATCCAGCAGCTGCAAGTGGAAGAGTGGGGAATCAAGCCCGGTTCTCCCAGGTTGAAGTCTGTGCACTTAACCACTACACCAAACATCCCATATCCAAATATCCCATAACCAATATCCCATAACCAAAGACATCGGGGCCAGAGTGAAAACCCTGATAAGATACCACCTCTGGGACTCCAGCCACCCTCACGTTACAAATTCCCTGCCCCTTCCCTGATTTTCCGAGCAACTGACTGGGAAATTTTTGGACGAGGCCCCGTTCTGGTCTTTTGGCCCAAGGAAGAAGTTAACCGCCTTCCAAGAGGCTAAACTCCTCTGCCTCATTTCAACCTCAGGTGAAAACTCTGTTGTCTGGAAAGGAATTTCGAGCGGGTTAGAGTTTCATGGGCCATTGTTAATTCATAGCTCGGTTGGATATTTATAATGTGCCTGAGCCGGCTGCTGGCTGTTCGGCTGGAGGATCAATTAATTAATGATGCGAACAGCCAAGTCCACGTTCAGTAACATGGGTCAGTAGCCCCAAGTTCCCCCAAAATTGCATTGGAAGGAGGGGGAACCCTGCCTTTTACCACTCTTAGAACAGTTATGACGGTTCCTTTCAGTGTAAAAGGTTTCCCTTGCTCGAAAGCTAGTCAAATCTGACTCTAGGGGGCAGTGCTCATCTCTGTTTCCAAGCCAAAGAGCCAGTGCTGTCCGAAGACATTTCTGTGGTCATGTGGTTGGCATGATTAGAAGCTGAGGTGCATGGAACACTGTTACAGTTTGGTGTAGTGGTGAAGTGCGCGGACTCTAATCTGGGAGAACTGGGTTTGATTCCCCACGCTTCCACCTGCACCCACTGATGTGACCCTGGGTCAGTCACAAGCTCTGGCACAGCTGTCCTTGAAAAAGAGCAGTTTCTGTCAGAGCTCTTTCAGCCCCACTTACCTTACAGGGTGTCTGTTGTGGGGAGGGGAAGGGAAAGGAAAGGAGTTTGTAAGCTGCTCTGAGAATCCCCTGGGTAGTGAAGGGCGGGGTATAAATCCAATCTCCTCTTCTTCTTCTTCTTCTTCTTCTTCTTCTTCTTCTTCTTCTTCTTCTTCTTCTTCTTCTTCTTCTTCTTCTTCTTCTTCTTCTCCTTCTCCTTCTCCTTCTCCTTCTCCTTCTCCTTCTCCTTCTCCTTCTTCTTCCCGCTGAAGCGGTCCCTATTTATCTACTCGCAATTTCTTGCTTTCGAACTGCTAGGTCGGCAGCAGGGCCGGCCCAAGGGTTTTTCGCGCCCTAGGCCGGGCTACCTTCTGGCGCCCTCCCCTGCGTGCACCCAATTACAGGGTGCCAACCTCCAGGCAAGGCCTGGAGAGAAGGAACCCCTCCTGCGGGGCGTGCTGGCAAGCCAGGGGAAAGGGTGGGGGGTTTTGCAGAACTTTTGGCGGGGGGCAGGGGCCTTTTGGCACCCCTAAGGGCCGGCACGCTCTAGGCAAACACCTAGTTCGCCTAGTAAGCGAGCCGGCCCTGGTCGGCAGGAGCTGGGGCCAGAGATGGGAGCTCACTCCGTCACGCGGCACTCGGGTCTCGAACTGCCGAACTGCAGGGTGTTTAAAAGTGGGAGGGAGAAAGGGGGAGATCTTGTTCTGTGCTACGTGATCATCAACCCAAAGTGTTAACTGGGCTAGCCTGGGACATCCAGGTCAAGGCAAGAGACATTCAGAAGTGGTTGGCCGTTGCCTTCCTCTGCATAGGAACCCTGGACAGGACTCACCCTGCTTAGCTTCCGAGATGCAATTGTGTTGGGCTAGCCAGGGCCATTCAGGTCAGGGGAAACGCAGTGCCGATTCCCACTTCATTTGAGGGTCCCTTGAAGGATTGCCCGCTTCCACATCCAGCTGCCCGCTGGCTAAGTCTGGCGCCTTGCCGTGTGCACCCTCCCCTCCCGGAGTCACGTGGTTGGCGAGCAGATGCAGGGCCTTTCTCCTGGTGGCTCCTTGGCTGTGGAATTCCCTCTTCACCGTGGTTTTATTTGTTCCGCTTCAGGCCTCGAGTGAGAAACCTTCCGCCCACCTAGCAGTTCTGAGAATCTTTCCGTAGATGTCTGGGTCTTTGTTCTAAGACTCAGAGCAGTCCCTTAACCGCCTCCCGCTGAATTGTTTCACAACTGAAAACTACCAGAACAAGCTACATAAAGCCTGTATATAAAGTCTAAATGATTGTATCTATTTCCAACCTTGTGAGACTGTAGTAAAATCGGGAGTGGCAATTCCTGTTAGATGACATCTCTGTGTTCTTCAGGCCTCAAGGCCAGCTGACCGAACCAGGCTTGTCAATTTGTGGTTTTTGAAGACATGCAACATGTGCTTTTGAAGATTTTCCATTTCTATTGTTTTGGTATTACATTAAAACACAAGAGAAGCCAGTGTTGGATGAGGCCAATGGCCCATCTAGTCCAACACTCTGTCACACAGTGGCCAAAAATACCAGGGGCCATCAGGAGGTCCAGCAGTGGGGCCAGGGTACCAGAAGCCCTCCCACTGCTGCCCCCCCAAGCACCAAGAATACAGAGCATCACCTGCCCCAGACATGAGAACATCAGAGAAGCTAATGTTGGATCAGGCCAATGGCGGGCCCATCTAGTCCAACACTCTGTGTCACACAGTAGCCAAACATACCAGGTGCCATCAGGAGGTGCAGCAGTGGGGCCAGGACACTAGAAGCCCTCCCACTGTTGCCCCCCTCAAGCACCAAGAATACAGAATATCCTTTGCCCCAGACTGAGAGTTCCTACCTATCCTTGTGGCTAATAGCCACTGATGGACCTCTGCTCCATATGATTATTTGTGAGCAAACTACCCATGACTGGTTTGTTGCCTTGTTTTTATATATGACATTAAGGTTGTTATTCTGAGTTGGTGTACTTTAATAAGAATTTAACATTAAAATTTCATTCTTTAAAATCCTTTCCATTATATATATATATATAAATATAGACTTCATATATGGGGTTCGCCCAGTGAGTTCCGTGACAGAGGGTAGATTCGAACCTGGGTCTCCCAGATCCTAGTCTGACCCCGTAACCCCCACACCGCACTGCCTGCATGCCACTCTCGACCGTCTGCCTGACATCTTTGGTCCTGATCTCTTATTCTGCCACTGACGATGATATTGGTTTTAGTGACGTTGATGATTAAAATGTGTCTGTTCTGAGGTTGCTCTTGACGAATACCATTGCTCATCTTTGTGGCTGATGCATCATGTTTTGTGTAGTGATGAAGTGTGTGGACTCTAATCTGAGATTCCCCATTCCTCCACTTGCAGCTGCCGGTGTGACCTTGGGTCAGTCACAAGTTCTCTCAGAGCTGTTCTCTCAAGGACAGTCCTGGAAAGAGCTCTCTCAGCCCCACCTACCTCATAGGGTTTCTGTTGTGGGGAGGGGAAGGCAAAGGAATTCATAAGCCATTCTGAGACTTCGAGTGAAGGGTAGGGTATAAATCCAATCTCCTCCTCCTCCTCCTCCTCCTCCTCCTCCTCCTCCTCCTCCTCCTCCTCCTCCTCCTCCTCCTCTTCTTCTTCTTCTTCTTCTTCTTCTTCTTCTTCTTCTTCTTCTTCTTCTTCTTCTTCTTCTTCTTCTTCTTCTTCTTCTTCTTCTGTAATAATAAATAAATGTGACGTCTCGGGAAGACTCTCAGGGGCACGTTTTGCAGCAGCCTGTTAGGTGGATCCCCAAATTGACCACCCTTCTTTGGACACGCCGTTTCTCTCCCAGGACTTGGGGGAAAGAGAAAGACCCACACATTATGTGGTTGCCCCAAATTCCTGGTTGCATAAAGGCGGCGGCGGTGGGGAGATTAACTGGGTTATTTTGTCCAGCCTTGCCTAATGAGCAGCAGGAGGCATGGAGGCGGCTTACCGGCTTAGAGAGGTGAAGCCAGGTGGTTTTGGCTGGGTCAGGGAGGTGGAGAAAGAAGAAATGGAGGGCCAACAACAGGGCAGAGAGGCCAAGGCCTTCGTATGAACAGAACAAGAGCCCTGCTGGATCAGACCAGTGGTCCATCTAGTCCAGCATCCTGTCTCACCCACTGGCCAACCAGTTCCACTGGAGGGCCAACAACAGGGCAGAGAGGCCAAAGCCTTCAAAAGAACATTGAAGGAGCCCTGCTGGGTCAGACCAGTGGTTCATCTAGTCCAGCCTCCTGTCTCACGCATTGGCCAGCCAGTTCCTTCAGAGGGCCAGCAACAGGGCAGGGAGGCCGAGGCCTTCATAAGAACGTAAAGAGCCCTGCTGGATCAGACCAGTGAGGGTCCATCCAGTCCAGCACCCCATCTCACGCATTGGCCAGCCAGTTCCTTCAGAGGGCCAACAACAGCGCAGAGAGGCCGGGGCCTTCATAAGAACGTAAAAGAGCCCTGCTGGATCAGACCAGTGAGGGTCCATCCAGTCCAGCACCCCATCTCACGCATTGGCCAGCCAGTTCCTTCAGAGGGCCAACAACAGCGCAGAGAGGCCGGGGCCTTCATAAGAACGTAAAAGAGCCCTGCTGGATCAGACCAGGGAGGGTCCATCCAGTCCAGCACCCCATCTCACACATTGGCCAGCCAGTTCCTTCAGAGGGCCAACAACAGCGCAGAGAGGCCGGGGCCTTCATAAGAACGTAAAAAGAGCCCTGCTGGATCAGACCAGGGAGGGTCCATCTAGTCCAGCACCCCATCTCACGCATTGGCCAGCCAGTTCCTTCAGAGGGCCAACAACAGGGCAGAGAGCCCGAGGCTTTTTCCTAATAAGAACATCAGAAGAGCCCTGCTGGATCAGCCCAGTAGGGTCCATCCAGTCCAGTATCCCGCCTCACACAGGGACCAGCCAGTTCCTCTGGAGAGCCAACAACAGGGCACAGAGGCTGAGGCCTTCCCCTGACATTGCCTGCTGGCTCCGGGATTTAGAGGATTAGTGCCTCTAAATATGGAGGTTCTCCTCCATCACCATGGCTAGTAGCCACAGATTGGTCTCTGATCCATGAATCTAGAGAAGAAGAAGAGTTTGGATTTATACCCCGCCCTTCACTGCCCAAAGGTGTCTCAGAGTGGCTTACAAACTCCTTTCCCTTCCCCTCCCCACAACAGACACCCTGTGAGGTAGGTGGGGCTGAGAGAACTTCTGACAGAAACTGTCCTTGAGAGAACAGCTGTGCCAGAGCTTGTGACTGACCCAAGGTCACATCAGCAGGTGCAAGTGGAGGAGTGGGGAATCAAACCCAGTTCTCCCAGATAAGAGTCCACACACTTAACCACTACACCAAACTGGCTCTCTATCCAATCCAGTTTTAAAGCTGTGTATTCCTACGGCTGTTACTACAGCGAATCCCACATTCTAATCACTCTCCGTGCAAAGCATTATTTCCTTTTGTCTGTCCTGAACCTACTGCCCGTCAGCTTCTTTGGAGGCCCTCAGGTTTTAGTCTTTTGGGAGAGGGACAGAAATTCCCCTTTGTCAACTCTCTCCACCCCCTGCATAATTTTATAAACCTCTATTATGAGACCCAGTGTTCCCTCTAAGCTGAGTTAGTATGAGCTAGCTCACAGTTTTTAGCCCCCAGCTCACGCGTTTTTGTCTTGGCTCAGGAAGGGATGGGTCCAGAGCAAACTCATTGATGCAGCAGCCAAATCGCTCGCTCACGACTTTAATGCCAGCAGCTCAGAAAGTACAAGACGAAAAAAGAGACCTCCTAGCTTGTAAGACAATACAATACATAAAAGAAAGCCGGGGAAACGCTAGATCTCAAAATTATGCAAAAGATTAACACGAAAATGACATACAGCAAGCAAGAACAACTTTAATAAATGCCAAGAGTACAACAAGCCAAACAACGAAGGCTCCGGATTCTTCTCTTCGTTTCGTGAATATCACTTCCTCAGAAGTAAGTATTCTTGACTACAAAGTAAAATACAACACAGTTTATATTCTTTATAAATCTTTATCATATACTATGATAGATATAAAGTTATGTGAAGACAGTGGGTGGGTGTCAGAAACGGTCGATAAACCAAAAGTTGGTGTCTTCAAGCCCATTTGTTTTAAAACACCTGATGTGGAACTACCTATCTATTTTCCTTTCTGTAAAAGGTTTATAGCCCACCTTTTCACCAGTCGATCTCCAAGGGGACTTATGTATAGGTAGATATTTAAAACAACATACGGATATCATGTCAATGTGAGTGAATAATCCCTTTTCTTCTTCATTTTTAAAGCAAAGGAATTGGTGCCCTTGGCATCTCTGGCAGCAGATGAGGGTCGCCAGCTAACCAGCGAAAGCAAACAGATCTGCAGAAACTGGCCAGCAAAACCTCCCTGGGATGCAGATAAACAGAGCCAAAGGCCCGTCGGACTGTAAAATATACCGATGCTGCAAAGAAGAAGAAGAAGAAGAAAAGAGATTGGATTTATATCCCGCCCTTCACTCGGAGTCTCAGAGCGGCTTACAAACTCCTTTCCCTTCCCCTCCCCACCACAGACACGCTGGGAGGCAGGCGGGGCTGAGAGAGCTCTTTCCAGAACTGCTCTTGAGAGACCAGCTCTGACAGAATTGTGTGAACTGGACCCTGAGGAAGTGATATTCACGAAATGAAGAGAAGAATCCGGAGCCTTTGTTATTTGGCTTGTTGTACTGTTTACATTTATTAACGTTGTTCTTGCTTGCTATATGTAATTTTCGTGTTAATATTTTGCAAAATTTTGAGAGCTAGCGTTTCCCTGGCTTTCTTTTATGTATTGTAGGAGCTCAGAGAGTAGCATCTTTGCTCATAAGACTCCACAGCTTAGCGGGAGCATTTCATGCCCTCCCCCACTTAGCCGTCTCTTTTCGAAACGGAAAAGTCCCCAACCCTTCAGCCTTTCCTCATCGGGAAGGGGTGCCAACCCCCTCACCACCTCGGTCCCCTCCTCTGGACTTCTTCCAGGCGTTTCAAGACATCCACACACACCCCCGGCACCGTTTCATGCCAGCCTTTTGTCCCCTATTCTCTGCCCACCTGGCAACGGTTCCGGTGCGCCGGTCCTCCGCGTTAACATTCCCCTTGGCTCCGGCCCAGCCTGGAAACTGAGACGCGCCGTAACACTCGAGCCAGTCCCAATGCCACGGGCTCGGGTTTCACTCTGCAACCTTTCGCCCAGCTGGGGGAAAAAGCCGCCGTGGAGGGTCAGATCGGTGGCCATTATTAATGCATGATGTTCGGGAGGGAAGCTAGGAGCCGGGGGCCGCCCGAAAAAGGGGGCACAGGCTGGTTTCAGCCACGCAGGGGGCGGATTGGCCCTTCGGTGCACCGGGAGAGTTCCAGGAGAGCCGTTTCCTTGGAGGGCTACTGGCAGGCCAGAGCAAGCCCAGACGAACCCAAGCTGGGCCTCAGCCTCTGTTTGAGTGGCCAAGAACAGGGCAGAGAGCCCAAGTTTGTCCCTGGGCTGTTCTAATACCCGGGGATGGGGGTGGCACAGGGGTTATCTGGACAGGGAAAGCGCCTTTGAAAGGATTCTGTGTTTGCCGTTGCAAACTCCGCGTCCCCTGTCAAGCGTTCTGTACTGGGAGAGTCCAGAACAAGGGACCAGAATAAATTCGGCAAATTGAGATAAAAGGAGATGAGGCACTGCATTCAAAGCAGTTTGTCTTTACTACAGCCCTGTACATGAGAATGTCAGAAGAGCCCAGCTGGATCAGACCAGTGATCCACCTAGTCCAGCATCCTGCCTCACATAGCGGCCATGGAGGCTGAGGCCTTCGCCTGATAAGAATATAAGAAGAGCCCTCCTGGATCAGAGCAGTGGTCCATCTAGCCAAGCATCGCCTCATACGCTGGCCAACCAGTTCCTCTGGAGGGCCAACAACAGGGCAGAGAGGCCGAGGCCTTCATAAGGACATCAGAAGAGCCCTGCTGGATCAGTCCAGTGGTCCAACTAGTCCAGCCTCCTGCCTCACACAGTGGCCAACCAGTTCCTCTGGAGGGCCAACAACAGGGCATGGAGGCCGAGGCCTTCATAAGGACATCAGAAGAGCCCTGCTGGATCAGTCCAGTGGTCCATCTAGTCCAGCCTCCTGCCTCACACAGTGGCCAACCAGTTCCTCTGGAGGGCCAGCAACAGGGCAGAGAGGCTGAGGCCTTCATAAGGACGTCAGAAGAGCCCTGCTGGATCAGATCAGTGGTCCATCTAGTCCAGCCTCCTGCCTCACACGATGGCCAACCACTTTGTCTGGATGTCCAGCCACAGGATATAGACGCCGAAGTCTTCACATAAGAACATGAGAAAAGCCCTGCTGGATCAGACCAGTGGTCCATCTAGTCCAGCCTCCTGTCAAACACAGTGGCCAGTCAGTTCCTCTGGAGGGCCAGTATAGAGGCCGAGGCCTTCCCCCTGAGGTTACCTCTAGGCTCTGGGATTCATAGATTTAGTGCCTCTGAACATGGAAGTTCCCCTCAGTCACCATGGCTAGTAGCCATTCACTGACTTCTCCTCCGTGAATCTATCTCATCTCCATTGAAAGCCATTTCATCCTGGGGGCTATTACAGTATCCTCTGGCAGCGAATTCCACATTTTAATCACTCTCTGTGTAAAGCCGTCTTT
Source organism: Gekko gecko (assembly GCA_029375565.1). NCBI lineage: Eukaryota > Metazoa > Chordata > Lepidosauria > Squamata > Gekkonidae > Gekko > Gekko gecko. The sequence goes on along the minus strand of JAPDNY010001017.1, from coordinate 4,469 downwards.
CCTTCTGCCTGTCCTGTAAGTTGGGCTGGTCTTGAAACAGGAATGTGAAACAGCTTTCTACTGAATCAGACTCTTGGTCCATCAGGGTCAGTATAGTCTACTCAGACTGGAAGTCGCTCTCTCAGGTAGAGGTCTTTCACGTGACCTCCTGCCTGGTCTTTTTTAACGGGAGATGCCGGGGATTGAACCTGGGACCTTCTGCATGCCAAGCAGATGCTCTCCCAGGGGATTGAAGGCAGGGGCTGTGGCTCAGTGGCAGAGCCTCTGCTTGGCATGCAGAAGGTCCCAGGTTCAATTCCCTGCATCTCCAGTTAAAAAGGACCAGGTAGGAGGTGATGGGAAAGACCTCCGCCTGAGACCCTGGAGAGCTGTAAGGAGGGGCCGTGGCTCAGTGGCAGAGCCTCTGCTTGGCATGCAGAAGGTCCCAGGCTCAATTCCCTGCATCTCCAGTTAAAAAGGACCAGGCGGTAGGTGATGTGAAGGACAGTACGGGCTGTGCCATGTCAGACTGCAGGTTGAGGATCACATTTCGGAAGGCACCCCCCCCCCAGTTGAAATCTCCCCGCAGCTTGAAAGCCAGCAAGCCAAGAAAGGCATTGGGAGCCTTCTTGCTGCTCTGCTGGTTTTCTCCTTGCGGGGAGTTTGTTGCTTTCCACACACACACACCCCGGGAAGGAACAGGTGGAGTCTACCACCTGCCCACGCAGCTCTCTGCCGCCACATTCTTCCCACATGTATGAGCCCCGCACAGCTGGGACCCTCCGGCTCTCAAACACACACGCATTTGCCGATTAAAAAGGCAATTTGGCACCTCTCCGGTTCGGCTCCTGCATCCCCCCCCCCCTCGGAGAGCCGACTTTAGCGGCGCTGATAAATGATGATCCAATTTGCTCTGCCCGTGGAGACTGTGGCCCCCCTCCCTCCCTGAGCGATAGAGGGAGAGTTTCATGACAATGAAATATTGATGGAGTCTCAATTGCACAGAAGAAGAATGAAGTGGGGGGGGGGAATGAAGTCACCTTCTTGCAGGCGGAGGGGAATTGGGGAGGGGGCAGGGCACAGCTGTGTGGCCAGGGAGTGGAGTTGCCAATCTCCAGGTTGAGCCTGGAGATCTGGAATTACTCCCCCCCTTTATTTTTCTTCATTTTTAAAGAAACTTAACGACAACAATAAGTAAAAATGCCAACCATCATTAAAAAAGAAAACAACAGTGACAACAAACCTCATATCAAATGCAGATTTGAGCAATGTTCCCTCTAAGCTGAGTTAGTGTGAGCTAGCTCACAGCTTTTTAGCCTCCGGCTCACACATTTTGTCTTAGCTCAGGAAGGAGGGCTCCGGAGCAAACTAATTTGTGCAGCAGCCAAATTGCTCACTCACAGCTTTAATGCCAGTCGCTTGCAAAGTTGAATTTTCACTCCCAAGACTCCACAGCTTAGAGGGAACATTGGTTTTGAGTCACAAAACGTGAAGAATTTTGTAATATTTTTGCGGTAACAGAGTAGCGCAGAGACGAATCATCGTCAAAAACGGCTTCTAGGAAAGGGAACCATTTTAACTGAAACTCCGATTGGTTAGAAGTAGAGTTACAATAGGCTATTCTGTCAGATATTTTATCCATTGCATAGAAATCCCATATTTTAGAGTACCGTAACGATCGTGGTAACTTATTAGATGATTTTCAATTACTAGCGATGGCTACTTTCACTGCAATAAGGAGGACTTTATAATGGTACACTTTTATTAAATTTTGGGGGTATACAGGGGTAGGGGGAAGAAAGGGAAACAAAATAATAATAAGTCGTCTACGTGTCCCAGCCCCACTGCTGGACCTCCTGAGGGCACCTGGTATTTTTGGCCCCTGTGTGACAGAGTGTTGGACTAGACAGGCCATTGGCCTGATCCAACATTGGCTTCTCTTAATGTTCTTAAGTTCTTATGAATTGGATCAACATATGGAACAGCCATCAGGGGCTCTTAGCCACAAGGTATAGGTAGGAACTCTTGGTCTAGGGCAAATGATGCTCTGTATTCTCGGTGCTCGGGGGGGCAACAGTGGGAGTGCTTCTGGTGCCCTGGCCCCACTGCTGGACCTCCTGATGGCCCCTGGTATTTTTGGCCCCTGTGTGACACAGAGTGTTGGACTGGATGGGCCATTGGCCTGATCCAACATGGGCTTCTCTTACGTTCTTATGAACTGGATAAACATATGCAGCAGAGGTCCATCAGTGGCTATTAGCCACAAGGTATAGGTAGGAACTTTCTCAGTCTGGGGCAAGTGATGCTCTGTATTCTTGGTGCTTGGGGGGGCAACAGTGGGAGGGCTTCTAGTGTCCTGGCCCCACTTGTGGACCTCCTGATGGCCCCTGGTGTTTTTGGCCACTGTGTGACACAGAGTGTTGGACTGGAGGGGCCATTGGCCTGATCCAACACTGGCTTCTCTTATGTTCTTACGATCTTACGAATCTTCTTGACCTATCATTTCACATTACAAAAGGATAGACTGTGAAACTTTAAAAGTTCATAAAGGCTTCTCCATATTGTATGATCAAAAAGTTCGTACCTTTACGTTTCTTTCTTATCCAGTCATAAAAAGGAGTTCGTAGTCCAACAAAATCTTCCATTTGTGCTTTTAAGATCAAAGTCAATTCGTCAATTTCCACACTTTGGGGGGGGCAACAGTGGGAGGGCTTCTAGTGTCCTGGCCCCACTGCTGGACCTCCTGATGGCACCTGGTATTTTTGGCCAGTGTGTGACATAGAGTGTTGGACTGGATGGGCCATTGGCCTGATCCAACATTGGCTTCTCTTATGCTCTTATGTTCTTTCCATAGTCTTCACAATTAGGTCTTGTTCAGAAGATACTGTTGGGAAGTTCCCAAACAGTTGCAAATAAGAGTCTAGTTGCTGTTACTACATGAATTACAGCTGGTCTCCGATGGCAGAGATCAGTTCCCCAGGAGAAAACAACCGCTTTGGAAGGTGGACTCTGGCGCTGTACCCCCAAACCACGCCCTATCCATGCACCACCCCCCAAATCTCCTGAAATTTACTGGTCTGGCACTGGCAACCCTAGATAGTTTCTCTAAGTTTTGGGGGTCTGGCCATTTGGGCGGGGGAGTTTGTGATTCCCAGCAAAGCCTTTCGAAAACAGCCTCTCCCTTCTAAACAGGTTCCATTTGCATTGCTATTAAGCAGGGCTCTTTTTGTAGCAGGAACTCCTTTGCATATTAGGCGACGTCCCCCCTTAATGTAGCCAATCCTCCAAGAGCTTACAGAGCTCTTCTTACAGGGGCTACTGTAAACTCTTGGAGGATTGGCTACATTAGGGGTGTGTCGCCTAATATGCAAAGGAGTTCCTGCTATAGAAAGAGCCCTGGATTAGGGCTGCCGCCTTCCGGGTGGGTAAATAGTCAAATGTATTCATTTATTTATTTACTTACTTACTAACTTTCAATTTATATCCTGCCTAGCTGGAGAGATTCACAGAAAGAGGCTAAATACAAGGTGTGTGTGGGAGAACCGTGAACAAATTACAAGAAATATATTATAAATATTCGACACTTATTAAAGATACGAATATCCATGTCCTCTATTCATATAACAGTTCCAGAGCCTAATATTCACTCCGTCATCATTTCCGTTCTCGTCCAATATATTTAAAGGAATAAAGCGCCCGTGTCGGAAAACAATGTCAATTCTCGTTTCCAAAATATGGCAGTTCAGTCTTTCAAAACAGTTTGTTGTTTTCAGAACACAGCAGATAAATCTTTCACACAATAACAGTTTCATGGAGGCTGTAGAACAGGCCCGTAGCCAGGATTTTTTTTAATTCGGGGAGGGGGGCTGAATTAAATAATGCATAGTTCCTTCTGAGCTCCTGACTTCCTTCTGACTGGGATGTAAGGACTAGGGGTGTGCATTCGGCTCGACTGAGCTGAATAGTAGACCGAATACTGCTTATTTGGCAGTATTCGGGCTCCCCGAATTCTCTAATTTGATTCGGCATGCCGAATACAGCAGCCCCAAATATCTTGAGGACTCAAGAGATTTTGAGAGCCAGTTTAAGCTATTTTGAGAGCCAGTTTGGTGTAGTGGTTAAGTACGCAGGATCTAATCTGGGAGAACCGGGTTTGATTCCCTACTCTTCCACTCGCACCTGCTGGATGCCTTGGGCAAGCCATAGTTCTGGCACAGCTGTTCTTGAAAAAGAGCAGTTTCTGTCAGAGCTCTCTCAGCCCCACCTACCTCATAGGGTGTCTGTTGTAGAGAGGGGAAGGGAAAGGAGTTTGTAAGCCCCTCTGAGATTCCTGATGCACTCTATTCTTGGTGCTGGGGGCAGCAGTGGGAGGACTTCTGGTGTCCTGGCCCCACTGCTAGACCTCCTGATGGCCCCTGGTATTTTTGGCCACTGTGTGACTCAGAGTGTTGGACTGGATGGGCCATTGGCCTGATCCAACATGGGCCTCT
>JAPDNY010001016.1:0-20465 GCA_029375565.1 Gekko gecko | reverse complement strand
AAGCGAGGTAGTATATTCATTTTTATGGTAGCTATTCTGCCCATAAGTGAGTTGAATATCTTTCCACTTCAATAAGTCCCTTTTCATTTCTTCTATAAGTTTTTTGTAGTTATTTTCGATTAAAGCACTGCTCCTGTTTGTCATTACTGTGCCTAGGTATTCTATTTTCTTTGTGGTCTCCATTTTTGAGATACTGCTAATCTCCTGTTTCACTTCCTGGAGGCAATTTTTGGTTAATATTTTTGTTTTTTAAATGTTTATTTTAAGTCCAGCTGTGTCTCCATATTTATGAATTGTATCCAACAATACTGTAATAGATGATGAGGGGTCTTCTAATATGAAGACTAAGTCATCAGCGAATGCTTGCAGTTTGAACTCTTCCCTTTTTCCTTTCAACCCTTTTATCAGTTCATTAGTTCTCACCATGTCGTTTAATGATTCTAGTGTGAAAATTAATAGTAATGGGAACAAAGGGCATTCTTGTCTTGTTCTTTTCTGAATTTCGATATTCTTCGTCATGTCCCCATTAATCATAACTTTTGCATATTGTTTCTTATATATGGCAGAGATCATGGAGAGGAAGCTCAGTCCACTGTCCCAAGCTTTCAATTTTTGTATCAGGTATCCCCAGGAGACATTATCAAATGCTTTTTCCGCATCCAAAAAAACTAGCACTAACTGCTTCTCTGGGTGGCTTTCATAATATTCTAGGATATTAATAATAGTTCTTATAGTATTTTTAATCTGCCTTTTCAGAAGAAAACCCGTTTGATCTTTTTTTTTTTTTAATATATTTATTGGTTTTTATGCATAAGACACACCACATTTACACGAAAATACAAACAGACTAGCACATACAGAATCAAAACAAACAACAAGACCTTCCCCACATTCACAAGGACAACATCGTTACAACAAACAGAATCAGCCTAAGAATATTTCTCCATATCCTATTTGTCTTTCCTTTTTTATATATATATCCATGCGTATTGCTCATAATTCTGGTAATACATTTCAACCCAAAAAAAAAAAAGAAAAAAGAAAAAAGAAAAAAAAAACCCAAAATTTGCAGACTTACTTAGCAGTTCTGCCAGATTGCCCATCACATTTCTTTCTTTTAACTGGTGCAGAGGATACCCACAGCTTCCCAATATTTAACCAGACCAAGAACAATCCCTAACCTAGACCAACTCTGCTATAAAATAACTTTTACCACTCTTTCCCCTTTCTAAGAGTATTAAATTAATAGCATATTACCCCATTTCTTCTTACTGAACCTAATTTCTTTATATCATATCATGGAAAGCAATCCCTTTGAAAAACAAGTCCTTTTAAAGAACAATTTTCCTTTTCTAAAAATAAAAACACAACCAACCAACACAAAATCCTTACCATGTCTGACTCCTTTATATTACAGCAACAAAACAAAACAAAAAAAATCCCTTTACAAGACAATGAAAGTGAATTTTTAAGAATAGCATGAAATTCAGAAGCCACAGAAATATGCAAAAATTATCTATCTAGATTTCATAATAACATTTCAAGGTAAACAGCATGTCTTATTTCATTCTCAAAAGTAAATAATCATGTCTTATTTCATTCCTTTAACAACACCCACATTTCATTCAATACAAAGCACGTAGAAGAAAAAGAAATTTTACAAGTACATAAAATAAATGGCAACCCTGTTTCCTGGAGCATCCTCTTCTTCATAATCATTCTTTGATGCCTCTCCTCTTTAAACTCATATATTTCTACTCCTTTTTGTGTGTCCTGTTTTCTCAATTCTGTTACACATGTTGTCCAGGCAATAGTCTTTTTCTTTGAAAGTTGCCACGTTCTCCTTTTAATTCTTTTCTTCGTGACTACTTTACATTGCTTTCGGGGGTTTCCTTCCGTAAATCCTGCTGTCTTAATGCGCTTTACAAAGTACTTTGCACGACTTTTTATCTGGGAATGTTTCTCTTTCGTTTCTTTATAGGGAAAAACTTGCACTTTTTTTCTTTGACAGTCTCCTTTGCTCTTCCACAGGGGGCTGATATTGCAAGTACTCCTCCTTTACTACGTGCTCCGGTCTATGCTTATTTTCCGAGTCCAAATCTCTTTTTAGATATTTCTTAATAATATTTTTACAGGCGTCCTCAGCTGCCTGCTGCACCACTTTAAATAACTCTGTTTTGAATTGTTCCAAGGTTAAATATCCACCTTCAGAACTTTCTATATTAATTAACATTATTTCTCCTGCTGAGCCTTCTTCCTTCCTCCCCTCAAGCATCATTTTGCTGTCTTTTACTCTGTTCCTTTTCATGGCCGCTTATACATTTCACCATTTGAGAGAGTCTGATAGGGGTCGTATAATAAGGGTCATCCTAAGTTATGGTGAGAGCAGATACGTACTCACGAATTCCCTTTCTTTTCAAACATTTCAACTCCTTCCTTTTCATGTCCAAATTACTTTCATTCCTCCGTGTTGCTTTCCATTCAGTTTTGTTATCTAAGGTTAAAAACAAACCGGGTGGCTGCGTCTCTACAGAACATGGCAGCCATGTTCTGCTCCGTCGCTCGCTCCTGCTTCGGGGCAGTTTCTGGACACCCCCGCGTTGCCAGCTGCGGGAGGGGCCAAAAAGAAAGCTCCCTGCTCCAGCTTGCCCTCCAAGCCAGCTGGTCGGGTACCCCCGGCACCCGGGAGCCCCGAAAAGAGTCGAACGCGGTCGAACGGTTCAGCTCGCGCTGAAACCCGCCCGTCGTCGCGCCATACCGGAACCGGAACCCTCGAAAACCCGTTTGATCTTGATGAATTGTTTGTGATAGTACTTTTTTGAATCTGAATGCCAATATATTTGCAAAGATTTTATAATCAGTATTCAACAACGATATGGGATGCTAATTTTTTATCTCTTTCTCATCTGTTTTTGGTTTGTGAATTAGTGTAATAAGGGCTTCATTCCATGAATTTGGAATCTTTTCTTCTTTAATTATATTTTGTAATAGATTTTTAAAGGGCATAAGTAACTGTTCTTCAAATTCTAGATACATTTCCGCTGGAAAGCCATCTGGACCTGGAGATTTCTTCTTTTTCTGATTTTTGATTGCTTCTATAATTTCACATGGTTGATATGGTGTCTTTTAAAATTTTCTTTTGTGTTTCATTGAATTTCTTATAATTATTTTGTAATTAAAAAATTCCTATTTGTTGTTTATCTCCATCTTGCAGGCCCTGCAGAATTGAAGAAGATCCCACAGGACCCTGATCTCAATGGGGAGCATGTTCCACCAGGCAGGGGCCAGGGAGGAAAAGGCCCTGGCCCTGGTCAAGGCAAGACAGATGTCTTTCGGGCCAGGGACTACCAGGAGGTGTTGATCCATAGAGAATAGTGCTCTTCAGAGCATATATGGGAAGAGGCGGCCCCTCGCATATGTTGGTCCCAGGCTGTGTAAGGCTTTAAAGGTTATTACCAACATCTTGAACTGGATCCACAACTCTACTGGTAACCAATGCAATTGGTTGAGTATCTGCCAAAGGTGAGTTCGCATAGGCATCGCCATTAGCAGGCACACCACCGCATTTTGCACCAGCTGCAATTTCTGGGTCAACCTCAAGGGTAAGCCTGCATAGAGTGAATTACAGTAGTCAAGCCTGGAAGTGACCATTGTAAGGGACACTGTAGCCAAGTCTAGGGGGGAGAGATATGGTTTCAAGCAACCTATGCTGAAGATGAAAAAGGGCAGATTGGGCAGCTACAGTAACCTGGGCCTCCATAGAGAGAGAAGCCTCCAATGTCACTCCCAGGCTTCTCACCTTCTGGGCCAGCACCAAAGGTTCCCCTTTCAGTGTGGGAAGCCTGATTCCTATATCCCCTCTCTCCCGACTCAGGTACAGGACCTCTGTCTTTGATGGATTTAGCTTCAGCCAACTCTGTCACAACCATCCAGCCACAGCTTCTAAGGCCTCAGCCAGATTATCAGGGAAAGAGAATGGATGGCCTTCCAATAACAGATAAAGCCGGGTGTCATTTGTGTATTGATGGCAATCCAGCCTACACCTCTAGACCAACTGGGCAAGGGGGCACATATAGATGTTAAATAACATTGGCAAGAGGATTGCCCCCTGCGGCACTCCACATTCCAGTGGGTATTGCAGGGACTGCCACAAACCACCATGAACTGTTTGAAAGTTCATGGAAAGTTCATGCTGCTTGACCTGCCACAAACTTCAGTTTGTGAACCATGTTTGTGAACCATGAACCAGTTTGTGGACCATGAACCAGCCAAAATGCATCATGAACTTTAGTTCATGAGCCAGTTCACGCCCATCCCTAGTTCTGTGGTCGCAGCAAGTGCCAGCTGATCACCTGGCTTCACAGCTGTATTCCCTCCCATCTACTTTCCAGTGGTGGATTGTTCATCTGTCCTTCAGTTGGTAAGCCAGTTGTAGGGCTATCGGTGGCATCAGCTTGCTCCTTCTTCCATCTTCAGGTCAGAAAGATCAGACCAGGCATCCTATCTGGTGCATTTTTTTAAAAAAAATTAAGAAACTTTATTAACACAAAAATATAAATACAATACAAGAAAAAGTCATTGGACTGAGGCGTATAACAAACATTCATAATAACCAGGACTCTAGTCCAAGGTATAATACAGCCAGAAGGAGCAAGCTAAAGAAGGGTGGTCTAAAGAACTATAGTTCTCATAATGATTCCATTAGTGTTATATCCATTGCTGCAATTGAGACCAGTCACGTGGGATGAATTGCTGATGAGATAAAAATTCAAGTAGTGGGAACCATTTTTCATCAGAATTGGATTTGCTAGGGAATAATGGCACTCTGTTCATTTTATCAGTGATGTTTTCCATAATATATTGGTCCCATAATTTTTGGAACCAACCATTCAAAGTTGGTGCAGATCAGTTTTTCCAGAGGGAAGCTATTGCTGTCCTCGCGGAGACTATCCAAGTATCTATTAAGTCCTTATGCACTGGAGAAGGAAGGTCATGTGGCCAGTAATTAAGAAATAAAACCTCAGGTAGAAGAGGAACCTCCACCCCTGTTATTAATTTTATATGGGAGAGGACTGTTTTCCAGAAATCTTGGAATGGTGTAAATAATTAAGGGCCTCTCTGTCATAGAGTCCAGGCTTATAGCTTTTGCCAGTGTCATGGCTTCCATTGCTGCTCTTCCTACCTAAAGAGTCTAGAAAGGTGACAACTGGAAAATTTGTGGGGATAACTGTGTGATCATGATGTGCTCTGGACAGGTTTTGAGTATCTGAGCAAGGTTTGATCACCAGGCCATAGGCTGTCTCTGTAATGTACACAATGCAGGCTTTGTTGATGTAGCTAACCATGATGTAGGGTCACGAACATAGCCAGAAATATAATGGGTTGTTTGCTTGTATTGACCAAAAAGACCATGGATGATGCTTCCACAGGCCAGAACCAAGGCACACCTGAGCTGTCAGCTAAACATGCCAAACTGGGAGCCAGAGACCCAGAACAGAACAGCCTTGGAGAATGGTAAAGAAAAAGGAGAGTAAGAAACAAAGGAGTAATAAATTAATATGGACCTAGTAAATTAGAAATAGCATAATTAATATCAGTAGATGTCCACATACAGAAGTGAGAACACTAACATAAGAACATAAGAACATAAGAGAAGCCAATGTTGAATCAGGCCAATGGCCCATCTAGTCCAACACTCTGTCACACAGCGGCCAAAATATACCAGGTGCCATCAGGAGGTCCAGCAGTGGGGCCAGGGCACCAGAAGCCCTCCCACTGCTGCCCCTCCAGCACCAAGAATAGAGTGCATCACCTGCCCCAGACTGAGAGTTCCCATCTATACCCTGTGGCTAATAGCTACTGATGGACTTCTGCTCCATATGTTTATCTAATTCCCTCTTGAAACTGTCCATGCTTGCAGCTGCCACGACCTCCTGTGGCAGTGAATTCCATATGTTAATCACTCTTTGGGTGAAGAAGTATTTCCTTTTATCTGTTCTAACCCGACTGCTCAGCAATTTCATAGAGTGCCCACGAGTTCTTGTATTGTGAGAAAGGGAGAAAAGTACTTCTTTCTCAACCTGCTCAATCCCATTCATAATCTTATAAACCTCGATCATGTCACCCCTCAGCCGTCGTTTCTCCAAGCTAAAGAGCCCCAAGCATTTTAACCTTTCTTCATAGGGAAGGTGTTCCAACCCTTTTATCATTCTAGTTGCCCTTCTCTGCACTTTTTCCAATGCTATAATATCCTTTTTGAGATGTGGTGACCAGAACTGTACACAGTATTCCAAATGAGGTCGCACCAATGATTTATACAGGGGCATGATGATACTGGCTGATTTGTTATCAATTCCCTTCCTAATAATCCCCAGCATAGCGTTGGCCTTCTTTATTGCAGCTACACATTGTGTAGACATTTTCAGCGAGTTATCCACTACGACTCCAAGATCTCTCTCTTGGTCAGTCTCTGCCAGATCAGACCCCATCAACGTGTATTTATATTTAGGATTTTTGGCTCCAATGTGCATCACTTTGCACTTGGCCACATTGAACCCCATTTGCCACGTTGACGCCCACTCACCCATCCTCAACAGATCCCTTTGGAGTGCCTCACAATCCTCCCTGGTTTTCACCACCCTGAACAACTTCGTGTCATCTGCAAATTTAGCCACATCACTGCTTACTCCCAATTCCAAATCGTTAATAAACAAGTTAAAAAGCATGGGACCGAGTACTGATCCCTGTGGTACCCCACTGCTTACCACCCTCCACTGAGAAAGTTTCCCATTTATACTCACTCTCTGTTTCCTATTTATAAGCCAGTTTTTGATCCACAAGAGGACTTGTCCTTTTATCCCATGACTATTGAGCTTACTTAGGAGCCTTTGATGAGGAACTGTATCAAAAGCTTTCCGGAAGTCAAGGTAAATAATATCTATTGGGTCCCCCTTGTCCACATGTTTGTTCACTCCTCAAAAAACACTAACAGGTTAGTGAGACAAGATCTTCCCTTACAGAACCCATGCTGAGTCTGCCTCAATAGTTTTTGTTCATCAATGTGCCTACTAATTCTTTCCTTAATAACAGTTTCCACCAACTTACCCGGTATCGATGTCAGACTGACTGGCCTGTAATTTCCTGGATCTCCCCTGGAGCCCTTTTTAAAGATGGGAGTGACATTAGCTACCTTCCAGTCATCAGGAATGGAGGCAGATTTTAAAGAAAGATTACATATTTTTGTCAGGAGATCCACAAGTTCACATTTGAATGCCATCCGGGCCTGGTGATTTATTAGTTTTTAAATTGTCCATCAGTCGGAGGACTTCCTCTCTTGTCACCGCAATCTGATTCAGGTCTTTCAAACCCCTCCCGAAATCAGTGCTTCTGGAGTGGGCAAACACTTCTCCTCTTCCACAGTGAAGACAGAGGCAAAAAATGCATTCAGCTTCTCAGCCATTTCCCTATCATCCTTCACTACTCCTTTTACCCCTTGGTCATCCAAGGGCCCCACTGCCTCCCTGGCTGGCTTCCTACTTCTAATGTATTTGAAGAAAGTTTTATTGTTGGTCTTTATGTTTTTTGCGATATGCTCCTCATATTCCCTTTTTGCTTGCCTGATCACAGACTTGCATTTTATTTGCCATAGTCTGTGTTCCCTTTTATCAACCTCACTAAGACTAGCTTTCCACCGCTTAAAGGAATCCTTCTTACCTTTTACAGCTTCCATTACTTTATTTGTTAACCATGCAGGCTTTTTTCTATACCTATTTGTACCTTTCCTAACCTGCGGTATATATTTTTTCTGAGCTTCTAGGATTGTCTTTTTAAATAGTCTCCAAGCTTCCCCAATGGTTTTGACCTTCTCCACTCTTCCTTTCAATTTCTTCCTCACATGTCCCCTCATACCAGAGAAGTTACCCCTTTTAAAGTTCAAAGATGGAGTGCATTGGTTGAGGGCTAACCAGTAATCATATGCATGAGCAATTTATAATCATTATTTTTTTATTCTTTTTGCAATAAAAAGTAGTAGGAATGAGCACTGTACACATACACAATGACCCCTGGTGTTCCTTGGCAGTCTTCCATCCAAATACTAACCATGGCCAGCCATATATATGATTTGAGAACAGAACAGAAAACTTTTTAATGATGTTTGAAGTTATGATTAGTTAGCCAAGAATGAGCACCCTCATTAAGTGGGACAGCTAGCTATTGCTGGTAGATGATTGTGAAAATCTATAAATATGGGAGTCTGAATTGATCATGCACTCCTTCTTGGAAGAGGCTCTGTTCTTGTGACCCACTTACTTTCAGTAGATTGCTTTCAACTCCTGTTCTAAGCTAAGATACTGCCAAATTTCTAGGAAACCATACTACTACCTATCTTAATTATATGTGGTTACTGCAGTATATCCATGTGCAGAGTTACTTAAGACTAGCAGTGCAAATGTATATAATGCAGAGTTACTCCATCCTAGCCCTATTGATTTCAATGAGTTTAGATTATGGCAACTTTGCATAGGATGCTTATCAAATTTGCAGATGACACGAAGCTGGGTGGGATTGCTAATTCTGAAAAAGACAGAGTCAGGATTCAGAAGGATCTTGATAGGCTGGAACAGTGGGCTGAGACAAATAAAACGAATTTCTATAGAGATAAGTGCAAAGTCCTACACTTAAGTACAAAAAATCAAAGGCACAGATATAGAATGGGAGGGACTTGGCTTGACAGCAGCACATGTGAAAGGGATCTAGGTGTTATGGTTGATCACAAGCTAAACATGAGCCTGCAGTGTGATGTGGCTGTGAAGAAAGCTAATGCAATCTTAGGATGCATTAGCAGAAGCATTGTGTCCAGATCACGGGAGGTGGTAGTTCCGCTGTATTCTGCTATGGTCAGGCCCCACCTGGAGTACTGTGTCCAGTTTTGGGCACCACATTTTTGGAAGGATGTTGACAAACTCGAGCGGGTCCAGAGGAGGGCGACCAGGATGGTGAGAGGGTTGGAGTCCAAGTCTTATGAGGAAAGGCTGAGGGAGTTGGGTATGTTTAGCCTGGGAAAGAGAAGGTTTAGAGGGGACATGATTGCAGTCTTCAAGTATTTGAAGGGCTGTCATGTAGAAGATGGAGTGGATCTATTCTCTCTTGCTCCAGATTGCAAGGCTAGATCTAATGGGTGGAAATTACAAGGGAGTCGTTACCAGCTTAATATCAGGAGAAACTTCCTGACTGTAAAAGTGGTTGAGCAGTGGAACAGACTGCCTCGGGAGGTGGTTGATGCTCCTTCGCTGGACGTTTTCAAGAAGAGACTGGACAACCATCTTGTGGGTATGTTGTAGGTATGTAGGGGTTTCAGCTGTGTTCCTGCAGAGTGCAGGGGGTTGGACCAGATGGCCTGCAAGGTCCCTTCCAACTCTAACATTCTATGATGATTCTATGATGATGATGAGGATGGCACTGTTACAGATGTATTGAATATTCTCTGGTTTTTAGCCACATACAGGGTTCACACAGATGATGTCACAATGCCACACAGCCAATAAGATTTGGCTTCATGATGATGTCACTGAGGGTAGTATTAACAAATAAGCAGACCATTTTTTTAAAAGGAGTGCTGAAAAATCATCCAAAGGGGCATTTCTCAGCACTGCCAGAAGCCCAAACATTTTCAGATCAGGCCTAGTGATTATACATGCACCTGATTAACTTAGCTACCCACGGGCTAATGTTCCATGTGAATAGCAGAGTACATTTGTTTCCTGTTGTCTTTGGTGATTGATGTTTAAAGTATCAGTGATTATGTTAAGCACAGACATTGCCAAAGAACGCACTTTGTTCTCTTACCATTGATTATCCAGTATCAAGAGAGTTCTGACTTTAATTGCAACAAATTAGTTAGCGCACCATTTGAGTAGTCTCTCCAAAAAAAAAAAAAAAAACCTTCTCCCAGCCATGATACCCATTTGAAACTACTTTGTGGCTCCTCAAAGCAGATGTTTGCAAGCCTTAATCCCAAATGAGTAGTCTTTAGAATTTCCTTTTTCTTCTTTAGCCAGGGGGTGGGATATGTAAATTCCCTTAACAGCAAGGCAACCCAACCCAGATCAAAACCTCCACACGATTCAATAGATGTAAATCCTCGGCATCTAGTTATTCCCATAAAGTGTTAATATAAATTAACAATACATACAAAATAATTAGATTCAGACAATGTGTGTGTATGTGTAGCTCACTCTGAATAGATAGCCAAATGGTTCTAAACCGCATTAAGCTGAGTAAATCAGATCCCATCTGTGATAGAAAGCATACTGGAAAATACAGATAGATGCAAAACATATTGAGCTGCAGAAAAGAAGCTGTATAACAGATTTGCAATCTATAATACACAGAGAGAGCCTGCTAATATTGATTGGGGCTGTCACAGCAGTTTTCTTGTTTCTCCCCTCCCCCCCAAACACCCTTTTCATCGAGAGACTAATGAGAACACAGTACCATTTTGATTCATTTAGCAACCTCCATTGCACGCTTCTCTTAATTTCACACGGCGACAATTAAAGATGGAAACACTCGCACAGACACTTTGCCATGGCAATCAATCATATGGCAGTATTTAACTTTGACGAGATCACACAAAGGATCTGCAGACACAAAACTGCAGGCTTAACACAGCTGGAGCATTCCTGAGAAAAGATGTGTCTTCCAGCTTCTAAGAAACTTCAGTGGATTAACCTGAAGGATAGAAGGTGAGGGAGAGGAGAGGCTGTGACTCAGCGGTAGAGAGCTGGCCAGATGCGCTGCATGCAAAAGGTCCCAGGTTCAGTCCCCGGAATTGTGAGTAAAATGACCACCTCAGACTCTGGAAAGATGCTGCCAGTCAGAGAGGAAAATACTGATCTTGGTCAGCTAATGGTCTGACTCAGCTTCACATGTTCTCATTGAGCAGAGGGGCCCTGGCTCAGTGGTGCAGCATCTATTTTCTGTGCAGGAGGTCCAAAATTCAATCCTCAGCATCTCCAGATATATTTTTTTTAAGGATCAAATAAGAGGAAACATGAAAGACCCCTACCAAAGACCCTGGAGAGCTGCTGCTAGTCAAGGTAGACAAAACAGATCTTGATAGACCAAGCTTTTAACTCTGTATAAGACAGATTCATGTGTCTCCTCCTGTCATTCAGCTCAAGTGGGGAACCATAGGGTAACTTATAACACCAATCAACACAGGTGTAGTGGTTAGGAGTGGCAGACTGTAATCTGGAGAACTGGGTTTGATTCCCCACTCCTGTCTGTCTGTCTGCCTATCACACAGAGAGAGAGACCTCTACTGGCATTTTCTGTCTGTCTGTCTGTCTGTCTGTCTGCTTACAGAACATGGGTGACAGAACAGAACTCTATTGCACTGCACAAGAAAAATTCCACTCAGTTGATTCTGCACCTCTGGTGGAGACTTTCTGTGTCCAGACAGACAGAAAAGGGTGCAACCATCATGTATGTATGTATACACACACAGGTTTTTAAATGTCTGAAATATTTTAATGTTATGTTTTAATGTTCACTGTCTTGGAGACCCTGAAATGGCTGGAAAGGAGTGATAGAAATGTTTTAAATAAATAATTTTCTGCTGTAGCCCTGAGGAATGCAATAAACTTCTCATGTGGGTATGCCAGTGTTCTTCCTTGCTAAAATTGCCAGTTCTGAGTGGGGAATTACCCGTAGATTTTGGAGGTGGAGCCTGAGGCGAGGAGGGTTTGGGGAGGAGAGGGACTTCGGCATGTTACAGTGCTATAGAGTCCACCCTCCAAAGCAGCCATTTTCTCCAGGGGAACTGATCTCCATTGCATGGAGACCAATTGTCACAGTGGGAGATCTCCAGCCACCACCTGGAGGTTGGCAGCCCTATTCCTTGCCAATGCTTTAAAAGTTTCATATAGAACTTCTTTGTTCAGGCAAGTTTTTGGAAGCTGAGCTGGAGACTTTTCCTGTTGTCTACTGCTTAATATAAGTTAGTGGTGCTCAGTGTTTTGCTGCTGCTGATTCTGTTGCCAACATTTATAGTTGATTGGATTGTTGATTTTTTGAATGTACAGCATGTTGTTTGGAGACGTTTTATGGTAAGCCGCCATGAGCAATGTGAAGAGACGGAGAATGAAAAGGGTCTGCAAAAATGCGTTAAATACATCAGCATTGAATTTAGTTGCAAATCGTAACCTGAACTTTAAAAGAAAGGGCCATAGCAGCACAGGACCCATTTACACAATTGCTAATAGGGATGGGCATGAACCAGCTCATGAACTAAAGTTTGTGACAACTTTTTAACCAGTTCATGGTTCATGAAGTTTGAGGCAGGTCAACCAGCACAGACTTTCTACAGACATTCAAGCTGCTCATGGTGGTTCATGACAGTTCGTAAACAGATACATTTCCAGACAAACTGTCTCTGCTCAAACTTCCAAAGCGAAAGGAGGTGGGGTGGAATTTGGAGGGCATGTAGAAGAGCATCTGGGGGCAGTTCCCTGCAAGGTTGGTATCTCTAGCTTGCACAGGATTCATTCTATACAATCCTGAACCTCCTGAACCTGCACTGGTCAAAATGACCATCTGTCATTTCCCCAGAAAGCACATTCCTGGGGATACCTTCTTTGGGGGGGGAAGCCATAACTCACACCCTGTACATCCAATCCTCACCAAAGTTGGAAGGCAGATAGAGAAGAACTAGCTGGAGATCTCCTGCAAGTTTTGTATGTCCATCATGTGGGAGGGGCATTCTACCAAGTCATGAACCTCACAAACTGAACCTGTTCATTTAGCCCCTAAAAGCTCGTGACAGTTCATGGTTCACAAATCAAGCACGCGATGAACCATGAACCAAACTGAATTTTTGTTTGGGTCATACCCATCCCTAATAGCTAATCTGGAATCCTATATAAGGGAGCCCTGACCTGGGTAATCCAGGCTAGTCTGATCTCATCAGATCTCAGAAGCTAAGCAGGCTCAGCCTTGGTTAATATTTGGATGGGAGACCACCAAGGAAGTCCAGGGGTGCTACACAGAGGATGGCAATCACAAACCACCTCTGAACATCGCTTCCCTTGAAAACCTCATGGGGGTCACCATAAATCGGCCGAGACTTGACCATACATTCCACCACTACCATGTAAGGGGGATCATGCACCTACCATCTGTAGGTAATACATGATGCAGATAAATATGAATGTACAATTCATTTGCCAAATCTACTTCCCTTTTTTGCAAAGTAGGCTGCTAGTTATGTGACACGCTGGTAATATTTGCTCATATGGATATTTGTGGTGGATATGCCAACCAGTCCTTAAAATTTTGGGCACTTTATTGTGACACAGAGCTCTAGAGATGGAAGAGCCCTTAGAGACCATCTGGTCCAACATCTTGCTCAGTGCAAGAAATCCAAATTGACATGGTAGTCAATAGCAACTTAATTAGATGCCTAAATAAATAGACCCTGCTTGGTTTTTATGCACGTTTGTTGATATAAAATGAAAGATAAAGGAATGTCAAAGAAAAAGATCACAGGAATATGCAATACATACTAATTTCTGAAGTAGAATTTGTGATGGTCAGGAGGCTGTCCTCCCCCTGAAGGGGATAACAGCCACTCAGCTGAGCCTATAGGAGTACTGCTCCAGCATCCAATCACCTTTCAGGAGTGGGGATGAAATTTTGGAGGGAAACAGGTCTGCCTCAGGGAGAGAGCAGTGAGAGCTCTGGTCTCACTCAGGAAAAGAGCAGAGAGTGAAGGGAGCTTGGCACTACCACTGGGAGAAAATAGAATACCCAATTGTTAGGCCTGTCTCTGATGATGAGCAGGCCTTGTGCCATTTAGTCTGACTCTTAGAAATGGCAGGCTGGTGTGGGTAGAATCCTTTGTGTGTGTGAGGGTCCAACCTAGTGGCTAGTCAATAAATGCCTTGTTTGTGCATAGAAGCATGAGGACAAATTCAAACTTCTCTCTGAAGCCATAACTAGCTTAAATTTATGGGCCACCTTTGTCTGTTATGTCAAGGTTTCTCCTTTGTCTACCTGGACACCTGTGCTGCTGATCTGTTCCTTGAAACCAACCTTTTTTAAAAAAATCTTCTTTGTTGTTTATATAAAAATTCTGCCTCTGAGATCTCCATATTCTATTTTCTCACCACAAAACACACCTCATGGTAGTGAGCCCAAAGCCTATACACATTACCTGTAGAACACCTGGTACCTGTGGGGAAGGTTTATGGTTTAAAACAAACCTGGTCCCCCCAAATCATAGAAGGCTGTGTGGAGGTTAGAGGGATGGAGGAGTCATATCAAGAGCAAGGAGGGAGTGAATGAGAGGTTTCCTTACCTGCAAGGCTTTGCGAGTTCCTCCTGTTTTACAACCAATCAGTGGAAATTTTAAAAGGTATTAAAATGGCATCAAAGGAACAAATGAATCAGGAACATCAGCAAGAACAATCCATGAAACGGGGGTCTCCAACCCCCAGATGGGGCCTGCAGTTTCCTCAGAATTATAACTCATCTCCAGATTTAAGAACACAAGAGAAGCCATGTTGGATCAGGCCAATGGCCCATCCTGTCCAACATTCTGTGTCACACAGTGGTCATAACCCAAGTGCTATCAGGAGGTCCACCAGTGGGGCCAGAACTCCAGAAGCCCTCCCACTGTTATCCCCCAAGCACCAAAAATACAGAGCATCACAGCCCCAGACATAGTATTCCATCTATATCTTGTGGCTAATAGCCAGTGATGGACCTCTGTCCCACATGTTTATTCACTCCTGTCTTAAAGTTATCTATGCTTCTAGCTGCCACCACTTCCTGCAGCAGTGAATTCTGCGTGTTAGTTGCTCTCTGGGTGAAAGAGTACTTCCTTTTATCTGTTCTAGGCATACTGCTCATTAATTTCATTGAGTGCCCATGAGTTCTTATATTGTGAGAAAAGGAGAAAAGTGCTTCTTTCTTTACCGTCTCTATCTCATGCCTAATTTTGTAAACCTCTATCATTTCATCCCTCAGTCATAATTTTTCCAAACTAAGAATCTTAACCTCTTTAACCTTTCTTCATAGAGATGGTGTTCCATCCCCTTAATCACTTTAGTAGCCCTTCTATGCACCTGTTACATTGCTATATATATATATATATATATTTTTTTTTTTTTTTTTTGAAGTGCAGTGACCAGAACTGTATATAGTATCCCAAACAAAGTCACACACCATACAGGGGAATTATGATACTGGCTGATTTGTTTTCAGTTCCCTTCCTTATAATCCTCAGCATAGATTTGCCTTTTTTTATTGCAGTCATACACTGTGTCAACATCTTCAGTAAGTTATCTACCAGGACTCCAAGATCTCTCTCCTAGTCACTTACCACCATTTTGGACTCTGTCAACATATATTTATAGTTAGAATTTTTGGCTCCAATGTGCATTACTTTGCACTTGCCTGTGTTAAGAAAAAAGAAGAGGAGATTGGATTTATACCCCACCTTTCACTACCCAAAGGAGTCTCAGAGTGGCTTACAAACTCCTTTCCTTTCCCCTCCCACAACAGACACTCTGTGAGGTCGGTGGGGCTGAGAGAGCTCTGACAGAAACTGCTCTTTTTAAGAACAGCTGTGCTAGAACTATGGCTTGCTCAAGGTCATCCAGCAGGTGCAAGTGGAGGAGTGGGGAATCAAACCCGGTTCTCCCAGATTAGAGTCTGTGCACATAATCACTACACCAAACTGGCTCTCCTACACCAAATTGGCTCTCATGTGGCATGTTGACGCCCACTCACCCAGCTTCGACAGATCCCTCTGGAGCTCCCCACCATCCTCTCACTGGTTCTCACAACTTAGAGTCATGCACAAACTTAGCTGCTTCACTGATTACTCCCAACTCCAAATAATTAATGAACAAATTAAAATGCACAGTGTTATGTCTTCATAGACATAAGTGACAGCATAATCGAGCAGGTGCTCATTATGCGGATCGGAAATACTGTACTGTATTGCCCAATCAAAGGGCTTATGGAGGGAACATCTTTGATTGGCTATGAATGTGAAATGTGATTGGTTATTAACTGTGAATTATGATTGGTTATTATGCACAACAGTTATTGGATATTAATGTTATTGTGGGCGTGGCTATCTCAGCCAGGACTGTATATAAACCGCTGTTTTGGACTGTCTTTTTGTCTAGCTGGTCTAGTCCTTAGCTGGTCTAACTTGGAGCTGAAATAAAGCTGAAATCACTTTTGAATTTACCTCCGGTGTGTTGTCTCATACTTATCAACTGGCGACGAGGATGGGATCTAGCGGGTAGGCAGCCCCGCTGAGACACCACGGAGGAAGTTCCGATCGACCGCGAGCTTCCGAGGGGGCCGTCCGCTCCAGGAAGCGCCGCGATGAGCTCCAAGCACCGGTTCGAGCCGTTCGAGCCCGCGACTGAGGACTGGGAGGCGTACCTCACCCGGTTCGAGTTTCACCTCGAGAGCGGCGGGGTGACGGATGCTGCGAAGAAACGAGCTGCACTGCTTAGCTCGTGTGGCAAAGAGGTGTTCGACATTGCTCGTTCACTTGTCACGCCTGATGACATCAAGACCGTGCCGTACGCCACGCTGACGGAGAAGTTGAAGGCTCATTTCGCGCCGCAGCCTTCAGAGATCACTTCCCGGCACGCGTTCTACGAAAGGCGGCAAGGCTCCAGCGAATCAGTAGCCGAGTTTGTGGCGGCATTGAGGAAGTTGGCAAGGGCTTGCAACTTCGCCGATCTCGAGACAGCTTTGCGAGACCGGCTGGTCTGCGGCCACCGTGATGCAAAGCTGCAACAACGCCTGTTCGCCCTAAAGACGCTGACATTCAAGGTCGCGTTCGAGGAAGCCATCGCCGCTGAAGCTGCTGAAAGGTCGACGCAAGAAGTGCAACAGCGGCCTGCGGCAGCCGAATCCAGCATTCACCAACAGGTCGAGGACCGTGAGCTGGCGGCCGCCGTGGATGACGTATGAGAGCCTTGTTCCAGCAGCCAGCCGCGAACCCAAGTGAAGACTGCGCCAGCGCGTCAGTGCCTTGGTTGTGGCGGGAAGCACGAGCGCGACACCTGTTGGGCCAAAGGGTTGGTTTGTCGGGCTTGCGGAAAACGTGGGCACATCGCCAGAGTTTGCAAGTCGAAGAGATCGCCGCCTACGTCGCCTCCGCAGCGCTCTCAATTCCGAAGCAAGGTCAACACAACCTGCTCTTCATCCCTGTCGTCCCGAAACCCAACCCTGTCGTCCAACCCCTCTTCATCGTCCGTCCTCACCACGGGAGCACCCCGGAGGAAGAAGATTTTCGTCACCTTGTTCCTCGACGGAATTGCCTGCCCGTTTGAAGTCGATTCCGGGTCGGCTAGAACAATCATTTCAACGTGCACGTTGGATCGTCTTTTCCAAGCCGAAGCTGCCGCCGCCTCCTGCCCACTGACGCCTGTCTAGCAGATTTTCAAGGGCACCGAATTCCATTGGCAGGTGAGGCGGAATTTGACGTCCGTTTCAAAGAGCGTAAGGCGGCTCTGTCCCTGATTGTTGCCAAAGGGGACAGGGTAAGCCTGTTGGGGCTCGATTGGTTTGAGCCATTAGGCATTGCTATTTCTGGTATTAATACGGTATGTCATGATAAATGGAATTGTTTGTATGACGAGTTCCCTCAGGTTTTTGCAAAAGGGCTGGGAACGTATACGGGTCCCCCGGTTTCATTTGAGTTGGATCCAAATGTTAGGCCTATCAGGCTAAAATATAGGAAGGTGCCATTAGCATTGCAACCCAAGATTGAAATGGAAATTGACAAGCTCCTAGAGCAAGGGGTCTTGGAGCCAGTTCTGTACAGCAAATGGGAAACGCCCATTGTTACTCCTGTCAAACCTGATGGAAGCATACGTATTTGTGCAGATTATAAATGTACAATCAATAAGGCATTACAACAGCATTCTTATCCTGTACCGGTAATAAACCATGTACTTGCATCTCTTGGGGGAGGCAAGGTGTTTGCAAAATTAGACCTTGCCCAGGCATATCAACAGTTGCCCGTAGATAACAATGCTGCGGAAGCACAAACCATCGTTACGCATAGAGGTGCGTTTAAAGTTAAGCGCCTACAATTCGGGGTTAACGTCGCACCTGGAATCTTCCAGGGTTTAATGGAGGGGTTGCTCAGAGGTATCAGGGGAGTAATTCCCTATTTTGATGACGTGCTTATTACGGGAAAGAGTGATGAAGAGTTGCTTGAAAGGGTCCGGAGTGTTCTGAAGTGCTTCAATAAGGCTGGGTTGCGAGTAAAACGGGAAAAATGTGCGATTGGGGTCTCAAGTGTCGAGTTCCTTGGGTTCAAGATTGATGAACAAGGTGTTCACCCAACCCCTGGAAAGGTAGCAGCTATACACAATGCACCCAGACCTAAAAATAAAACGGAGTTACAAGCATATTTAGGACTAATCAATTTTTACCACTCATTTCTGCCCCACAAAGCTTCGGTAGCCGAGCCATTGCATCGATTGTTGAATAAAGGCGCAAAATGGGTTTGGGGACGGCTACAAGAAAAGGCATTTGAAAATGTTAAAGCGTTACTGACTTCTGACAGTGTGCTGACTCATTTTGATGAGGGTAAAATGTTGGTTTTGGCGGCTGATGCGTCGCCATTCGGTATTGGGGCAGTTTTGAGCCATGTAATGCCTGACGGGTCTGAGGCGCCAATTGCATATTACTCAAGGTCATTGAGTGGTGCAGAAAAAAACTACGCGCAAATAGACAAAGAGGGTTTGGCACTTGTAAGTGCGGTCAAGAAATTCCATGACTTTTTGTATGGCCACCATTTCATTCTGGTGACTGACCACAAGCCGCTACTGGGAATCTTTGCCCCAGACCGCCCCACGCCCAACATACTGTCGCCCAGAATGCTGAGATGGGCCCTGTTCTTGGCGGCGTACGAATACGACTTGGAACACAGACCTGGAAAATGTATCGCGCACGCTGATGCTCTGAGCCGCTGTCCTCTGCCTGAGACTGGTTTCGATCCGGCTCCTACAGCGGACATTTGCGCCTTGGATGAACTGTCAGAGTCTCCACTTCGGTCCGAGGACGTTGCCGCGTTCACCCAGAAGGACTTAATACTATCTCGTGTTTTAAACTGGGTGTGGAGGGGGTGGCCGAGTGTCTGTTCAGAGCCTGAGTTCAAGGCGTACTGGGACAGAAGGTCTGAGCTGTCCATTGTTAAGGGTTGTTTACTATGGGGGAACAGAGTCGTGATTCCCCCCAAACTAAGAGGAAGGGTTCTTGAGTCCCTGCATGCCGGGCACCCAGGGATTGTTCGCATGAAGGCCCTGGCGAGGGGGTATTTATGGTGGCCTGGGCTCGATGCAAACATCGAAGAGAAAGTTCGAGGCTGCGTGCGCTGCCAGCAGTCACGGCCTGACCCTCCGCACACACCACGAGCACCCATGAACAGAGCTGAAAAGCCTTGGTCAAGGCTGCACTTTGACTTTGCGGGGCCAATCAACGGCCAAATGCTCCTGGTGGTTGTGGACTCTTATTCGAAGTGGCTGGAGGTAGTCCCCATGAGGTCCACAACATTGGCAAACCTAATAAAGGCTTCGCGCCAACTTTTTGCCACCCATGGGCTACCTGAAGTACTGGTCAGTGACAACGGCCCTCAACTGACCTCTAGGGAGTTCGCCGGATTCCTAGAGGGCTACGGAATCCGGCACATCACCACAGCCCCGTTCCATCCTGCTTCTAACGGCCAGGCAGAGCGGATGGTTCGGATGGCGAAAGAGACCCTCGCCCGACTGCCTGGCGAGGACTGGGACCATCGAGTGGCCGATTTTCTCCTGTGGCAGCATGTCACACCGAGCTCTGCCACAGGGAAAAGCCCGGCTGAGCTGCTTATGGGGAGGAAATTGACAACCCTCCTCGACCGCCTGCACCCGGATCTGGATGGCAGCAGAGCTGTACGGGCCGAACCGCCCACGCCATCCAGAGAGTTTCAGCCCGGGGACTGGGTCTTTGCCCGAAACTACTCCGAGGGGCACCGGTGGCTTCCCACCAAAGTCACCAACCGTCTAGGGTCCAGGATGTATGTGGTAAGGCTATCTGATGGCCGAAAGATACGCCACCACATAGATCAACTCCGGCAGCGATGGTCTCCTGCGGACCAGGAGATTGAAGCCAGAGATTGTTTCAGGCCCAGGGAGCAGTCCCACTTGCCTCCGGACGAGGTGAGTGCTGCTGGTTCTCGTCAAGAACCTGAGGCAGGGCAGACCCCTGCACTCTCAGACCCTGAAGAGCCTGACAGCCCAGCAATGCCTGGCGCTGAGCCTAGTGCAGACCCTAATCCCCCTGAAGCCCCAGAGTTAAGGCGGTCACAGCGAAGCAGAAGGGCCCCTCCCCACTTGTCTGATTACGAGTGTGTTCCATCTAAGGGGGAGGAGTTGTTATGT
>JAPDNY010001015.1:0-20505 GCA_029375565.1 Gekko gecko | reverse complement strand
CATGGCCGGATCGCCCATTGGGCGAACTAGGCGCTCGCCTAGGGCGCGCCGGCCTCAGGGGCGCCAAATGGCGCCCCACTCCCCCAAAAAAGCCCCCCGCCGCCGCCCTAACCGGGCACCCCTCCGTGAAAAAGCGCCCGGCTAGGGCGCAGAGTCGCCCTCCCTGTCCTCCCGGGGGGGGGGAGGAGGAGGAGGAGGAGGAGGAGGAAGTGGCAGGCGGCGGCCAGCAGGGTCTCCCTGCTGCCGCCGCCGCGGAAAGCGCCCACCGAGGGCGCAACTCGTCCCTCCCCTCCTCCCTGGGGGGAGGAGGAGGAGGAGGAAGCGGCTGGCGGCGGCTAGCAGGGTCTCCCTGCTGCCGCCGCCGCAGAAAAGCACCCACTGAGGGCGCAAGTCGCCTCCCCTCCTCCCTGGGGGGAGGAGGAGGAGGAGGAGGAGGAGGAAGCGGCTGGCGGCGGCTAGCAGGGTCTCCCTGCTGCCGCCGCCGCAGAAAAGCGCCCACCGAGGGTGCAAGTCGCCCTCTCCCTCCTCCTTGGGGGGAGGAGGAGGAGGAGGAAGGCTGGCGGCGGCCAGCAGTGTCTCCCTGCTGCCGCCGCCGCGGAAAAGCGCCCACCAAGGGCGCAAGTCGCCTCTCTCTCCTCCCTGGGGGGAGGGAAGAGGAGGAGGAGGAGGAGGAAGTGGTAGGCGGCGGCCAGCAGGCTCTCTCTGCTGCCGTCGCCGCGGAAAAGTGCCCACCGAGGGCGCAAGTCGCCTTCTCCCCTCCTCCCTGGGGGGAGGAGGAGGAGGAGGAAGCGGCTGGCGGCGGCTAGCAGGGTCTCCCTGCTGCCGCCGCCGCAGAAGCGCCCATCGAGGGCGCAAGTCGCCCTCCCCTCCTCCCTGGGGGGGAGGAGGAGGAGGAGGAGGAAGCGG
The DNA here is from genome assembly GCA_029375565.1 of Gekko gecko. NCBI lineage: Eukaryota > Metazoa > Chordata > Lepidosauria > Squamata > Gekkonidae > Gekko > Gekko gecko. The sequence continues at coordinate 19,599 of JAPDNY010001015.1, read as the reverse complement.
CTGGCGGCGGCTAGCAGGGTCTCCCTGCTGCTGCCGCCGCAGAAAAGCGCCCACCGAGGGTGCAAGTTGCCCTCTCCCTCCTCCTTGGGGGAGGAGGAGGAGGAGGAAGGCTGGCGGCGGCCAGCAGTGTCTCCCTGCTGCCGCCGCCGCGGAAAGCGCCCACCAAGGGCGCAAGTCGCCCTCTCCCTCCTCCCTAGGGGAGGGAAGAGGAGGAGGAGGAGGAGGAGTGGCAGGCGGCGGCCAGCAGGCTCTCTCTGCTGCCGTCGCCGCGGAAAAGCGCCCACCGAGGGCGCAAGTCTCCTCCCCTCCTCCCTGGGGGGGAGGAGGAGGAGGAGGAGGAGGAAGCGGCTGGCGGCGGCTAGCAGGGTCTCCTGCTGCCGCCGCCGCAGAAAGCGCCCCACCGAGGGCGCAAGTTGCCCTCTCCCTCCTCCCTGGGGGGAGGGAAGAGGAGGAGAGGAGGAAGCGGCCTGCAGCGGCCAGCCAAGGCACAGCTTGCCCGCCCTCCCCCTCCTCCCTGGGGGGAGAGGAGGGGGGCGGCATGGCTGGGTCTCCAGGCCCAACCAGGAGGTTGGGATCTGCCCCCGCCTAGGGCGCAGAAATACCTGGAGCCGGCCCTGTTTATTTATTTATTTGATTTATATACCCCCCTCTCCGCAATGGGGGACAATAATGACAACAATTCATTAATACGATTCTAATAAATATATTAAATATACAGATTTAAATGTAAAACAATATACCAACCATAATCAAAATGAATCAGATGGCATCAAACTTATATATCCTCCCTTAGGGGAGGAGACGAGGAGCAGGCCAGGCTCGATGGTAAAACCATTGCTGCTGCATTTCTATCCTCAACCACAGGCCTGGTGGAACATCTTTCTCTTACAGGTCCAGCGGAACTGTTTTAGGTCCCACAGGGCACGGATGTCATTAGGCACAGCCTTCCACCAGGCCGGCGCCAGGGTCAAAAAGCCCTGGCTTTGGTTGAGGACAACCGGATAGCCTTCGGGCCAGGGATCTCCAGGAGGTTCTTAGCTCTAGAGCATAATGCTCTTCAGGGAGTATACTGGGAAAGGTCCATTATATACGCTGGCCCCAGACTGTTTAGGGCCTTGAGAGTCAGTACCAACACCTTGAACCTTCCCCTCCCCACAACAGACACCCTGGGAGGTAGGTGGGGCCGAGGGACTCTTTCAGGAACAGCTGTGCCAGAGCTTGTGACTGACCCAAGGTCACATCAGCAGGTGCAAGTGGAGGAGTGGGGAATCAAACCCGGTTCTCCCAGATTAGAGTCCGCGCACTTAATCACTACACCAAACTGGCTCTCTGTCTATGTGCTGTTGTAGGAGTCCCCATAAGGACCCGTGCTGCTGCATTCTGAATGGAATGTCTAGCTTCACCTTCACAGATTCTGACAGTATTCCAAGTTAGCTGTATGACCAGCAAGAGCGTTAAGAACTTAGGTGGATCCACCCCCAAACCCCTTTACCGTAGTTGGTGTGGGCAACTTTAGTTTCTCCTGAGCCTTCCGAATCTGGCACCCACGGCTCATCTCCATTTTCCAGCTGGGCAATGAGCTCCGGTTTTGGAGCCAGAAATCCTGCTTGGAAAAGAAATGAACAAGAGGCATCAGCAGGATTTAGCATGATCTGCATTGTTTATTGTTACTTCTGTAGTTTAATTTATTCTTGTAGATCGTGCCTTTGTCTCCCTACGATTAAGTTACAGATTTGTAACATACTGTATCTGAAGAAGCGTGCATGCACACAAAAGCTTATACCCAGAATTAAAATTGTTGGTCTTAAAGGGGCCACTGGACTCACGCTCAGGAACAATGGTGTAAGTCTACCATTGGCATGACAAAGCAGGCACACAAAGAGATATTCTTGGTGGTTACTCCTCATCTATAGAATACACTTTGATGGAGGCTAATCAAAAAACCTGAGACTCTTCTGGAATCAACATAAATGTTCTCGCCCACTGTGGATTTTGATGGTCAAGCCCAGGGAAGCAGAAGGAGATTTAAATCAGTGGTTTTCTTTATGATTTAACTTCTGCTAGCTGCCTTGACTGCTTGGGATGGAGCAGGTTACAAATAAAACTAAATCAATACATCACAAATAAACAATAGAAAAGTCACGTTCTGAGGCAGAACACAGCTTGGAGACCCTTTTCAGGACTGTACTCTGCTATGACACGGGGTAATGAAAGTTCTCTTCCCAGAGACTCATTCAGAGACAATGTTCCAAGTGGAGAAAGGGTTTCAAAATAGGCCTTGGGCAAATCATTGATCCTTAGCATCACCAGGGGGGTTTCCTGTGAGAATAGAATGATATCAGAATATAAGATACCCATTTCAGATACTCAGTGGCAAAGCACCCAAGGAGCATACAGAAAGTCCCAGTTCAATCCCAGGCACCTTCAGTTGCACTGGTTCCCAAAGTGGTCCATACTGCTCGCTGGGGGTGCTGAAGGGGGCAGCAGTGGGAGGGCTTCTAGTGTCCTGGCTCCACTGCTGGACCTCCTGATGGCACCTGGTATATTTTGGCCGCTGTGTGACAGAGTGTTGGACTAGATGGGCCATCGGCCTGATTCAACATTGGCTTCTCTTATGTTCTTATGTAGGAGCCTTGGGTGAAATTGGGGGGCACTGGAACGATCCAGGGGGCAGTAGGAGCCTTGGGTGCAATTGAGGGGCGTTGAATAAAAATAAGGGGGTAGTGGAAGCATAAAGAAAGTCCAGAGCCTATCTAAAGCAGCCTTTTCCTGCCTTCTCCTGATCTTCCCTAGGATCAGGGAGGGAGGGGAGGGGGAGGGGGGTCCCCACAGCCAATCACAGCTATGCATTTGCGAATTGCAAATGTATGTGCACCCTTGTAAGGCTGTCGTGGCTGCTGCTGGCCTCTGGCTTCAGGCCTTCAGCTGCTGCTGCTCTGTCCCTGCCTTGGCCTGCTTGCCTGCATGGGTCGTGGTGGACTCTAGCTGGACTGAAGAAGACATCTAAAAGGTAAGATTTGGGGAAAATACACATTATTTTTAAAGGGGGATATTAGTAAAAGGACCTTTTAAATTAGTGTCCCTTTACTTTAGGGTATGTGGCCTGCTTGGGGTGGCTATGAGTTACAGTTCTGTTGGGTGTGGGGTGGGGTTGGCTAAGCCTTACTCTTTTACAGTTAATAATTTTGAGGGAAAGTTCTAAAAGTTTGGTTTGCATTTAAAAGTATTTCTGTTGGATTGTTTTCTAAAAGTAATTGTGGTAATTGCTTGTTGGTGTGGTGGTGGGGGTTTGCTCAATGTTTTTAATTTTGTGATTCAACTTTTGTTATTGGTTGTTGTTTAAATATTGTAATTTTTGGGTTGGTTTTTAAATATATTTCTTGAGGCTGTACTGCTGTGTGCCTCAAGGAATGCCAAATTCTTCGCAGTCTGCAGAAGTTATGCAAATGGAGCACATTTAATGGGAAAAGCCAAGGATTGCAAATTCTGACTCCCTCGCACTTGGGCTTGTGAGATTCACTGAGACTTGGGTTGCATGCTTTGAAGCAGGACTTTGCAGCTGGGAAACCAGAAGTTAAAGTTCTTGAGAAGCTTCTCTTTCTATTTGGGACAGCCATCTGGTCAGTGTGGTACAGTATTTAAATGTCAGACAAGTGTCTGGGAGATCTGGGTCTGAATTCCTGCTCTGCCACTGGTAACAGGAGTAGACCTGGACTCTTGTTTCCCCATAGGAAATAACAGGTGTAGACCTGACCTCCCGTTTTCCCCGTAGGGAATAACGGGAGTAGACTTGGACTCTCGTTTCCCCACAGGAAACAACTGGGGTAGTCCTGGACTCCTGTTTTCCCCTTTGGAAACAACTAAAAAAAGAAACCGACTGCAAATAGCTAATTGCGGTGATTTAAGATTGCTGCTGACAAACATAGAGCCAAACATTAATAAATTGATAGCAGTGCACCAGGTTCATCCTTCTCATTAGGATTATTTTAATGTCATTTGTGATTTTTATTTTAATATTATCCTATGTTATCTTAATTTTCTGTGTGTATGCAAATGTTACTATGGTTGATTTTATAAAATATTTTTATGATTTCAAGCTTCAAAGTGTTTTATTGACAACAACATCTTTCTTTACTATGTGCAAATTTGTCACTGCATCTTTTTTGTCCACTTCTTGAAGGTAGATTTCCAGGGGGCGCTGAGTAATTTTTTATTCTGAAAAGGGGGCATTAGGCCAAATAAGTTTGGGAACCACTGAGTTAAAGGATCTCTGCAGCATTTGGGAAAGACTTTTCTTAGCTTCAGACTCTGGACAGCTGCTGCCAGTCAGAGTGGACAATACCACACAAGATGGACCAACAGCCTGACTCAGTACAGAGCAGCTTCCTATGGTTGTATCTGCAGACCTCTGGATAAAGCAAGCCAAAAACTAAGTAAACAGAGAAGACAATCCTAAATGGAAAATGTGAAGGACAGAGAAAGACAGTGGCACAATTTTCCACTGCCTATCAAAATGAAGAAACAAGCTCCTTACCCAATGAAACCACGTTCTCATAATTTTCCACCATAACATCCCGATACAAAGCTCTTTGGCTCGGATCCAGCAGAGCTGCTTGCCCAGCTGTGAAATGCACAGCCACATCTTCAAAGTTCACTGAGCTCTGCAAAGATAAAGAGTGCTCGCTCAATGCCTGTCATCCCCCAAAGCTCAATCAATGGCTCAGATCTGATCTAGACATTACAAAGAATGAGGGTATTAAAGTTCTGAACCAGGCCTCTGGGGGAGGTTCTTGATCACAATTTATTGTTAGAAAAGTTTATGCTTTGGAAGTTGCACAAAGTTTTCATTTTAAAATACATATACTGAAAGAACCAGATGTATTTCATTTTATTTGAAATGGTTTATAGTACCTTTCGGAACAAAGTATAGAAGCACAAGTTTAACTGCAAAGACTATCAGAAACGCTGATCTTAGAGATCCACATGTAAGAGACAACAGAGATCGAAACAAGGGGCCTGGATACATAAAAACTGTCTTTGAGTTTTACAAATTGAAAAGCAGCTCTGGCAGATCTCTGCTGGAAGAATTCTAGCACTCTAGCAAGACTGCAGAACTTGGGGGTCATTATTTAAATGCTCCCCACATAAAACACTTCCTGCATGCAGTTAGCTAGCATATCAGGATGAGAAAGTTTCTGTTTAGTCCTTTCCATGATGTGCTAATTTACAACCTGCAGAGAACGTTCAAAAATGATTCTCCCGCTGCACTCTGAGATACTACAGTCTTAGAATGTTGCTACTTGAATCTCCCTGATCATCTAGTCTGGCCCTTCAAAGGATAATTCTAAAAGGGTCCAGAAGAGAGAACCAGGTGCAGTAGCTTTGTTCCTCTTCATCACCTCTTGGTCCTACCCCTCCCACCCCTGCCTGAACTCACCAGCTGTTGTCTCCTACCTGCATGGTCTCTGATGTAATGGTTTCACTTCCCCTGAGAAGAGGGGGCAATCCAGATTGACAGACAGACATCATTCTGCACTCTGTGAAGGCAAGAAAGGGGACACACACATACACACACACACACACACACACATTTATCCAATGTCCCTTTATGTCTCAAGGACCAGTCTTTGTAGAATGGAAGGAAGGCAATGCTGCCAGGGTATCAAGCCTCCATAAAATTCTCTATCCCTGAAATGTTATGTGACAGATCTTGGGAAGCACAGCCAAGCCCATTAAGCCAGAGAGTTTGCATAGGAATGCATCTGGCAAAGTGGGCTCTACAGCACAACAAGCTTATGCCAATGTCTTGAAGCACCTTGCTTATAAGGTGCCACAAGATGCCTGTTTATTGCTGCATATGAATGGGGAGGCCACATGTGCAAGACCACACTTTTCGAGTCCTTGCTCTGGTCCATACAACACATCCTACACATAATGTAAAGTGTGGGCATATAAACCGAAGGTGGTCTACTGAAGGTCAGACTGAGTGCATGAGGTGTTTTCTAGTCTGGCCACTTCCAATGTCTCTGGGAGACTTGAACTCTGAGAGGATTCCCAAAGGAATTTCTCCAGAGTTCAAATCTGCCAGAAATGTTTGGAAGCACCTTTCCTTTCCCTGCAGCTCAGCCACTTGTTCTGCAGGCCATTTCCCACTCTCTGGTCTAATTCTGAGTGAAATGCAGTAGGGGTTTGGGCTGGATTTCCATGACACACACATTTCACACTGTTCCGAAGTCTACCAAATGACACACAATGGAAATATAAATCAGAGTTATTTTAAACTAAGTCCATTGCAATCAACAGGTTTAGACTGGAGCAGGCCTGTACCTATGGTGGGGCTTTTGGGGGCTCCACCCCCTTTCTTAAAGGCACAGCCCCACAAGAATTTCTCCTGTAAATGCTTTTTTCAATCGTTTTAAAACATTTTTAAAAGGTGTATGCTGCTTTAAACAGAATTGGGTGCTGTAGTTTAGTAATTCCTTCACTGTGCAAAGGAGTTGGAGCAGGTGACTCTAGGATCCCTTCTAGCTCTGTATCAGGAAACTGGTCTCCTTTAAGAGAGTTTTTCTGCCTACGTGTTAGCTTTCTTGACTACAGGAGTCATCAACCCCACCTGCCAGCTTGTTATCAGAATTGTTGCTTAGGCTCCTACTGGCAGAAGGGATTAATTTGCAGCAGCTGAGAACTATCATCTAAAGTGTAGAGCTCTATCCTGGTAACAGCTTTCTATTGGCTAAATGGTTAAAAACACCTATGTAGAATAGACAGCTTGAGAAGACTCAGAGAGAGTCTTGTGTGTGACTGACTGCTCTCTTCAACTTTTACGTTGCTGATATGCACTGCAAATTAAAGTGAATTTACTGGCCTAACCCAGATAAGTATTTCCAGTGCCATACCTACCACCTGCCAGAAAATTTATCCCTCCCCCCCCCCCCCCGCCTTTCTCAGCCAACAACTGTCACACCCTGGGGCTAAGATTTGCAGATGCCTTCTATGCTTTGATTTTAAAAAGGCTTGATTCCACAGTAGCCCAGTCCGTAATCCTCAGAATTCTGGCTTTTTTTCTACACTAACTTCAGCCCCACCAGAACATTTTTTTGCCTCACAGTTTACAAAATCCTGGCTACAGGCCTGGACTGGAGTAACTCTATGCAGCTGATAACCCAGAATATAGAGCATCACTGCCCCAGACAGAGTGCTTCCTCTATACCTTGTGGCTAGTAGCCACTGATGGACCTCCATATGTTTATCCACTCTCTTCTTGAAGCTGTCTGTGCTTGTAGCTGCCACAACTTCTTGCGGCAGTGAATTCCAGAAAGGACAAAGGAAGATCCAAAATGCAGCCTCCGCTTCTCCCTTCTGCAAACGGGCTAGGCCGATGCAAACTTGCAAACGGCAAGGTCGAGGGAAAGACACCCCCAGGATGCCACTTTGCCCAGCTTACCAGAATTTGCAAGGGGGCTTCAGCAGTTTCCCCAAAGCAGATGCAGTCCTGCCAGCCCTGTCCATTTGGCAAAGAAGCCGCTGTCTTTGTCCCCAGTCAGCTATGGACGCGCTTCACAATACCAAAGGAGCCAATCAGACACCCAGACTCCTATTTCCGTCAATTCACACGGCCTATGGGAGAGGATCTGCGAGGGATCTGGGAAGAGGCGCTCCTGGGAACTGTAGTGATTTGGAAAACTACAGAGGATTCCGGGAATCGTCGTTCCCCCTTCGGTGCATCCCCTTGTCCTCTGAATTGCAAAAGGGCATCTTGAAAACGAGTAAGCGCTGCACGGATACGAGGGGCATTTGAGTGCCGGCTGCGCAGCGCTGCCTTGTTTTCTTCTAATGAGTTGATAGGAGCAACATTAAACAGAAGTCCAATAGCACGCGCTGGAGACTTAACACAATTTATCCCGGTGTTCGTTTTCGTGAGTCAGAGCACTGGTGAAAATTTACCTTGAAATCCATTCTGTTAGTCTCTGAAGTACCACTGGGATCCTGTTTTATTTTTCTGTAGTTTTCATCCAGAGAATTCATTATTTTTGACAAAATATTTTAATTTTTTGGACATTTTTTCTTTCCACAGGTAAAATGTAAAAATCTACAAATGCTATAAAAATGGGGGGGGGGCGCAGTTTAGCACAAAAGCACTACTGCTAATAGGTCTTCCTCTCAGTTTTAAATCGTATATTATCTGTTGGTTACTTTCCTGATCCATTAAAAACGCTTTCTAATATGCAGGGCCGTTGCCTATTCATTCATTCTTCCTACCGGCAAATCTCCTAGTTCTCTTGCTTGTTTTGCAATATTTGCAAAGGGGGGGGGGAATCCTTATAAATAGACAAACAGCTCCACCTAATGGCCACTTCTAGCCAGAGCCAGAAAAAATAATTGTGACCAGTGAAGAGGGAAGAGTTTGGATTTATACTCCACTCTTCACTACCCCAAGGCATCTCAGAGCAATTTACAATCCCTTTTCCTTCCTGTTATGTATTGGAATTGAATCATTTCTGATTGAATCACCCCAGAACTGTCTGAGCTTGGAGCACAAGAACCAGGATTCTGAAAGTAACCAATCTAGTAGTAATGTTATGTAAATAGCCTATCACTGGGAGCGGGCTGTGTTTGGGTGTGGCAACTGCATACTATTTAACAGAGCTGCGGCTCTGGGGTCTTGTCTTGCTCTTGCTGAAATCACAAATAAAGTTGAGCTGATCACTAGACTCTCGCCTGCTCATCCATGGAACCCCCACTATTTAACACTTTCCCGCCCCATAACAGACACCCTGTGAGGTAGATGGGGCTGAGAGAGCTCTCTTGAGAACTGCCGTTGAGAGAACAGCTCTGAAAGAACTTATGACTGACCCAAGGTCACACCAGCAACTGCATGTGGAGAAGTGGAGAATCAAACCCAGTTTTCCCAGATTAGGAGTCTGCACCAAGCCTCCCTCTAAGCTGTGGCATCTTGTGAGAAAAAGTTCTACTTTGTGAGCTCCTGGCATTAAAGTTGTGAGCGAGCGATTTGGCTGCTGCATAAATGATTTTGCCCTGGAGCCATCCTTCCTGAGAAAAATGTGTGAGCCGGAGGCTAAAAAACTGTGAGCCAGCTCACACTAACTCAGCTTAGAGGGAACACTGGTCTGCACTCCTAACCACTACACCAAACTGGCTCTCAGAACCAGTTTCATCTGGCTCTTATCAGTAGATACAGACCCCAATAATGTGGGAAAATATTCTTAGATGTGCAGTACACTACTAACTACACTAGCAAACTTCTGCCAATGATTGGATGTATTGGGTGGCTGTACTTTATAATTGGTGGAATGGAAATGATGCAAAGATGACATAAGCTGAAGTACAAATGTAAGGTATCATGGAGAAGAAAGAAGAATGCTTTTGTAATTTTTATTGTTAGGGAGGATTCTTTGGCCATAGCACCATAAAGTTGTCTTACAAATTTTTCACTGCCTCAGTGTGACCATTGGATCAGGAACCTCTCAGCAGCTGCTTGCACGACCTTGGGTCAGTCATAAGTTCTTTCAGAGCTGTTCTCAAGGGCAGTTCTCGAGAGCGCTCTTTCAGCCCCACCTACCTCACAGGGTGTCTGTTGTGGGGAGGGGAGGAGAAAGGAGATTGTAAGCCACTCTGAGATTCATTTGGGTAGTGAAGGGCGGGGTATAAATCCAATCCCCTCCTCATCAGGGAACCCAAATATATCACCATCACTAATAATTAAATTTTGCATGCAGAAAGACTAGGTGATAAAATTACCTTGATAAACCTAGCTGGGTGCTGGCTTTACAAGCCCCTGTGACAATGATTAGGAATGCAAATATCCCATCAGTGAATCAGTCTTCTGCCCAAGGTTTGGCCATTGATAGCATAGCCTAGGGAGAGAGTCATGTTCTTATCTCCAAAGCAAGGTACTGCCAGCTCCTAAAATGGCTGCCAAGAATGTAGCCAAGAGGGACTTAGGGGAGAAGCACACCTCAAGGAAGAGGGTCTCTGGTAATACTCCCCCACCTTAGAGCAGCACCCTCCCTGCATGTGGAAAAGTAACACAGCAAGAAGCAGGCTGAACTAGAGACTTATTACTTATGAAGCCCTTTGTGGCCTAGGGAAGGCTTGCTGTCCCTGATATGCTCCCCTGCTGCATCTCCACACATCTGAGCAAATTCTGCTGAAGGTGCCACTCTGCAAAAGGGGCAAGATCAACAGTGGCCCATATCCAAGCATTCTTAGCGGTGAATCCTAGCTGCTGGAACAGCCTACCTTGAGGTGGTCAGGAAGGTTCCCCCCACCCCTTGGTGGTTCTGCAAAACTGAATTGTTCAGGGGAATATTTTTATTAAGGGAAGATGGTTCTCCCAGTGTCTATGCAGCTTTTAGGCAGTTTTCTTTCTTTCTTTTTTGCACTGTTTATGTATGCATTATGCAGTCTTATTGTATTGCTTTCATTAGCTTTTTCAAAGGATAACACAAAATACAAACACAACAGATTTCAGATCACATACTTCAGATTCCCAAAGGAAAAAAAGGCACTATAATGCAAAAAGCACATAAGGGATTTTTTTCTCATTTTATATTCCAAAGCATATGTCGATTTAGTTAATAAGGCATACACACTACTTTTCCCCATATTGCTATTATTACTAATTTAGCAGCACCCTACATTGCTGAGATGGAAATGCCCATCCAGTTCCAGTACCACCACCCTTCTCCACAGCACCCTGCCCCACCATTTTCCCACAGCCTCTGCACTCTCATTGCAACACCCAGATGATCATTGGCAGTTGAGCAAGCTGGCTGCAGGCAAGAGAGAGGGAAGAGTAAAACTATCACAACAAGCACCTGAGAAAACAGCAACCTCGCCCACAGTAAAGGTAGCAGTGGTATTTTTAATCTCCTTTCTCCACAACCAGTTTACTCTCCTCTGTGAGCCATAGCAACCTCACTCAGTCTCCTGATCCACTTTGCCTCATGCTGAGGGAAGAAGAATAAGAGATTGGATTTATACCCTGCCCTTCCCTCAGAGTCTCAGAGCTGCTTAAAAACTCCTTTCACTTCCCCTCTCCTCCCCACAACAGACCCTGTGAGGTAGGTGGGGCTGAGAGAGCTCTGACAGAAACTGCTCTTTCAAGGACAGCTCTTGTCAGAACTATGGCTTGCCCAAGGTCGTCCAGCAGCTGCAAGTGGAGGAGTGGGGAATCAAATCTGGTTCTTCCGGATTAGAGTCCATGCACTTAACCACTAGACCAAACTGTCTTTTGCCTGAAGAGCGAGAAGGCTGAGAGGAAGGCCCCCCCCATTCCAGATACACAAGGTGTGGCTAAGATTCAGCACTGGCGGGGAGAGAACCTTGCATGCTTAGATGTAATCTGGTAATTACAATGTTTCTTTCAGAGCTGTTCTCTCAAGGGCAGTTCTCAAGAGAACTCTCTCAGCCTCACCTACCTCACAGGGTGTCTGTGGTGGGGTGGGGTGGGGAGGGGAGGGGAAAGAGATTGTAAGCCACTCTCCTTCGGGTAGTGAAGGGCAGGGTATAAATTCAATCTCTTCTTTCTCTGACTGGAGCTCTTTCCATACTCCAAATATTTATATGGCTTTTCTCTGCTGTGTGAATGTTTTGATGCCCGGCTAGGGTTGTCCTGTAAATGAAGCTCTTCCCACACTCCAAGAATTTATATGGTTTCTTCCCTACATGAATCCTTTTGTGACAAGTAAATTTTGGTGTCTGACTGAAGATCTTTCCACACACTGAGCACTGATACAGTTTCTCTCTAGTGTGTATCTTCTTGATGGTCTGAGCTCTTATTGAAGCTCTTTCCACACTGTGAGCATTGATACAGTTTCTCCTGTGTGAATCTTTTGGTGAGAAGTAAGGTGTGTGGCCTGACTGAAACTCTTTCCATAGTCCAAGGATTTGTGGGGTTTATGACCAGTGTGAATTATTTGGTGACGAGTAAGGTGTGTACCCTGTCTGAAACTCTTTCCACACTCCAGGCATTTATATGGTTTCTCCCCTGTGTGAATCTTCTTGTGAGAAGTAAGATTGCTACTGTGACTGAAGCTCTTTCCACACTCAAAGCATTTGTACAGTTTCCCTCCTGTTTGAATTGCCTGGTTTCTCTTAACACTAGATCTGCAGCAGATCTTTTCCAGTTCAGCAGGTGCTTTCTCCTTCCTTTTTCTTCCTGTATTTCCTTCTTCTAATAGAATTTCCTAGAGATCCCAGCCTTGAAAGTCAAATGATTTGTCATCCTGTTTCTGGTTTTCTTCACTCATCAGTCTGCATCGACTCCCTGCTTCTTCTTCCACCTCTATGTCCTTTTCTTTGCCCACATTCACTGAATTTGGTTCCTCCTCATCTCCTCCTGGAATACAGGGAGACTACAGACAGAAACACAATAAATGCCCAGGGAAGTCACCACAAAGTAGAAACAGTCAGAAGTGAAGTATTCTTACTTGAAAAGGCCTGGAGAAACCTCTGCCTCTAAAGATCAGCTAAGACATTTTGTAAGAAGAAAGGGAGAGGTAGGTGGGGTGGGGATGGGGACTGCACCCTATTGCTGCTTTTTAGTTCCCAGAAGAAAAGCAGCCAGTTGGCTAAAAACTATGCTTCATTTTATTACAGTTTACAACTGAAGAGAAAAACATTGACTATCTCTATTTGAGTTTTGTGTTTTACTAGGCAGAAATGCTTTCCATGAAGGACAAGCTTCAAAATAGATGCTGCCCTTTAAACTTCAGGAAAACCCATCTTCCAGCCTTATGAGAAATAAGGAATGGTATTTGGCCAGAATCATTAATCAGTGGCACAAATATTATTGCCAAAATATATCTATGGTGGTTAACAAAGTCTGTGTTTTGCATAAAAATAAACAGCTTTTGTGGAAAAGTTTAAACACATATATTTGTGGTAGGTGTGAGAAATAGAATAGAGTTTTGGCAAGGAACATATATATTAATTGTATTGCTATGCCACTATAATCTATATCTAATCCATGTATGTCCTTAAGCAAAAAAGAACCAGAATTCGAACAACAGGTCAAAAAAAGTTAGGGCCAAACGGAAAGTCCCAGGATGTTGAGAATGCTGGGTTTGCAATAAAGTATAATTAACTATAGGATGAAAACAGTCATAAATAATAGTCATAAATAATCTATATACACTTACTCCCAGAAATACCATGGTTAGTCAAGGAGGAAAAGACATTCCCTGGCCTTGAAGAAAATTCAATGTGCCTGGTAGATATGCTGGACCATGACAAGGAACAGGAGACACCTGGTGAAAGATGGGCCTTGGATTTCCTGACATTGATGAATACCCATGTTTAATTACTTAGAAGGATGCATTGAACAGGAAATATCTGTAACCTTATTTGGAATTAATAAGTGTATGTATGGTCATGTGTTCTTTTAAGTGTGCTTGGATTAAGTCTGTATCCTTGGCTGGCATAGTAACGTCAGACTGAGGGAGGGCCTTTTGTTATTTTCTGGCCATGGAAAGGTTTATAAGGGTGTGTTCTTGAAATATTCGAGGGTGCTTGCTTTGTTGCATTAGTACCCTCTTATAAGGGTATATTAATAAACATTCTTCTGCTTCATCAAAATGGTCTAGCTTCAATAATTTTGGTATAGTATATTCATTTCTTACATGAGGAAGTCCACTTTTTGGCTCCTCCCCTTCCTGTCATGTATCTCTTGATTTCATGTGGTAGTGGCTCAGCGAGTCCTGTACCGCCACATAGGAGTTAAAAAGCAGGGCCTGCTTCTGCAAATAATGAAGACTGCTTCTCCAGTAAACATGTAGGCCTGAAGCCCTCTGAGTGGCAGAGCTTTCATAATTAATTAGGCTGCCATGAAGGACCTGAGCCAACAGTGAACAGAAGGCCTCCCTCTGCTCTTAAGCAACACTGTTTTAGTAATGTGCAGGAGGAAGAACAAGTGGATGAATCCTTGATATTTGACATCATATAGGGATCTAAAACCTTGTTCAATTTGCACTAGAGAGGATATGAAGCATGGTGGCATTTCTTGAGGGCAACTGCAACAAATGTCACTGTGTGTCATAGAATCATAGAATGTTAGAGCTGGAAGGGACCTTGCAGGTCATCTAGTCCAACCCCCTGCACTCTGCAGAAGCATAGCCAAAAGATAGCCCTACAACGTACCTGAAAGATGGTCGTCCAGCCTCCGCTTGAAAACGTCCAGCGAAGGAGCATCCACCACCTCCCGAGACAGATTGTTCCTCTGCTCAACCACTCTTACAGTTAAGAAGTTTCTCCTGATATCTAGCCGGTATAGACTCCCTTGTAATTTCCACCCATTAGATCTAGTCTTGCAATCCGGAGCAAGAAAGAATAGATTTGCTACATCTTCTACATGACAGCCCTTCAATATCTAAAGACTGCAATCATGTCCTCTCCAAGTCTTCTCTTTCCCAGGCTAAACATACCCAACTCTTTCAGCCTTTCCTGGTAAGACCTGGATTCCAACCCTCTCACCATCCTGGATTCTCTGAAGGCGTTCTTTAGTAACCCTGAAAACCCCGAAACGAGGACATTATCCAGCCCTCCGGCAACCGGATCACTTCAAGCCCTCTCCCCGCTGAAAGAAAAGTGCAAGCTACAACTCAGCAGCAGAAAGACGCTTCACTAGTCACCAATGTATTTTCTGATCCCTTCTCTCTCACATCATCTTCCCCACCAAGAAATCCTCCACTCCAAACTATGATATTGTTTCTATAACTGAGGACCCTCGAAATCTGCAGGAAAGACGAACATTGCTAGGGTTGCCAACCTCCAGGTGGTGGCTGGACATCTCCCGCGATTACAACTCATCTCCAGGTGACAGAGATCAGTTCCCCTGGAGAAAATGGCCACTTTGGAAGGCAGACTCCATGGCATTACACCAGTGTTCCCTCTAAGCTGAGTTAGTGTGAGGTAACTCACAGTTTTTTGTCCTCCAGCTCACACATATTTGTCTTAGCTCAGGAAGGATGGCTTCAGAGCAAACTAATTTATGCAGCAGCTGAATCACTCACTCTCAACTTTAATGCCCAGTAGCTCACAAAGTACAATTTTTGCTCACAAGACTCCACAACTTAGAGGGAGCATTGCATTACACCCCATTGGAGTTCCCCTACCTTCCTCAGGCTCCACCCCAACATTTCCAGGTATTTCCTATCTCAGAGCTGGCAACCCTAGGGCGGGGAGGTCTTTAATTTCTGCCTGAAATCTTGACTCTTTTCCTTTGCGATGTGCAAACCACTTAACACCCCCTTCTTTAATATCTGGCCTGTTACTTATTTACTTATAGCCTGCCTTCTTAGCCCCAAGGGCAGATCACAATCTGGCACCAATTTTAAAGAGAAAGGGTCCTATTTCTCCTCAATTACTTCCGAAGCCATAGTCTTATTTTTAGCAGCTTTTCATCCACCACCTTATGTTTATATCTTAATACAAGAGAGGTGACATATCCTGATAAGGTGGCTACAGTCCTGTGCGGGATCTTTTACCTTTTTCCATTAGGGTCCAGGCACTTCACCACCACACCAAACTGATTTGTTACTCACTGGATAATTAAAGAAGAGATATTTTTCCCTAGCGAGATTTCGTTATCCTCTCAGGGTTTTTTTTTTCTTACTAAGTTCAGCCCCTTCCGTGATCCCTCGCCTTCAACCCCCAGGCAGCGGCTGGAGATCTCCCGGAATCACAAGGGATACCCAGACTGCAGAGATCGGCTCTCCCCTGGAGAAAATGGCTGGGGGCGCTGGGGGAAAGACTCCGAGTCCGGACTGGTATCCCAATGCGGTCCCTCTCCGGGAGTTTCCGAGCGGGAGCTGGCAACCCAAGAAGTGCTCTCTTTCCCCAAGCGCGCATCGTGCGCCCCCCTCAGGCCGCGGGAAGGGAGGAGGCGTGCGGGGGAAAGCAACGTGGACTCACCGCCGCCGCCGCCCCGCCGGCTCGGGGGCGCCCACCAGGACCCCCCCCCCGTGGGCAGCGAGACCAGTCCAGGGAATGGGCCGTGCCGAGTGCGCCGCGGGGAGTGCAAGACCGTCGTCTCGCCCAGGGCCCGGCTGCCTCCCGTGCCCTCTCTCGCCGCCGCCTCCTCCTCCCCGGGGCGCCGAGTCTCTGCCTGGCCCGCTTCCTGCTCCCGCCGGGGCCCGCCGCCGCCCGCTCCTCCAAGCTGCGCCAGAGCCCGCCCTGTCTCCGGTTCAAATCCTGCCCTCCCTCCCGGGAGCCTGCCTTCCCGCACCGCTTGCAAGCTGGGCCCCGGATTCCTCGGCGAGGAATGGAGAGCCAATGGGGTTGCCAACTCTAGGGTGGGGATTCCTGGGGATTTTTTGGGGGTGGAGCCTGGGGAGGAGGGAGGGGAACCACCTGAGCAAGGTACAATGCATGGGTGCCAGCCTCCAGGTGGGGCCTGGGGATCCCCGGAATCACCCCTCTAGACGACGGAGGTCAGTTCCCCTGGAGAAAAGGGATGCGGGGGGGGGGGGCGGCGGCTCTGTGGCATTGTACCCCACTGCGGTTCAGGGATGCCAGCCTCCAGGTGGGGCCTGGGGATCCCCGGAATTACAATTCATCTCCAGACTGCAGAGATCAGCTCCCCTGGAGAGAATGGCTGCTTTGGAGGGGGACTCTGTGGCATTGTGCCCCCCCCGAGATTCAGGGATGCCAACCTCCAGGCGGGACCTGAGGATCCCCCAGACTTACAGTTCATCCCCAGATTACAATGATCAGTTCCCCTGGAGAAAAGGGCTGCTTTGGAGGGGGGGCTGTGGCATTGTGCCCCCCGAGATTTAGGGATGCCAGCCTCTAGGTGGGACCTGAAGATCCCCTGGAATCACAGCTCATCCCCAGACTACAGAGCTCAGTTCCCCTGGAGAAAATGGCTGCTTTGGAGGGTGGACTCTGTCACTGTGCCCCACTGAGGTCCCGGTTCTTCTCAGGCTCCACCCCTGAATCTCCGGGCATTTCCCAGCCTGGAGCTGGCAACCCCACCCCTCCCTCTGCCAGTGGCCCCAAGGGACCTATTCCCCAACTATGGTTGCCAACTCCAGGTTGCCAACTTCCTGAGGATTTTAGGGGCGGAACCTGGGGAGGGCAGGCATTGGGGAAATCAAGAAAGGGTTCAGGGTGTCATGCCGCAGAGTTCACTCTCCAGAGCAGCTGTTTTCTCCAGGGGAAATGATCTCAGTTGCCTGGAGACCAGTTGTAATTCCAGGGGATGTCCAGGCCTCACCTGGAGCTTGGTAACCCTAAAGCCCAGAGTCAAAAAAATACTGAGTATCAGCTTTAATGTGCATGCACACTTCTTCAGGTACGTCTGTCTTTAGATAGACGTATCTGAAGATGCATGTAGGAACACAAAGCTAATACTCAGAATTAAACCTGTTGGCCTTAAAGGTACCACTGGATTCGAACTTTGTTCTGCTGCTTCAGAGCAACATAGCGACCCACCTGAAAACACTGTGAATGATCAGGTGCATTGCCTTGCAAGGAGTCCTTTCTGTTTGCCGACTCTTTCCTGGCTTGGATCGTGCCCTGGCTCCCTCGATGAGAGCCGGGCGAATAAATTCTAAATGGAGACAGGTCAAGATGGGCAGCCGAGTTGGTCTGGCTGTAGCAATAGGAAAGATTGCGAGTCCGGTTAGCACTTGAAAGACTAACAAGATTGGTGGCAAGGGCACAGGAGCTTTTGAGAGTCTCTGCTCACTTCTTCAAATACAGCTAGATACACGGCATCTGAAATCACTTCCCAATGTATAGGACAGCTGGAATCCCATTCTGGCCGTATATTAGAAGCAGGGTGGATAAAAGTCAATATTTTTTAAAAAGTCTTTAAAAAATTTAAATTGGATTTTTTAAAATAAACTCCTTTTTGAGGGAAAATCTATCTAAAGATAGTTTTCTGTCAAAGATGCATTATAGTCCAAAGTTTATTCATCACGAGATAAGGATTAATTTTTAATTAATGTAGCATGAAGCTGTGTACTCATACAATGTTTAAATTTTTTGGCAAACGAATTCCATTAGTTCATTCACAATGTCAGGCTCTCTCAGAGGTTTCTATAAGATTATTGGGCAATTTTTCTATCTAGAAGATATTCCCTTCCCCTCCTCACAACAGACACCCTGTGAGGTAGGTGGGGCTGAGAGAGCTCTTTCGAGGACAGCTCTTGAGAGAACAGCTCTGAGAGAACTTGTGACTGACCCAAGGTCACCCCAGCAGCTGCACATGGAGGCATGGAGACGCAAACCCAGTTCTCCCAAATTAGAGTCTGCGCTCCTAACCACTCCACCAAACTGGCTGTCTTTAAAAGTGTCATTTTAGTCATCGTCTGCTAATGGATTTTATTAGCCTTTTCATACAAAGCCGCTTGTGTCCAGTTAGCAAAGCATGATTGAGCCCTTTTGGAGGGAAACTACTTCCATTTCCCCCTTTTCCTCACACTTCTGAGTCACTGTGGAGTGCTGTGTAAAATGTCCATAGAAGAAGAGAAGAGTTTGGATTTATGCCCCGCCCTTCACTTGGAGTCTCAGAGTGGTTTACAATCTCCTTTCCCTTCCCCTCCCTGCAACAGACACCCTGTGAGGCAGGTGGGGGCCGAGAGAGCTCTGACAGAAACTGCCCTTTCAAGAACAGCTCTGACAGAACTATGGCTTGCCCACAGTCATCCAGCAGCTGCTTGTGGAGAAGTGGGGAAGCAAACCCGGTTCTCCCAGATCAGAGTCCACGCACTTAACCACTACACCAAACTGGCTCTCCTACAATGCCGCTTCCCCCCCCCCCGACATGCCTTCTTTTCATGGTGCGATCTTCCTCATCCTTTTTTTTTAACATTCTGAGTTGAGTGCTATGGGCCTAAACCAGTATAACATTTCAGTGTTACAGCAGTACCAGTGAGATGCTTTGGCATCACTATATTGGTCTAGCGCTTAGAACGTTTTAAAAAGTTCAAGGAAGATCATGCCACAAAGAAGGGTGGGGGAAGCCACGCTGTTTGAAATGACCACAGTGCTTCAGAGAGGGCTCACTAACGGGAGGAGATTTGCTATAGGAACCCCCCCCGACTCTGTATCGTTTTACTCAGAACCAGGCCAACAACGGATGACATCCGATTTAGAACAATAATGTGAAAGGGGCTTATATCTAATTCTCCAATGGCTCCATTTGTGGATACCTAAATCTAGAGACTGTGGCCATGAACAGACAAGATCGACACTTTTTACCATCCTGAGAAAAGCCCCAGGCTAGCAGAAAAATCTGAAATTTTAAATATATATATAAAGTTCCTCATCAAAGGTCTCCTAAGTAAGCTCAATAGTCAAAGAATAAAAGGACAAGTCCTCTTGTGGATCGAAAACTGGCTAATTAATAGGAAACAGAGAGTGAGTATAAATGGGCAATTTCCTCCAGTGGAGGGTGGTAAGCAGTGGGGTACCCCGCAGGGATCAGTACTGGGTCCGATGCTTTTTAACTTGTTCATTAATGATTTGGAGTTGAGGAGTAAGCAGTGAAGTGGCTAAATTTGCGGATGGCATGAAGTTGTTCAGGGTGGTGAAAACCAGGGAGGATTGTGAGGCACTCCCAAAGGGATCTAC
>JAPDNY010001014.1:0-20520 GCA_029375565.1 Gekko gecko | reverse complement strand
TCCAACATGACTTCTCTTATGCTCTTATGTCTGGGGCAGTGATGCTCTGTCTTCTTGGTGTCTGGGGGACAAGAGTGGGAGGGCTTCTGGAGTTTTGGCCTCACTTGTGGACCTCCTGATGGCACCTGGGTCTTGGCCACTGTGTGACACAGAGTGTTGGACTGGGTGGGCCGCTGGCCTGATCCAACATGGCTTCTCTTATGTTCTTATGTCTGGGGCAGTGATGCTCTGTCTTCTTGGTGCTTGGGGGGCAACAGTGGGAGGCTTCCTGGAGTTCCGGCCCTGCTGGTGGACCTCCTGATGGCCCCTGGGTCTTGGCCATCTTTTGACATAGAGCATTGGACTGGATGGCTTTTTTTGTTCTTAAGCCTTGTCTGGTGGGAGTCGAAGCCATGGTGTCATGGTTAGAGTGTTGAACTACGGTCTGTGAAAACCAGGATCAGTCCCAGCTGTGCCATGGAATCTTGCCAGGTGAGCTGGGGGCCAGTTGTACATGCTCATTCTAAGCCACCTCACAGGTTTGTCATGAGGAGAAAACGAAGGCTTTATATAAGCAACCTTAGGTCCCCATTCGGGAGAAGGGCGTGGTAGAAATGAAACAAAGAAAGAAAAGTTGCCGGCACTGCTGGAGGTTGGCTCACTTATAGCTGCTAGCAGCCCTCCCGAACTGTAGCACGCCAGGTAGAAGAGGAGGAGGAGGAGATTGGATTTATACCCCGCCCTTCACTACCCAAGGGAGTCTCAGAGCGGCTTACAAACTCCTTTCCCTTCCCCTCCCCACAACAGACACCCCGTGAGGTAGGTGGGGCTGAGAGAGCTCTCTCGAGAACTGCTTGTGAGGGAACAGCTCTCTGCTTGTGAGAGAACAGTACCTTCTGCATGGAATGCTGCTTTCACTTTCTTTGACCACCGGATTTTACGGTACCCTCTGGATTGCATGCCGCTTTCACTTTCTTTGACCACCGGATTTTACGGTACCCTTTGGATTGCATGCCGCTTTCACTTTCTTTGACCACCGGATTTTACGGTACCCTCTGCATTGCATGCCGCTTTCACTTTCTTTGACCACCGGATTTTACGGTACCCTTTGGATTGCATGCCGCTTTCACTTTCTTTGACCACCGGATTTTACGGTACCCTTTGGATTGCATACCGCCTTCACTTTCTTTGACCACCGGATTTTACGGTACTTCCCTGCATTGCATGCCGCCTTCACTTTCTTTGACCACCGGATTTTACGGTACCCTTTGGATTGCATGCCGCTTTCACTTTCTTTGACCACCGGATTTTACGGTACCCTTTGGATTGCATGCCGCTTTCACTTTCTTTGACCACCGGATTTTACGGTACCCTCTGCATTGCATGCCGCTTTCACTTTCTTTGACCACCGGATTTTACGGTACCCTCTGCATTGCATGCCGCTTTCGCTTTCTTTGACCACCGGATTTTACGGTACCCTCTGCATTGCATGCCGCTTTCGCTTTCTTTGACCACCAGATTTTACGGTACCCTCTGCATTGCATGCCGCTTTCCGCTTTCTTTGACCATCGGATTTTACGGTACCCTCTGCATTGCATGCCGCCTTCACTTTCTTTGACCATCGGATTTTACGGTACCCTCTGCATTGCATGCCGCCTTCACTTTCTTTGACCATCGGATTTTATGGTACCCTCTGCATTGCATGCCGCTTTCACTTCCTTTGACCATCGGATTTTATGGTACCCTCTGCATTGCATGCCGCTTTCACTTTCTTTGACCACCGGATTTTACGGTACCCTCTGCATTGCATGCCGCCTTCACTTTCTTTGACCATCGGATTTTACGGTACCCTCTGCATTGCATGCCGCTTTCACTTTCTTTGACCACCGGATTTTACGGTACCCTTTGGATTGCATGCCGCTTTCACTTTCTTTGACCACCGGATTTTACGGTACCCTTTGGATTGCATGCCGCTTTCACTTTCTTTGACCACCGGATTTTACGGTACCTTTGGATTGCATGCCGCTTTCACTTTCTTTGACCATCGGTTCTACGGTACCCTCTGCATTGCATGCCGCTTTCACTTTCTTTGACCATCGGATTTTACGGTACCCTTTGGATTGCATGCCGCTTTCACTTTCTTTGACCACCGGATTTTACGGTACCCTCTGCATTGCATGCCGCTTCACTTTCTTTGACCACCGGATTTTACGGTACCCTTTGGATTGCATGCCGCTTTCACTTTCTTTGACCACCGGATTTTACGGTACCCTTTGGATTGCATGCCGCTTTCACTTTCTTTGACCATCGGATTTTACGGTACCCTCTGCATTGCATGCCGCTTTCACTTTCTTTGACCACCGGATTTTACGGTACCCTTTGGATTGCATGCCGCTTTCACTTTCTTTGACCACCGGATTTTACGGTACCCTCTGCATTGCATGCCGCTTTCACTTTCTTTGACCACCGGATTTTACGGTACCCTTTGGATTGCATGCCGTCTTCACTTTCTTTGACCATCGGATTTTACGGTACCCTCTGCATTGCATGCCGCTTTCACTTTCTTTGACCACCGGATTTCACGGTACCCTCTGGATTGCATGCCGCTTTCACTTTCTTTGACCACCGGATTTTACGGTACCCTTTGGATTGCATGCCGCTTTCACTTTCTTTGACCATCGGATTTTACGGTACCCTTTGGATTGCATGCCGCTTTCACTTTCTTTGACCATCGGATTTCATGGTACCCTTTGCATTGCATGCCACTTTCACTTTCTTTGACCACCGGTTTTACGGTACCCTCTGCATTGCATGCCGCTTTCACTTTCTTTGACCACCGGATTTTACGGTACCCTTTGGATTGCATGCCGCCTTCACTTTCTTTGACCATCGGATTTTACGGTACCCTCTGCATTGCATGCCGCTTTCACTTTCTTTGACCACCGGATTTTACGGTACCCTTTGGATTGCATGCCGCTTTCACTTTCTTTGACCACCGGATTTTACGGTACCCTTTGGATTGCATGCCGCTTTCACTTTCTTTGACCATCGGATTTTACGGTACCCTCTGCATTGCATGCCGCTTTCACTTTCTTTGACCACCGGATTTTACGGTACCTTTGGATTGCATGCCGCTTTCACTTTCTTTGACCACCGGATTTTACGGTACCCTCTGCATTGCATGCCGCTTTCACTTTCTTTGACCACCGGATTTTACGGTACCCTCTGCATTGCATGCCGCTTTCGCTTTCTTTGACCATCGGATTTTACGGTACCCTCTGCATTGCATGCCGCCGTCACTTTCTTTGACCACCGGATTTTACGGTACCCTCTGGATTGCATGCCGCCTTCGCTTTCTTTGACCACCGGATTTTACGGTACCCTTTGGATTGCATGCCGCTTTCACTTTCTTTGACCACCGGATTTTACCGGTACCCTTTGGATTGCATGCCGCCTTCACTTTCTTTGACCATCGGATTTTACGGTACCCTCTGCATTGCATGCCGCTTTCACTTTCTTTGACCACCGGATTTTACGGTACCCTTTGGATTGCATGCCGCTTTCACTTTCTTTGACCACCGGATTTTACGGTACCCTTTGGATTGCATGCCGCTTTCACTTTCTTTGACCATCGGATTTTACGGTACCCTCTGCATTGCATGCCGCTTTCACTTTCTTTGACCACCGGATTTTACGGTACCCTTTGGATTGCATGCCGCTTTCACTTTCTTTGACCACCGGATTTTACGGTACCCTTTGGATTGCATGCCGCTTTCACTTTCTTTGACCACCGGATTTTACGGTACCCTCTGCATTGCATGCCGCTTTCACTTTCTTTGACCACCGGATTTTACGGTACCCTCTGCATTGCATGCCGCTTTCGCTTTCTTTGACCATCGGATTTTACGGTACCCTCTGGATTGCATGCCGCCGTCACTTTCTTTGACCACCGGATTTTACGGTACCCTCTGGATTGCATGCCGCCTTCGCTTTCTTTGACCACCGGATTTTACGGTACCCTCTGGATTGCATGCCGCTTTCACTTTCTTTGACCACCGGATTTTAAGGTACCCTATGGATTGCATGCCGCTTTCACTTTCTGTGACCACCGGATTTTACGGTACCCTCTGCATTGCATGCCGCTTTCACTTTCTGTGACCACCGGATTTTATGGTACCCTCTGCATTGCATGCTGCCTTCACTTTCTGTGACCATCAGCTTTTATGGCACCCTCTGCATTGCATGCTGCTTCCACTGTGACCATCGGATTTCATGGTACCCTCTGCATTGCATGCTGCTTTCACTTTCTTTGACCATCAGATTTCATGGTACCCTCTGCATTGCATGCTGCTTTCACTTTCTGTGACCATCAGCTTTTATGGCACCCTCTGCATAGATTTATGGCCGTTCTGGGGTGACTTTGCAGTCAGTATGGCATTGCCCCCGGGGTATTTGAATGTGGTTTTGGGCTGCACCTTTTCCTCAGTGTCGAGAAAATGTGGAGCAAATGGCCGATGCAGAATCGCCCTCCGTCAACAACAACAAAATCTCCGACCCTTCGCCTTCTCTTTGTAGGAAATGGGTTTCTGCACCTCTTTACCCCTGTGCTGTTCGCCCCTTTCTGCATTTCGCGTTGCTCAGACTGGCCGATGATCCTCCTGACGTCCCTGCCCTCCCGCAGGCCTCCAGTGGACCCTTTCCAAACAGCCGCTGCCCGGATGCCACGCTTGTTAGTCTCAGAGGTAGGCCACGCTCAGTCTCTGATTGCCCTGGGCGCAGGCCGTGCCCTGGATTTGTGCAGCTGGCTACCAGGGGCTGTTGGGGCTTAGAGAGGCCCAGGTGAGCTTAGGGCTTGCTCCCTCCTGGAAGCCTGGGCCGGGCGGGTGTGCTCCCCCTCGGTGCAGAAGGGAAGCTGGCGCAGTGGGCAGCCACTGCAGACCATCCCAAAGAGTGAAGCACTGTAGCACAGACATTCCCTTCTTTGGGCATCTTTCCCTTTGGCAGGCAGAGCAACTGGCAGAGAAATCAGCATCTCTCGCCTGCCTTTCCGGCTGCAATTTCAGGCGGAGAGGAAGGACGTTCCTCCAAATTAGGTTCTTCTCGCTGCCACCATCCGGTCACAATCTCACCTCTGTTGGTCCGTCAGTTGTCCCAGGCTCTGTCTATCACTCCATCTCTCTATCTCTCTCTGTCTCCAGTTTGGTGTGGTGGTTCAGTGCGCAGACTCTAATCTGGGAGAACTGTATTTGATTCCCTACTTCCTCCACTCACAGCTGCTGGATGACCTTGGGCAAGCCGTAGTTCTGTCAGAGGTGTTGCTGAAAAAGAGCCATTTCTGTCAGAGCTCTCTCAGCCCCACCTACCTCCCAGGGTGTCTGTTGTGGGGAGGGGAAGGGAAGGAGATTGAAAGCCGCTCTGTGACTCTGAGTGAAGGGCAAGGTATAAATCCAATCCTCCTTCTCTGTCTGTCTCTCTTTCTGGCCATGTCTGCCCCCTTTGGGTTGCCCTCCCCTTTTCCACATGTGTTTTGCTCCCTCTGGGACTACTGGAGAGAGCAAAACACATTGGGGAGGAAAACCCTGAAGCAATAGGGACAAACGAGTGGCAAAAATGAGACTGCGGAAATTGGCATCGGTTCTGCGTCTAGCATTCGGTGTTTTTTGAGGATTACGAAACTGCGGGGGAAATCGGGCGAAGCCGCGGGTCAAAATGCAGCCCCGCGGCTTCGGGTGTGAAATTGACTAAAAATCTCGGGGCAAACGGCGGCGCAACCCCGCGGCAGCTTTAGCGGGAAATCACCCTGTCTCTGACTGTCTCTGTCTCTGACTGTCTCTGTCTCTGACTGTTTCTGTCTGTCTGTGTATGTGTGTGTGTGTGTGTCTCTCACTGCCTCCTCCCAAAAGGATGAATAAAGAAGAAGAAGAAGGGAAATTGGGTTTTGATACCCCACTTTTCTCTACCCAAAAGAGTCTCAAAGCGGTTTCCAATCTCCTTCCCTTCCTCTCCTCACAAGCCACCTTGTGAGGCAGGTGGGGCTGGGAGAGTTCTGAGAGAAATGTGACAGGCCCAAGGTTCACCTAGCCGGTTTCATGCGGAGGAGGAGTGGGGAATCAAACTCGGTCCTCCCAGATTAGAGTCCCCCGCTCCTAACCACTGCATCATGCCGGCTCTCTAAACCAGCTTTCCCCGACAGCTGGACGATATCAGCCGGCACCAGGGAAACAAAGGAAGACGAGACTTCCTCTGAACAGCTGCAAACATCTTGCTGTCCCGTGCAACGCCGCCTCCCGCCGTGGCCACGGATGTTCCAGATGGGATTACTGAACTCAGCACAAAACGAGGCCTTTGTCTTCAGAGCAGGATGAAAGAGGGGCGGCAGGTTCTCTTCTAAGGCCGGAGCGTTCCGATGGGGGGAAGCTGCATTCGCTGGTATCCTCTTTCCTGTGTAATTGTTGGGCACAAGGCAGCCCTCGCTGGGCCTAAACGCTCTTTGGCAAGCCTAATCTCAGAGGCGAACACAATAATAATCTCTCATCCTGCCAGAGCCAATTAGGTGTCATGGTTAAGTGCGCGGACTCTAATCTGGGAGAACCGGGTTTGATTCCCCACTCCTCCACTCGCAGCTGCTGGATGACCTTGGGCAAGCCATAGTTCTGCCAGAGCTGTTCTCTCAAGGAAAGTTCTGGAAAGAGCTCTCTCAGCCCTGCCTACCTCGCAGGGTGTCTGTTGTGGGGAGGGGAAGGGAAAGGGAGTTTGTAAGCCACTCTGAGACTCCAAGTGAAGGGCGGGGTATAAATCCAATCTCCTCCTCCTCCTCTTCTTCTTCTGTCAAGCTAAACTTTCTGTAGAATTACAAATGTGGCCGGCAGGGTTTTGTGAGATATCTTAATGAGAGCTACTGATCTTGACTTCCAGGAGGGTTGCTAATCTCCAGGTGAGGTCTGGAGATCTCCAGGTGGGACCTGGAGAACTCCTGGCATTACAACTAATTTCCAGACAACAGAGATCAGTTCCCCTGGAAGGAACTTTCAGTCTCGGGTTGTATTAAAAGGGCCATAGCATAGCATGGCATCGAAATTGCAGGAGGTCATAGCCCCTCTGTACACCGCCTTGGTCAGACCACACCTGGAGTCCTGCGTGCAGTTCTGGAGGCCTCACTTCCAAAAGGATGTGGGCGAAATCGAGAGGGTGCAGAGGAGAGCGATGAGGATGATCAGAGGTCTGGAGACTGAGCCCTACAAGGAAAGGCTGAGCGCCTTGGGAATGTTTAGAGGAAATTGAGGGGAGGACAGGATGGCTCTCTTTAAATATTTGAAAGGCTGTCCTTTGGAGGAGGGCAAGGCGCTGTTCCAGCTGGCGGCAGAGGAGAGGACCCGAAGCAACGGGTTTTAAATTACATGCAGAAAGGTATCGGCTGGATATGAGGAAAAACCTTATCACGGTCAGAGTGGTTCAAAGGTGGAATCAGCTGCCCGGGGAGGTGGTGGTGAGCTCCCTTCCCTGGCAGCTTTCGAGAAGAGGCTGGACGAATATCTGTCAGGGACGCTTTAGGCTGGTCCTGCATTAGGCAGGGGTTGGACTAGATGGTCTCTATGGCCCCTTCCAACTCTAGGATTCTTTGATTCTGTGATAAGGAATGGCAGCTTCAGAGGGTGGGCTCTTATGGTGTCAGTTCCCTGCTGAGCTCCTTCCTCTCCCTAGACTCCAACCCCCCCAGGCTCTGCCCCCAAATCTTGACAAGGGGCCATGGCTCAGTGGCAGAGCCTCGGCTTGGCATGCAGGAGGTCCCAGGTTCAGTCCCCAGCATCTTCAGTTATAAGGACCAGGCAGGAGGTGATGGGGAAGACCCAGACCTGAGACCCTGGCTCAGTGGCAGAGCCTCTGCTTGGCTTGCAGAAGGTCCCAGGTTCAACTCCTGGCATCTCCAGTGAAAAGGACCAGGCAGGAGGTGATGAGAAAGACCTTGACCTGAGACCCTGGCTCAGTGGCAGAGCCTCTGCTTGGTGTGCAGAAGGTCCCAGGTTCAATCCCCGGCATCTCCAGTTAAAAGGACCAGGCAGGAGGTGATGAGAAAGACCTCGATCTGAGACCCTGGCTCAGTGGCAGAGCCTCTGCTTGGCATGCGGAAGGTCCCAGGTTCAGTCCCCGGCATCTCCTGTTAAAAGGACCAGGCAGGAGGTGATGAGAAAGACCTTGACCTGAGACCCTGGCTCAGTGGCAGAGCCTCTGCTTGGCATGCGGAAGGTCCCAGGTTCAATCCCCGGCATCTCCAGTTAAAAGGACCAGGCAGGAGGTGATGAGAAAGACCTTGACCTGAGACCCTGGCTCAGTGGCAGAGCCTCTGCTTGGCATGCGGAAGGTCCCAGGTTCAATCCCCGGCATCTCCAGTTAAAAGGACCAGGCAGGAGGTGATGAGAAAGACCTTGACCTGAGACCCTGGCTCAGTGGCAGAGCCTCTGCTTGGCATGCGGAAGGTCCCAGGTTCAATCCCCGGCATCTCCAGTTAAAAGGACCAGGCAGGAGGTGATGAGAAAGACCTTGACCTGAGACCCTGGCTCAGTGGCAGAGCCTCTGCTTGGCATGCGGAAGGTCCCAGGTTCAATCCCCGGCATCTCCAGTTAAAAGGACCAGGCAGGAGGTGATGAGAAAGACCTTGACCTGAGACCCTGGCTCAGTGGCAGAGCCTCTGCTTGGCATGCGGAAGGTCCCAGGTTCAATCCCTGGCATCTCCAGTTAAAAGGACCAGGCAGGAGGTGATGAGAAAGACCTCGACCTGAGACCCTGGCTCAGTGGCAGAGCCTCTGCTTGGCTTGTAGAATGTCCTAGGTTCAATCCCTGGCATCCCCAGTTAAAAAGGACCAGGCAGGAGGTGATGGGAAAGACCTTGACCTGAGATCCTGGCGAGCAGCTGCCAGTCTGAGTAGACAATACTGACCTTGATGGACCAACAGCAACTTCATGTGTGTTCACCTATGTGTTGAATGGCTCAAACTGGAACTGAGCGACCCCAGGGCTTTTTTGTAGAAAAAGCCCAGCAGGAACTCATTAGCATAATGAGGCCACACCCACCAGCAGAAGCTCATTAGCATAATAGGCCACATCCCTGACAGCACAGCTCATTAGCGTAATAGGCCACCCCCCATGTTACCAAAAGTGGGGTCATCCAGCCACACCCACCTTTTGCTTCTTATTCTGTTGACCTTGTTTGTTGTCAAAACCCAGGGCTTCTTTGGAGCAGGAACTCCTTTGCATGTTAGGCCACACACTCCCAATGGAGCCAATCCTCATGAGTTTCTGCTGCTGGGTGTGGCCTGTTATGCTAATGAGTTCCTGCTGAGCTGTAGCTAACCTGGGAGCCAGCCGGAACTCCATTCCTGTGCGTTCCCACCCCAAAATAGCCCTGGGCGGCCCCAGCTTCAGAACCGTAGTATCAGACTATGGCCCGTCTCCCTTGGCTTTGCTGCCACCTACTGCTTGTCCCGGCATCCTTGCGGCAACATCGCCTCAAAGGATCGAAAGAACAAAAGTCTGAGTCCAGTGTGGCACCTTTAAGACCAACAAAGTTTTATTCGAAGTGTGAGCTTTCGTGTGCAAAACACACTTCTTCAGACAAAGGAACAAAAGCCTTTCTACGTGCGGTGTAGGGTCCATCAGAATGACGCTTGCAGTTAAAGAAAAATGGCCGCTGTTCACTCAGATTGTCTAAGGCAGGGATCCCCAACGCGGCGCCCATGGGCGCCTGCGGGCCGCCTCCCTGGTGCCCACCAAGGGCTTTTAGAAAGTGGGCGGGGCTAGGTGGGGCTTTGCCCTGCAGGGCTTCTGATTGGCTGTGCCGGTGAAAAGGCATCCTGTTAAAGAGAGACTCTGTCTGCAGTGTTGAAGAGGTGCGATCATACATACAGTCTGGCTTCCTGGGCTTTTGTGCCTAGCTCCGCCTCCCGGGGCAGCCATTTTTGTGATTGTGCCTACTCCCGCCCTGTGGCAGAATTCCAAAGGTGCCCGCAGGCTCGGAAAGGTTGAGGACCCTGCTCTAAGGTTCAGGTACCACAGCAGTAAGCTAAAGGCTAGGGTCAAAAGAACCAGAAGTTATCTTCACTCATGATACCATCTCTCAGCCAGGAGATACAGGACAGCCAGTTTGGTGCAGTGGTGAAGTGCGCAGACTCTAATCTGGGAGAACCGGGTTTGATTCCCCCACTCCTCCACTCGCAGCTGCTGGATGACCTTGGGCAAGCCATAGTTCTGACAAGAGCTGTCCTTGAAAAGAGCCATTTCTCTCAGAGCTCTCTCAGCCCCATCGACCTCACGGGGTGTCTGTTGTGGGGAGGGGAAGGGAAAAGGAGTTTGTAAGCCACTCTGAGACTCCGAGGGAAGGGTGGGATATAAATCCAATCTCCTCCTCCTCCTCTTTCTCCTCTTCTTCTTCTTCATCTGGGTCAAGTAATGCTCCCTAGGGTGGCCAGTTCTGGTTTGGGAGATTCCTGCATGTTTGAGGGGTATAATGCCACAAATTCTGCTGTCTAAAGCAGCCATTTTCTCCTGGGCATCTGGTCTCCATAGTCTGGAGATCAGTTGGAATTCCGGGAGATCTCCTGGCCCCAACTGGAGGTTGGCAACTCTAATGCTCCCCCACCCAATGTCATCACAAAATATCTGCGATTATTCCCCCACAGCATTCCCCAGCTGCCTGACAGAACTTGAAAGAGACGTTCTCCTTGATATCAGGTTTGCTGGAAAGGTTCCGATGGGACTCTAGAAAAATGCTAGAATTTTAAGAACTTTATACTCACAGTGTTCCCTCTAAGGTGAATTAGTGTGAGCTAGCTTACAGTTTTTTAGCCTCCGGTTCACAGATTCTTGTCTTAGCTCAGGAAGGAGGGCTCCAGAGCAAACTAATTTATGCAGTAGTCAAATCGCTCGCTCACAACTTTAATGCCCAGTAGCTCACAAGGTAGAATTTTTGCTCACAAGACCCAATAGCTTAAAGGGAACATTGCATCACAAAGAGAATTTATTGCACCTTCTGGCCCTAGTCACACGGGCCAGATAATGCGGGGGGGGGGGTATCTATTTGCCCCATTGCTATTTGACCCACCACTACGTGATCAGACGTGACGGTGGGGAACCTTTTCTGTTTTTTAACAAGGCAAGAGGAGCACGCTGGAGCGATCAGACGGAGAAAGTCCATCTGCGGCCGATTGCAATTGTTTGATAGTGGGCTTTCGCTGGTACTTTTTAATTCTGGATCTTCGGCCAGACGATCCGGGTTGCCAACGGGTGCGGGACGCTGGCCAGGTGTGTCCATTTGATCACGCCCGTAAAATCCGCCCGGCATTCGTGAGTATCCCGCGGCAAATTCTGCCTGTGACCGGAGCCTATGTCTTGTATGTATATCACTGTCATTAAAAAAGATTATATCCGATAAGGATAAATTACTAGTGTCCTCTGGGACTGGCGATTGTGAAACCGACAAGGCGCTGTTTGAGTGTTTGAGCATAGTGTAAACCTGCGCTTGGATGTACTGTTTTTGGTGAAACCTACGCTTGGTAATACTTGACACCGCTATTGATACAATAGTATGGAAAAATTAAGGAAAGAAAAATAAAAAGCACAAAACAGATCTCCCTTAAGCGGATGCATCTCTTATACCACCTGGCGGCCGGCAACCCAGAGGGATCCCTGGCCACCCACGAAAAGATGAACGTGAGCTTTCATGAGATCGAGCGTTTTCCTCAACAAAGAAAGGCGACTGTGTGCGTGAGGCAGTCAACTTTCCCCAACTTTCCAGGGGGAGGGGACGGACTCAAACAGTTTTTCTAAGAACCAAACCGGTCGGCAAAATCCCGTCACTCCCTGAAGATATTTTTAAGGTATGAAAAAAAGAACCCCGTGAACGGGGTGTTTAAAAAGCCTGTTTGGTTTCCATTGAGAAAGCCAAGCCAACCGCGACCGATCCTTTCCGTGCCAGTAGCGTCAATGTCGATCTCCTTCCTCCTTCTCGAACCCACATCAGCCAGATCCTTTCATCACTTGGGTAGGGTTGCCAGCCTCCAGGCGGTGGCTGGAGATCTCCTGGGATTAAACGTGATCTCCAGGCGACAGAGAAGATGGCTGCTTTGGAAGACGGACTCTGTGGCATTAGATCCCACTGAGTTCCGTCTGCTGAGCTTAGCTTGTCTAGACATTGAAGGGGGTGCTACATCACTCTAAGCGTGTGCAGGTGTTATCTCCTTTGAACGGGGACGCCTCTCTTTGTCGTAACCTGAGAGCCGCCCTCTGACCCATCCTTCTCTTTGACTTTGTCCTCTCACTGACTTCACATGGCCTTCCGTGGAGACGCATATCTCTGCAGGTCTCTCCTGTAGATAGGACGCCTTCATTCTCCCACACACAAGCTGGCCATTTGCAACAGAGGAGGAGGAGGAGATTGGATCTATCCCCCGCCCTTCACTCCCCGAAGGAGTCTCAGGGCGGCTTACAATCTCCTTTCCCTTCCCCTCCCCACCAAGCAAACTCTGCTTGGAAAAAGTGCAGAAAAGGGCAACTAGAATGATGAAAGGGTTGGAACACTTTCCCTATGAAGAAAGGTTAAAGCGCTTGAGGCTCCTTAACTTGGAGAAACGACAGCTGAGGGGTGACATGATCGAGGTTTACAAGATTAGGCATGGGACAGAGCAGGTTGAGAAAGATGTACTTTTCTCCCTTTCTCACAAATACAAGGACTCGTGGGCACTCCATGAAATTGCTGAGCAGTCGGGTTAGAATGGATAAAAGGAAGTCCTTCTTCACCCAAAGAGAGACTAACACATGGAATTCACTGCCACAGGAGGTGGTGGCAGCGACAAGTATGGACGGCTTCAAGAGGGTATTGGATAAACATCTGGAGCAGAGGTCCATCAGTGGCTCTTAGCCACAAGGTATAGACAGGAACTCTCAGTCTGGGGCAAGTGATGCTCGGTCTTCTTGGTGCTTGGAGGGGGTCAACAGTGGGAGGGTTTCTAGTGTTCTGGCCCCACTGCCGGACCTCCTGATGGCCCCTGGTATTTTGGCCACTGTGTGACACAGAGTGTTGGACTGGATGGGCCACTGGCCTGATCCAACATTGGCTTCTCTTATGTTCTCATGTTCTACTAGATCCCACTACCCTCCCCTCCCCAAACCCCACCCTCCTCCGGCTCCATCCCCCAAATGTCCAGGTATTTCCCAACCTGGACCAGGCAGCCCTTGCCGCGAGGGACCCCGCTCGCCCCTCCAAAGCGAGGCTTAACGTTGGCAATCACTCTTGGCCATCTAAGGGCAGCTGAAACCAGATCTACCAAAAGCCATAAAAGTCCATTTTCAAGAAAGAAACGAGGCCTGTGATTTATTCCCCCGTCTCATAAATAACAGCGTTGGGTGAATTAAAGGATTAAGGAGACCTATTCCAGGAAAGATGGATGGGGGCCAAGCCAAGGAACTGGGAACAGAGCACGGTTCTTTTCCTCCGCATGCTCATTATTTATTCCGTGAACTGAGGCAGATCGCCAGAAGGGAGGGCAGGAAGGGTCGCCTCAGGGCTTAGTTCTCGTGGCCCTTTTTACACACCCAGGGAAATGCCGATCGCCACTTTGGGGTCAGGAAGCCATTTTTACCCAGGTCAGAGATCCGGGAGGTATTTTGATCGAGAGGAGTGAGCCCTGTTAGTCTGTCGCTGTGAAATAGTAAGAAGCCTTTATTGTAGCATAAGCTTTAGAAGAAGCATGGCTTTCTTTGTCAGATACTGTTCTGGAGGGTTTTTGCCATCTTCTGGGCGCGGAGCAGGGGTCCCTGGGGGGTGTCGGCGGGAGGCCTTTGTGAATTTCCTGCCTTGTACAGGGGGTTGGACTAGATGACCCTGGAGGTCCCTTCCAACTCTACGATTCTATGATTTGGAATGCTAAGAGCAGGGGTGTCGAACTCCCTGACATCAACGACACCTTGTTGGGCCGGGCCGTGTGTGTGTCATAAGATGGGATGCCAGGGAGCGGAGATATTAACTTTATAAAGGACACAAACACAAAGGGTTTTTTTAAACCTTAAAATAAAAACATGCTTAAAATATCAGCACTAAATTTTGTTTATTTAACAGTGTCTGAGAACTGGCACACCTCTTGCTCTGAATTATGGCACCAAAATGGCTGTGCTGTTGCCGTCTTGAGTCTGCACTTCAGGTGTGTACCTGTAAGCTGCAAAACTACGATGACGCAGCAGCAGCAGAACTGGAAGAGGAAGCAGGAGACGGCCGGTTCCACTGCGGGCCTGAGAGAAGCCCTCCAGGGACCTAATCTGCCCCCCCGGGCCACATGTTTGACACCCCTGGCTTAGAGAGTGACAGAAGCCCGGCTCTCTCCCCCCTCCCCCCAGTTTATTACAGGGCAAGAAAGGCAAGTCTAATCTACGTTCGTATCAGCGTGGGGCAATGTTCCCTCTAAGCTGTGGAGTCTTGTGAGCAAAAATTCTAGTTTCTAAGCTACTGGCATTAAAGTTGTGAGCGATTTGGCTGCTGCATCAATTAGTTCACTCTGGAGCCCTCCTTCCTGAGCTGAGACAAAAAAGGATCAGCCAGAGGCTAAAAAAGTATGAGCTAGCTCACACTAACTCAGCTTAGAGGGAAGACTGGCGTGGGGAGCAGCTGGAGGCAGGGTCTAGGCCGGAGGAATTAATCTAGAGCAGGGATGGCCAAACTGCAGCTTGGGACATGCGGCTCTTTCACACATATTGTGCGGCTCCCAGCAGGGCAGCTGGGGAAGGGAAGGGGAGGCGTGCTGTCCTTCCTTCCTTCCTTCCTTCCTTCCTTCCTTCCTTCCTTCCTTCCTTCCTTCCTTCCTTCCTTCCTTCCTTCCTTCCTTCCTTCCTTCCTTCCTTCCTTCCTTCCTTCCCTCCCATCTTTTTGCGCTCTCTCTCTCTCCACCTCTTTCCTTCTTTCTTTTCATCTCTCTCTTTCTCTCTCTCTCAGACAAATAAATGTCATTGGACAAATAAATATCATTATCAATATCTGTTTTTACCCCTTCTGGGTTGTTTTTGGCATAAGGACATAAGAGAAGCCAATGTTGGGTCAGGCCAATGGCCCATCCAGTCCAACACTCTGTGTCACACAGGGGCCAAAAATACCAGTTGCCCTCAGGAGGTCCAGCAGCGGGGCCAGGACACCAGAAGCCCTCCCACCGTTGCCTCCCCACAAACACCAAGAATGCAGAGCATCACTTGCCCCAGAATTCCTATCAATGTTCTCTCTAAGCTGTGGAGTCTTGTGAGCAAAAATTCTACTTTGTGAGCTCCTGGCATTAAAGTTGTGAGTGGGTGATTTGGCTGCTGCATAAATTAGTTTGCTCTGGAGCCCTCCTTCCTGAGCTAAGACAAAAATGTGTGAGCTGGAGGTTAAAAAACTGTGAGCTAGCTCACACTCACTCAGCTTAGAGGGAACACTGGTTCTTATCTAGACCTTGTGGCTCATAGCCACTGATGGACTTCTGCTCCAGATGTTTATCCAATCCCCTCTTGAAGCTGCCCATGCTTGTAGCTGCCACCACCTCCTGTGGCAGTGAATTCCATGTGTTAATCACTCTTTGGGTGAAGAAGGACTTCCTTTTATCTGTTCTAACCCGACTGCTCAGCAATTTCATGGAGTGCCCACCGAGTCCTTGTGTTATGAGAAAGGGTAATGTTAATAAAAAGCAAATGTGCATGTTTTTTAAAATAAAAAACCCCTGTGTAATATTTGTTCATCTCTTGTGGCTCTCAAACCTCTGACGTTTATTCTAGGTGGCTCTTAACGCTGAGTGAGTTTGGCTGCCCCTGATCTAGAGAAAGGAGAACAACCCCTACCCGCCCTGCCCACTGATTGGGCACTCCCCTCCCCTGCTGGGAATTCCTACCCTGGCAACAATTAAGGGGCTGCCACGATGGTTGCCAGCCTCCAGGTGGGGCCTGGGGAGCTCCCGCTATGACAATTGACCTCCAGGCAAAGGGAGATCACTTCCCCTGGAGAAAATGGCTGCTTTGGCGGGTGGAGTCTATAGCATTAGACCCGCCCTCCCCAGGCTCCGCCTGTAAAATCTCCAGGTATTTCCCCCACCCCAGAGCCGGCCATGCCCACCCGGCCACTTCCTCTTCAGGGTAGCCCACTCCTGACGCCAGAAGTCCTTCTCTTTTTAGAGGTTTATTCAGACCGATTGTTCCGGGAATCTTTCACCATCTCGGAAGGGGAAGGAAAAGGAGGTAGAAGAAGGAGAAGAAGGAGAAGGAGAAGGAGAAGGAGAAGAAGAAGAAGAAGAAGAAGAAGAAGAAGAAGAAGAGGAGGAGGAGATTGGATTTATACCCCGCCCTTCACTACCCAAAGGAGTCTCAGAGCGACTTACTAACTCCTTTCCCTTTCCCTCCCCACAAAAGACACCCTGTGAGGTAGGCGGGGCTGAGAGAGCTCTTGACAGAAACTGCTCTTTTTCAAGGACAGCTCTGACAGAACTATGGCTTGCCCAAAGAGCGCCAAGAGGGTGGCTATTTTTCCTTGATTGGTCTTGACTGTGCCACTGGGAATTGCCATGTTCCTTAGCTGTCCCAGACTGAAGCCGCCAACTTCCACTGGGGTCCAGAGAAGAAGAAGAGGAGGAGGAGGAGGAGACTGGATTTATACACCGCCCTTCACTACCCAAAAGATTCTCTGAGCGGCTCACAAACTCCTTGCCCTTCCCTTCCCTTCCCTTCCCCTCCCCTACAAGAGTCACCCTGTGAGGCAGGTGGAGCTGAGAGAGTTCTTTTGAGGACTGCCCTTGAGAGAGCAGCTCTGAGAGAACTTGTGACTGACCCAAGGTCACACCAGCAGCTGCACATGGAGGATTGGGGAGTTGAACCCAGTTCCCCCAGATTAGAGTCCACACTCCTAACCACGACACCCAGCTGGCTCTTGTGGCCTGGGAGCTCTGCTAGGGTTGCCATTCTCCAGGTGGGGCCTGGAGACCTCCTGGAATGGCAACCGATCTCCAGGCTACACAGGTCACTTCCCCTGGAGAAAATGGCTGCTTTGGAAGGTGGACTCTTATAGCACCACATCCCTGCTGAGGCCCCTCCCCTCCCCAAACTCCGCCTTTCCCTGGCTCTACCCCCAAATCTCCAGGAATCCCCGAACCTGGAGCTGCCGGCCTGTTATGTATTGGGACTGAAACACTGCAGGACTGTGCTGCCAGAGAGAGGTGAGCTTGGAGCCAAATAGACCAACAGGATTCTGGCGGGAACCAATCAAGGTGTAGGGCTGTGCTGCCAGAGACAGGGTGAGCTTAGAGCCGAATAACAGTAGACCAACAGGGTTCTGGCAGGAACCAATTAAGATGTAAAGTTTTGTAAATAGCCTATCATTGGGAGTGGGGTGTGTTGGGGTGCGGCCATTGCAGGCAATATAACCGAGCTGAGGCTCTGGTCTACAGTCTTGTTCTTGCTGAAATCACTGAATAAAGCAGAGCTGATCGCTAGACCGGGAGTCTGTTCACTCATGGAACCCACTATTTAACACAGCCCTACTTCTCCCTGTTGCTGTTTGTCCTCCGTGGGCATGCCCCTGTTTGGCATTTAGATAGGAGACCCAGGGCTGTTTTGGGGCGGAACGCACAGGAACGGCATTCCGGCCGGCTTCCGAGTTGGCCAAGCCTACAGCCTCCCCCCCGCTCAGGTTCCCCAGCCGCCTCACAAGCTGCAGGACACCTGGGGAAGCCAAGGCAATCCAGGGAAGGAAGGCAGTTTAAACTGCCTCCCCCTCTCAGGTTCCCCAGGCACCCCTAACCCTAACCCTATCCAGAAACTGCCTCCCCCTTCTCGGGTTCCCCGGCGCCCCGCAAGTCAACAGGCACCCGGGGAAGCCAATCCTGGGAGGGAGCTGCACGGTCAGGGGTGTGGCATGATATGCTAATGAGTTTCTGCTGCTGGGCGTGGCCTATTATGCTAATGAGTTCCTGCTGGGCTTTTCTACCAAAAAAGCCCTGAGGAGACTCATTGAGAGTAGAGTCACAAACTTTGAGCTGAGAAATTCCTGGAGATTTTTGGGGGGAAGTCTGAGCACGACCGAGTCTGAGGAGGGGGATTAGCAGGGATGTGAGTCCACCCCCCCAACACGGCCATTTCCTCCAGGGTAGATGATCAGTGTAGCCTGGAAATCAGTTGTTATTCTGGGAGAACCTCAGGCACTGCCTGGAGCTTGGCAACTCTTAACATTGATATCCCCAACTAAGCCCCTCAGAGCTTTCCAAACGTGGCTTCTCGATCTTGTAAGGCAAAGGTGCTGAGACACAGAGCAGAGCCTCGGAATGAAGGGGCGGTTCTTGGCCGATTCAGGGGGTGGAGGCAGGTAGGAGAGGGGTATGCTAGGAGACCCACTCTCCCAGAGGAATTGCGGGGCCCGAAGGCTCAGACAGACAAAACGAAGATCACACATCCATAAAATGCAGATTGCAGGGTTCTGGCTTGCCTCGGTTTTCCCCAGGACTGTGCAGGAAAGAGAGGTTTTAACCCTTAAAACGCCACTTAGTTCCAATGCTCAGAACCAGGCCTCGGGCTCCACGGCACCACTAGGGCTTGGCTTGCTGCCGGCCACCAGCGGCACAGGAGTGGACTGGCATCTTTGCACATTGTTATGTCAATTGTACACTTCTAAGTGCGGGAGTATTGATAACACCTGCACAAGGACATCTCCATGACAGCTCATGAAGAGAACCTCCTGATCATCCGGGCCATGCGGTGCTCCAGAGTCTGCGGAAGATGCCATTTGGGCTTCTCCCCCTCGGAAGCTCAAAATATTTTTGGCTGGTCCGTAGCACCCATGCCAACCTGATCCTATAATCTTTCTCTGGATTGGCAGAGACACCTAGTGGTGATATTGGGGAACTGCACCCCCCATGGTAGCCCCATCTTGGGTACTGGATTCTCTGAGTTGTTATGAGAGAAGGAACATGCACAGAGAAGGAGGCCGACGGCAAAGCAGCGAAGGAGCACGCGGTCAGCTTTGCATATGCATTTATTTATTTTCTTTTTTTTTCCTTTTTTTTTTTTTTTGAAATAACTCTCCTAAAAAGGAGAGAATTTTATTTTTTTTTTTAAGAAAAGGGTAAGGTAGACAGATGGGAAAAGAAAAAAGAGCGGAGTGAGTTTTTTTCTGTTAGTAAAGGTTAGTTTTATTTCTTCCAGTTGTCGGCATCCATCACGGTTGAAAGATCTTCTTTTCAGCTTAACAAAGTCCAAATCAGTTCTATTAGTAAAGTTAGTAAAGTCCACTGGGGTTAAATCAAATCTTTTCAGATGTTACACGAACAAATTCTTTTTTAAGTCTCTCCAATTATCATTAAGTCCTTTGAACTTTAATGCCTCCCGTTCCGTCACTTCCTTCCCCCGGGCCGCCGTCTTCTTCAAAAATCCAAATTTTGAGTACTGCTTCCTCCTCTGTGCTGGCATGTCTCTTCAGAAATTTTTTAATCCATCTTCTTTCGCTTCTTTTTTCTTGTTGTTTCTGGCAGTCATTTCTCGTTGGCTCCATTAACACTCGGGTTGAAATTAGATCTTCATTACTTGCTAAGCTCAACACCCCTTTCTACTGGCAGAGTATATCCTTTTTTTAAAGGCGGAGTAGGCTTTGAGAGCCTTATCCGCCTCTTCTTTTTATTTATTCGCTCCACTGCCAGATAGAGGTGTCAAGACTTTCGTCAAAATAAATCTGAGATCTTCTTTCCCTTCTTCATCCATAGCTTGGAACTTTAACATCGATACATTTTCTGCCATCAACCTTATTAATTCCAAATATTTGTTTTTATAGTCTGATGAGAACAATTTCCATTTTAAAAACGTTTCATTGATATTTTAGATTAACTCCAGCAGGTGGCGCAGTATCTCAGTCTCTTGTTGATTGACAGCTAGTTCTGGGGGGGGTTGACTGGAGCGGAAGTCCCTCCTCTCTTCTCTTCCGTTCTAAGCAGGATTTTCCCCAGCATCGACATTTTGTTTTTATTTACTTTTTCAAAGTTCGTGCCACATCCCCCAGAAAGCAACTAAAGCCGCAATCTTCTGTAAAACCCCAACGGTACTTTCACCAACATTTTTTCTTGTTACCCCCCTTCGCGTTTCCTTTAAAAATTCGCTTCTTTGAAGAGGGTGGAAGCTCCTCCCTCCTCCCATACGCTTATCCGCTTGCGAGGGGTTTTAATTTTCGCTTCAAAATAGATCTTCAACTCACGATTAGATGCCATATCTTCTTTTCATGGTAATTCATCCGCTTTTCCTCACTCCTGGAAGTCGGCAGGGCTGCTAAGTCCCATTCGGGACGCACTACGCGGC
The DNA here is from genome assembly GCA_029375565.1 of Gekko gecko. Lineage (NCBI taxonomy): Eukaryota > Metazoa > Chordata > Lepidosauria > Squamata > Gekkonidae > Gekko > Gekko gecko. The sequence goes on along the minus strand of JAPDNY010001014.1, from coordinate 210 downwards.
GGGGCCGATTGGGGCGGGGAGAAAGCCTCAATTTTCCGGCAGTTTGCCGGCAAAGAGGCTACTCCCCTATGCGCCCCCGGTTCGGAGCCTTTGACTAAGGCTCACTAGGGTCTTTCGCAAACGCGAAGACCCCCATTCCGCGTGTGGGCTGACCGCCTCCGGGAGCGTCCCGAGAAGCGGCCGCCATTCGCAGCACCGAAGCCGAAACCC
>JAPDNY010001013.1:0-20524 GCA_029375565.1 Gekko gecko | reverse complement strand
CATCTTTCCTTTTATATAATTGAGTAGTGGGGTGGCACTTTCTGAACATTCCACATGCTCCTAAATCAGTTGGCTCCATGATGTGTCATTCAGAAGCTGTCCCTATCCACTGGCTGCATTGCCTGAGTCCCATCTACAGTGTGCTCCATCAGCTATTGGCCCGTCAGCCACCACTCAAGAGTACTCACATGCCACTGGCTGGGTGCTGGGTCTGCTCCTCTTCCCCGCCTACTCCAGCCACTGTTCCCTGTCAGAATATGCTCTCTCTACCAAGGAAGACACTTCACCTGCTTGGCTTCTCTGTGGGCTGTTCCTCAGTGGCTGTTGGTAGGCAACTAAGCTTGGTTCTGGCAGTAAAAAGACAAAGAAATGAAGCCGTTTCCAGGCCTTTGTGAGGAATTCATTGGGGCCAGTCCTGACTAGGGTTGCCAGCTCCAGGTGGAAAAATTCCTGCTGAATCCTTCTGCTCCCCCCCAACACTGCCCTCCACAGGATCCACCCCCAAATCACCAGGTATTTCCCTACTCAGAGCAGGGAACCCTACTTTCTCCTCAGTGCCTGTTGCTAGGCAACCAAGCTTGGTTCAGTCAGTAAAAGGCCCTTTCCACACCTATTTTGGCCTTTGGGAGAAAACTCATTGGGGCCAGTCCTGACTAGGATTGCCAGCTCCTGGTAGGGAGATTCTGTGTCTAAGGAAGCCAGTCTAAGGAAGCCAGAGGCTGGGGAGGGGAGAGGCCTCAGTTGAACAGAATGCTATAGAGACTACCATCCAAAGCAGTCAATTTTCTCCAGGGGGAGAGAGAGATCTGTTGTCTGGAGTTCAGTTGTGATACCTGGCGATCTTCAGGCTCCACCTGGAGGTTGGCTACCCTAGGCATAGCAGTCAGTTCTTCAGAGCAGGGTCTGCTAGACCCATGTTCTTGCTGTGGAAGCTGACCGGCTGATTTTGGACCAGTCAAAGACTTTCAGCATAATCTACCTCACAGGGTTGTTGTGCAAGTCAAAAGGGGGTGGAGAATGATGTAAGCTTGGAATGATGTTTGGTCTCCATTGCAGAGAAAGACAACTTTTCCTCCTGGGGAACCATTGTTGCCAATCTCCAGGTGAGGGCTGGAGATCACTCAGAATTACAACTGGTCTCCAAATAGTAGAGATCAGTTCCCCTGGAGAAAATGGTGGACTCTGTGACCTTGTACCTTGCTGAGATGCCCCCCCATGACAGCCAATGTGAGGGCTTCAGAACACAATAGAGCCTACAGGTGTGCGTGTGTGGGAGACAGAAAGCTGAAGTCAGAGGGGCAGATAAAGGTAGGTTGGTGGTTGGCTGGGAGGGAGATAGGGTTACCAACTCCAGGTTGGGAAATTCCTGGAGATTTGAGGGGTGGAGCCTGGAGAGGGTGGGGTTTGTGGAAGGGTGGGGCCTCTGACAGATACAATGCCATAAACTCCACCCTCCAAATCAGCCATTTCCTCCTGTGGAACCATTGTTTCTATTCTCCAGGTGAGGGCTGGAGATCACTCAGAATTACAACTGCTCTTCAGGTAGCAGAGATCAGGTCCTTTGGAGAAAATAGTGGACTCTGCGTCATTATACCCTGCTGAGGTCACCACAGCAAATTGACACTGAGTGCCCAAGGCCAGAGCACTCTCCCGGAGCCTCTTTCTAGAGGTCGTTGTATTTGTTTCCACAACTGGCCTTATTCCTAGTTTCCTAATAAAGAAATAATTTAAATTATTTATAATCCACCTTTGTTACTGAGACTCAGGGCAGATTACATAATGTAAGTCAAATGCAATCAATGGGATGGGCCATCCAGTGAACAGTGCCATTGGGTTTGTGCTACAGAAATCTGAACACAAGCAGAAATCTAGAATAGAGCTGAAACAACCCAAAACAAAGCATAGGCATTTAAACATGACACATTAAATAGTTTAGAAACTACATAGAGGATTCTTACAGTGACAGATAGCAACACAGCCGTGTAGGCCACAGTCCATATTCCTTTACCAATGTAACTTTCTGAACCATTACATTACAGTTCTATTACCTGTCCAAAAAAGCCCCCCAAAGTATTTATGATATGAGGAGTGTTCAAGCCCCTATAAGGGGTATCTTATTAACCCTTGTTTTCAAAATTGCCAGTGTTCACCCCTGCCTCACATGAATAAAAGAAAGGTTTTCCTGGTTTGATTCCAAAAACATTACAGCATTCTGAGGAAGAATCAATGCCTGCTGGCCTTTTCATTTCTGTGCTTCTGTTAAACACACATTCCCCTGTAAACCTGGCAGCTTGTCCCTGAGTCACTTCAGTAAAAACTGGGGAACATTGATTGAGAAAGACTTAATGCTTCCTAATTAAGATGTATTCAGAGCTTCCTTTGCTGATCTAGCACTGGGTGAGGGTACTGGTGTGCCTCTAAGCATCAGGTGGTACTTTAAAATTTGGGTAACCATATCGGCCCATGGGGAAAAATTCAGAGGGAGCAGAAGGGCAAGACTTTTAATTCAACCAAGTAAAATGGCAGACAGCAGTGAGCAAGTTTAAAAATATCTGCACTGACTGGAAAAGGCTTAGTCCAGTTGCGAGGCCTTCTACTCCATTCTGCTTCTTCAGTTCTCACTAAATCCAGTCCAAGTTCAGAGACAGCAGAACAAAGTGTTAAATTTGAGAAAGAAATGAAATTGTACCAATATTCATATTTCTTTTTTTTTAATGTAGAACCCAGCAATTTGAGTAGGCGAGAAGTTTTCATTCCTTGAAAACACCTAAAGATTATTCCAATATTCATCTTTTATTGATCCCAGTCAACACCACGGTTACCCACGGAAGCTGCTCCAACCTCCCATGTGGATTAGTCACATGGGTGATTCCAGCCAATCAGGTGAATGGGATAGTATCACAGTTCTCCATAACCATGGGGAGCATGTCTGATGTCATTCCAGACAAGTGTCAGAGTAAATTAACATTTTGGATTGATGCAGAAAATGCATTAAAAAATCAACAACACAATGTAAAATTTCAGTGCTATAAGGGGGAAAAAAATCTTTTAGATCAGCACTGGAATATGTCTTACCAACTTCTGCGCATTTCATGGACTGTGACCTTCAAACCAGAATTCTCTCTTTGGCTTTGAGTACTCTCATTTAGTGGGTCGGTTTTGAATAAAGGTCTTGCCAATTTGTATCTTTGATTAATGCCTAGAAAGTGTGTTCTTCACCAAAAACGGACATAAAGTCAACAACAACTAGAAAGTGTTTTCAGAGGTTCACATCAGCTTAATATCCAGCTCTAGGTTAATTTGCTACCTCTATCTGAATATTTATTATACCACCTGCTGCGTTAACTTACAAAACATTAGTAAAAGTTTTATGCAGCTACATAGTTATAACTGTTTAGAACTGGCAAGCAAGGGGAGAGAAGAAAGATCCTGGAGGCAATGGACTTTTGGTCTTGGTTATTCCATTCATAATTCATAACAGATGGAAATGATATTGGATAGCTCTGTGTCCATCCTCCCCCCTCCCCCATCACACACAATTTTCCCAATCTGCCTGTGATCAACTCTGAAGTTTTCTTTCCATACCTGCAGTGCTACCTTGGCCTAACTGAGGAGCTGTAGAAATAACCTGTAATAAAACAATAGCATTGTCAGCTGGACATTTGAAAATTATGCCCAGAGAGGATTCTCGAGTACTAAATCAGAATGATATTAAGAATGCCCCACACAGAGACTATTGGCAAGGAAAAATGACAGGTGTCGGGTGCCCCACCATGGGTTAATTGGGTCACGTATGTGTGTGAAGGAATGTGCTTTGTCTTGCAGCTGTAATGTCTCCGCAGCCTCCCTTATCTTCCCCTTCCCTTGACTGCTTAGTCTCTTAGGTGCAAAGTGCCCCAATCTCCCACACGCCTCCAAACCGTTAGATGCCTCTGAAAAGTACTGAGACTGACGAGTGATTTCAGCTCTCACATACTTTATTAGATGAAGAACAAGACAACTAAGCCGGCTCGCAGGCCGGCTTTTTATCCCCAGTAAGCCCACACCCCAAACACACACAACACCCGTGATTTGCTATTTACAGTTGATTGGATTACCCCGGGCTCCTCGACTGGAAGAACGCGAGGAGCCTACATTCTATTGTTTCCAGACACGAAGCTCAAGCCTTAGCCTGGCCGCGTGGCTGACCGGTCAGAACCGGTCTGAGCACATGGTAGCCCTTCGCCCATGTTTCCCTGTGGATACACCACACTCCTCCCCCCTTGGTCTGTGAGACACCCACAAACAAAGTCCTGTAGATAAGACGGTGGCCTCTTGACCCTCATTGAGCGTCGGAGCGCCGGGGCCGGGGAAGAGGCTGGCACCGGTGTCTGCGTCGAGGGGCCTACTGGGGTCAAGGGGCTTGGAGCGGTTGTCGCGGCGGTGTCCACGGCCGTCGGAACATCTGGCCTCGAGGGCGTTGGTGTGGCCGTGAAGCTCTCTTCTGGGATGGGGTCCTGGTCTGCGGTTCGCGGCTCTCCGGCTTCCTGCAGGCCGGGATCCTCGTAGTCCTCTGGTTCCCGCGGCGCGACCCGGCGGCAGAGCTGGTCTATGTGGCGATGCAGCACGGTGCCATCCTCACAGGAGACTTCATACGATTGGGGTCCCCGGACCCAGGGTGGTCCCGCGGTGTAGCTTCTGGTGTACACGGGGTCCTCCGGGAAGAACCCTCTGCTGGCTCATTGGTCCTCGGTGTCCGGCTCGCGCTCCAGTGCCCGGTCTGGATGGAGCCTGTCCAGGCGCGATGTGAGGCAGTGACCCAGGAGGAGTTCCACCAGACTGCGTCCTGTGGTGGTGTGCAGGGTGATGCGCTGTCCAAACAGGAAGGCGGCGAGCTTATACTCCCAGTCCGGGGAGTCAAACTTACGGAGGGCCTCCTTGGCGGTCCGGACCATTCTTTCCGCTTGCTCATTCGTGGCGGGGTGGAAAGGCGCAGAGCGTACGTGCCGGATCCCATGGTACGCGGTGAACTCCTGGAACTCTCGGGAAGTGAACGCGGTGCCGTTGTCCGTGACGAGCATGTCCGGCAGCCCGTGAGTGCTTAGAATCCGCCACATTGCCCTAATGGCAGCTTTGGAGGAGGTGGATGCCACTGGAACGACCTCCAACCATTTACTATAGGCGTCTACCAATATGAAGAAAAGCTGCCCCTGGAACGGGCCAGCAAAGTCTAAGTGGAGGCGTGACCAGGGACGGTGGGACGATTCCCAGGCTCTGTCCGGGGCCCTTGGTGGCTCCGGGCGTGAGATCTGGCAGGGCTGGCATTTCCTCACCTTGTCCTCGATGTCCCAGTTGAGGCCTGGCCACCAGACGTAGCTTCGTGCTAACACCTTCATGTGGACGATGCCGGGGTGGTGTTCGTGTAGCACCTCCAGGACCTGTTGCTGTAGCGGCCCTGGAATCACCACCCGTCCTCCCCACATCAAGCATCCCTTATGCGTGGACAGTTCATGCTTGCGGGATGCAAATGGCGCGAACTTGGGGCCCTCCTTGGCCACTGGCCACTCCCTCCCCACCCAGTCCAAGACACGGCAAAGGACTGGATCCCGGGCCAAAGCACGGGCCACCTCCTGCACATGGACTGGCCGGGCCGGGAGCGCCTCCAGGAGAGCAACCATGTGCACCGGGGCGGGGTGGGGTCCGTGGTGGCCAAGGGAAGGCGGCTAAGGGCATCTGCATGTCCCATAGCCTTCCTGGGTCGGTGCGTGAGGGAGTACGCGTACCCCGCCAGAAAAATGAACCACCACAGGACTCGGGGGGAAACCATCTGCGGTGTTTGGCGGTCAGCAGCAAGGAGTCCCAGAAGTGGCTTATGGTCTGTCAAGATCTCGAATGGCCGGCCGTAGAGGTAATGGTGGAACTTCTTCACCCCAGCCACAATCGCCAGCGCCTCCTTATTGATTTGCGCGTAGTTCCGCTCCGCCGCAGAGAGGGTCCGGGAGTAGTACGCGACCGGGACCTCCCGGCCGTCTGGCAACCGGTGGCCCAAGACTGCGCCAACTCCGTAGGGAGAGGCGTCGCAGACGAGGACCACCGGAAGCGACTCCGAGAAATGGTGGAGGACCGCGTTAGACACGAGTAAGTCCTTGAAGCCTTGAAAAGCCGCTGCCTGCGCCCGGCCCCAAACCCAGGGCGCGTCTTTGTTGAGGAGTTGGTGGAGCGGCTCTGCCACGGCCGCCTTGAGGGGCAGGAACGAGTGGTAGAAATTGAGAAGGCTGAGGAACGCCTGCAATTCCGCCTTGGAGGAGGGTGGGGGGCGTGTTTGATGGCCTTCACCTTATCGTCCGTGGGGTGGATCCCTTGCGCGTCCACCGCGAACCCCAGGAACTCGATTCGGGGCACCCCCAGGAGGCATTTCTCCTTCTTTACCTTGAGGCCGGCTGTGTCGAATCATTGTAGGACCTGGCGGAGACGGTCTGCGAAGGAGGTGTTGTCTGGCGCCGCGATGATCACATCATCTAGAAATGGCTGTACTCCAGGGATGCCTTTTAGGAGAGAGTCCATAAAAGACTGAAAAATCCCGGGAGCCACACAAACCCCGAACTGCAGCCTCGTGACCCGGAAAGCCCCCTTGTGGGTCGCAATGGTCTGGGCCTCTGCTGCGGCATCGTCCACGGGCAGCTGTTGGTAAGCTTGTGCCAAATCGAGCTTACCAAAAATTCTTGCCCCTGCCAGGGAAGCGAGGACATGGCTCACCACTGGGACCGGGTATGCATGGTCCTGCAGAGCCTTGTTCAGGGTGCATTTATAATCCGCGCAGATCCGCACGTCCCCGTTCGGCTTTACTGGTGTTACAATCGGGGTTTCCCAGTGCGCGGAAGCAACTGGCACTAGCACCCCCTGCTCGACGAGGCGGTCAAGCTCGGCCTCGATTTTAGCCCACATGGCCAGGGGCAGGACCCATGCCTTAATGCGGATGGGGCAGACGGCCGGGTCCAAATCCAGGGAAATGGGGTCCCCGTTGTACCGTCCCAGGGTCCCATCAAACACTTTCGGGAACTCCCGGCAGACCCCCTCCCAGTCGGCCGCCCGGATTTGGTTAAATCCCGATATCTGGAGACCCAGGGGCCTGAACCATGAAAGTCCCAGCAAGCTGGTTAGGTGCCCTTCCACCACCAACAGGTCCAGTTGCCCCAAAAAACCCTTGAACTGGACCCGGAACTTGCCCCAGCCCTGGACCGCCACAGGGTTTTTGTTAAAGTCCCGTAACAGTAGACCCCGTGGCTTGTGCAACCGGGGTCCCCCCTTGGGGCATAAGCTGCGGAGGGTCTCAACCAAAATTATGGAATACGACGAGCCGGAGTCGATTTCCATCCGGCAGGGGGACCACTCAATTAAAACAGTTACATGCACTTTGTCCGGGCTGTCGGGGGGCAAGTTACATACCGTCTGGTGGTTTATGGAAACGGTGTGGAGGTCCTCTGTCTCGATCTGTGCCGTGAGGTTCTTACGGTGTCCTTTGGAGCAGCAGACCTTCTCAATATGTCCCGCTTTGTTGCAAGCCCGGCAGATCGCGGAGCAAAATCGACAGGTCCGTTGCTCGTGAGCGCTGCCGCAGCTCACACAGGCTACGGATGGCTGAGATGTGGCCTCTCGGGTCCGCGGAGGTCGGTGGGACGGTCGGTGGTGTACCTGGAGTACTTCCTCATCATCCGATACGTCGGACCCACGCGTTGTTTGGGTGTGGTGGACCGCCGAACTGCGGCGGTCTTGGTGGGCCTTTTCGTAGGCGGTGGCCTCCTGGATGGCCTTTTCCAGCGTGAGGTCGTTGTTGCTTGCCAGTTTCCACCACAGTTTGGACTCCCGGAGGCCCACGAGAAACTGGTTCAGCAGCGTGTCCGCGAGGTTTGGGAACTCGCATCTCGTGGCCGCCCGCCGAAGACCCGCCAGGAACTCCGTGGTGGACTCATCTGGGCCCTGGACCCTCTCGAAGAACCCCAGGCGCTCAACGAATTTTGTGGGCTTAGGCGAGAAGTTGTCCGTGAGGGCCTTTACCAGCGCCGCGTAGGACTCCGTCTTAGTGGTCTTGGGGTTTATGAGGTCCCGCAAGAAGATGAGGGTGTCGATGCCGCAGACGCTGAGGAACAACTGTTTCTTTTTCTCGGCTTCCACCACATCATGATACCCGCAGTAGTTCTCCAGGGTCTCCAGCCAGGCGTCCCATTACTGCGGTTGAGAGAGGTCGAAGGCGCTTAGGTGAGTGGTGGGCACAGCCATCTTACCATGAAGTTGAGAGCGGGGTTGCGAGTTGCCGGAGGCTGAAGGCGCGCTGCTCTCGGGGTCAGCGGTGCTGCCTGGGAGCGGTGCGGGGGGCGGCAGGCTCGATGTGGGGCTCAGGAGCATTGTTTCGGTTGCGGTGAGCGGTGCATTGCTGCTCTCGGGGTCAGCGGTGCGATGCTCGGGAGCGGTGCGATGAGTGGCTGGCTCGATGCAATGCTCTTCTTCGTGGTCGTTGTTCAGGGAGGGAGTTGGCATCCCACCTTCGTCACCAGTGAAAAGTACTGAGACTGACGAGTGATTTCAGCTCTCACATACTTTATTAGATGAAGAACAAGACAACTAAGCCGGCTTGCAGGCCGGCTTTTTATCCCCAGTGAGCCCACACCCCAAACACACACAACACCCGTGATTTGCTATTTACAGTTGATTGGATTACCCCGGGCTCCTCGATTGGAAGAATGCGAGGAGCCTACATTCTATTGTTTCCAGACACGAAGCTCAAGCCTTAGCCTGGCCGCGTGGCTGACCGGTCAGAACCGGTCTGAGCACATGGTAGCCCTTCGCCCATGTTTCCCTGTGGATACATCACAGCCTCCCTGCCATTTTTCCAGCTTACCCATTGGTTCCCAGATGTCAGAGGGGCATGTATGAATCCCCTATAATTGTAATAGCCATTTTGTAACTTCATTCCTGATACTGTTATAGACTGCTTCACTCAACTCTGATCAAAATAAAGCATTACCTGTTTAAGGACCTGCTGTTGAACTGAGTTAATGGAGTGCCTGACAATAGGTTCCCCACATCTGAGAATGCCCACCAATACTGCTGTTTCTCTCTGCACCCGAGAGAAATCTTTGCTCTTCTGATAAACAGCTTGGAGTCTTAGCATTAAAACTCCAGAAAGCACTGTAACTCATTTATATCCGGATGATTGACCAAGAGTTGAAAACTATTTTCCTGTTACCAGTTAAGACAGCCCGTCCACTATCCTCCCTTAGAGACAAGATTTTCTCTCCATATTTCTTTACCTTCACTGACTGAGCTGCCCTAGTAATGTGTTTTCTTCTTTGCTGAAGAAGAACTCTGGCTGTCCCACCCTGTCACAGTACAATATTTTGGCAGTTGGCTCAGCCCAGGAACCTGAGGGAAGGATCAGGAGCCCACTTTAACATATATGACTTAAATGGCACTTGAGAAGTTTTTATATTCCAAATTAACAAAATATTTTATTCAAGATAGAGGGGAAAGGTCAGGTGAAATCAGGAATAAAATTTCTGAGGTAACTCAATATAGATGACTCTGTGATAAAATCAATACAAGCATAGTCTTTCGTTCTTATGTTTCAGACTAATTAGAGTTTCTTAAGCTATTCACAGTTATTTAAATCTTTATGTTGAGAGACTTTTGTTCCAGTGTTTTCCAAACACTCCAGCATGCTAGGTGTTGTATAGTGGGTCAGACGCATAATGAAACCACGGACAATGAAGTAGTGATCAGCATGGTTCGCTATTATACAACACGAGACAACGTTACCTGGCCAGGTGGCCAACTATATACAAGCGAAGGGGAACACCCCCTGGTGCCATTGGTAGGTTTGAATTCCCGCCACCATTCCCATTGGTTCCCCTAAGTTGGAGCCAGGAGCCCCAGTTCCATTGTTCCCCGGGAGTCAAGCTCAGGCCCCTTCACTGATGGCCCAAAGTGGTCAGTGGACACAACACTAGGGATGTGCATCCGGTTCGTCCGAACCGAATGCAGCCCTGAAAATGGCCCATTCGGGCCCCTTTCGGGCTTCTGAGGGCTGATTCAGATTCTCTGATCTTAATTGGCTTGTCAGCTAATTGCCGCCAAAATGGGCCATTGAAGTCAATGGCGAAAATGTAGGGTATATTCCGGGGGCTGGAGGGGAGGGGGTTTGAGGGAGGGGCTCCAAACTCACAGGGTAGCTGATGGAGCCTCTCCCCAAGATACTTACCAAGTTTCAAGGGCATTGGACCAGGGGGTCTAATTCTATGGGCCCCAAACTGATTGCCCCTATCCCCTCCATTGTTCTCTATGGTGGGGAAAAGTTACTTTTCCCCACAGTGCTGTTAGTGGCTCTGGGGGGGAAGGGGTTTGAGGGAGAGACTCCAAATTTTCAGGGTAGCTTCAGGAGCCTCTCCCCACATATACCCCCATGTCTCAAAGCAATTGGACCAATGGGCCAAATTCTATATACCCAAACAGGTTACCCCAATTACCTCCATCGTTTCCAATGGGGAAACCCAGCCAGCAGCACTTAAGACAGGCAAGCAGGCAGCACCAGCAGTCAGACTGTCCCAGAGAATTTCAGGGAAAGTGAACTGTCTTGGGAGATGCTTGTTTGCCATGAGAACAAGTGGCACACTCCAGAACAAGTGGCACTGTGGCAGTGCAAGCATGCCACAGTGCCACACAGAAACCCCAAATGATCAAAAGGAACATCATTTATACATGTATAAATTGATGGTATAGCCTCATTGGATCACTCACACCACACACACCTCAAAAAGAATATTTATAGCACTGGAAAATTTATACATGTAACTTTTCCCCCACCATAGAGAACAATGGAGGGGATAGGGGCAACCTGTTTGGGGGGCCCCACAGAATTAGACCCCCTGGTCCAATGTTCTTGAAACTTGGTGGGTATCTTGGGGAGAGGCTCCATCAGCTACCCTTTGAGTTTGGAGCCTCTCTCTCCAGCCCCCAGAATATATTCTGAGTTTTCACCATTGACTTCAATGGCGTATAGGATATAATGGGGCTGAAATTGACATTTGGCTGGCTGAAAGAATCCAGCATCCCTTTGTACTATGGAAACTGACATGCGGAGCCTTTCTGCCCTCTGAAACTGATTGTGCCCGATTCGGCCAAACCAAATCAAGCCAAATTATTTTTTTGCACACTCCTACAGCACACTTTCTTTGAGTATTCTCTAACTCTTTTGGTTTCCAGAAGACTTATGCACTCTTTCCAGTACCCAAACCCCTTCTCTTGAAACACTACTACCGTCTTGAGTTTTTAACTGACTCTTAAGGTCTCTAAAGGCAGTTTCTAACCACACCAGACCATGGATCTCTGTATTCTTCAGAGCTATCACCCTGTTTAGACAGGGTAGGGAAATCTCTCTCTAGCATATCTATCCCCTTTCCTTGGCCTGAATGGGAGTCTTTGCCTACTTCCCAAACTTCGTTGCCAACTTTTCCCCAGTTCTCTGTGTTAAACTGCTTTCAGCTAAGGCTGAAATCAGACTCAACTCAGTCAAGGCAGAAATCTCAAGTCTTTTGCTGCTCAGCTGATGCTAACCAATCAAATTTCTTGGAGTAGCCTGTCACTCAAGGGTCTCTGGCTCTGTGAAGAATTAACACTTCACAGTCCTTTATCTGTTTGTACAGCACTTCTAAGCTTTTAAAAAGTGAAATCTGTCACACCACCCTTTATGAAATATTTGGAGCTCTTCTCAATATCTTCTGCCCCAGATCCTGGTGTCATGGGGATGGATGAGGATGAATTGACAGAGCCTGGAGAAACCACAGTTGGCCCCTCTGAAGCAGCAGAGGAGGAGAGCTGGCAAGTGCCTGTAACAGCAGTCTTTACACCTGGCCCAAATAAGAAGGAAGAACTGCAAGCTGAAAGTCCTCCTGACTCACCCCCACATGTGACTCGTTTAAGGGAGCGACAGCAGCAAAACTTAGCAACCAGGTGAAGAGAGGCCAGGTTACAAGGGATATGCGCAGCCAGCCCAGAGTTCTAACAGGAGCCTGGCCAATCATGCAGCTGGCTAATTGATAGCAGCATTTAACTCCACACTCTGGGCAGTACCCTTCATGGAAGCAACAACTCAGCTTCATGCTGCTAGGAGCCACTCTGGCTCAGCTCTTACACCTAGACCTTCAGACCCCCTGGCTTTGGACTTGGCTCTGTGTTCCTGGCTTCTGACCCCAGCTTGGCTTTGGACTTTGCACTGTCTTCTTGGCTCTTGGCCTGTTCTGGACTCCCTTTGACTGGTACCCCAGCCTGTGACAGCTGGTACATTTCTTTCTTTTCTTTTAGCCTATACCAAAAGGATTTTGAGGTAAGTCATTTCTTCTCCACTCCTTCAGTACAATTTTTCTTACTTATGCATGATGGGAGAATGATGCTAATCCTCTTCTATCATTCACAGTTCTGTATGGAAGTTTCTGGAAATTTACCAAAAGGCTTCTTTTCAGGGCTTGCCAACCTTCAGATAGTTACAACCAAAGGGAATCACAGAAAGAAGCTCAGACAAAGCAAAAAAAAAAAGCAAACATGACATATTAACTATGAAAGATCAAATATTCAATAATTTTCAATATCTAATCCATGTGAGTAAAAATTACTTTTTTTATTTTTAATTTAAACACCAATTCATATAAATAGACATATCTTCATAACATTCATTTCCATATAATATCCAGAATTTTCAAAAAGCATTCCAAAACCACACAAAATTGATGAGCTCAGACCAAAGTTATAAGTCTAATAAAGTACAATGTGCCATGAAGAAAGAATTATAATGCTTGTTAAGCCTTATTGTAAACATTTTTTCACAGGATGGTGAATGTGATGTAATGAATGCTGATGTGTTCTTCAAAAGGTTTCAAAGACACTATAGTTTGGTTCTCTAACGAAGCCTGCCAGTCTTGGAATCTGTTTCCCACACAGTTTCTTCAAGGTGGAACAAAACGCATCATCAATTTTGTGCGGTTTTGGGATTTTTTTTTTTTTTAAATTTGGGATATTATATATACCATAGAGTAGTGGTTAGGAGTGGTGGACACTAATCTGGAGAATCACGTTTGAGTCCCCGTTTCTCCACATGTAGCCAGCTGGTGTGACCTTGGGTCAGTCACAGTTCTCTCAAATCTGTTCTCTCAAGAGCAGTTCTCTTGAGCTCTCTCAGCCCCACCTACCTCACAGGGTGTCTGTCATGGGGAAGGGAAGGAGATTGTAAGCTACTCTGAGGGAAGGGTGGGGTATAAATCCAATCTCCTCTTCTTCTTCCTTCTCTTCCTCCTCCAGAAGAGAAGAGAGTATCCAATTGTTAAGCCTGTCTCTGGCAATGAGCAGACCTTGTATCATTTCATCTGACTCTTGGGAAATGGCAAGCTGGTGTGGGTGGAACCCTGTATGGGTGTGTGAAAAAATCCAGCTCAGTGGCTAGTAAGATAAAGCCTGTTTGTGTCTGAAAGCATTAAAGAAGATTCACACCATAAGTAGCTTAAACATCTGTGCCTCAGCCAGGTGTCTCCTCTGTCTACCTGGAGACCTGCTCTGCTGACCTGCTCTTTGAAACCAACCTGTAAATAAATAAATCTTGTATTGTTTATATTCATCTCCTGCCTCCATGATCTCCGTATGCTACTTGTGCACCAGAAAACTCACCTCACAGCAGTGAACCCAAGGCCTAGACACTTGCTACCTCTAGAACACCTGGGAATGGAGGGAAAAAGTTATAGTTTAAAACAAACCTGGTGCTCCAAAATCAAAGGGGGCTGTGTGAGTTCCCTCAGTAGCTAGAAAAGGCCAGTCACAGCCTCTGTCACCTCTGTCAGCCTCCTAAATGAGCCAGCCTCGAATACCCAACTGAGTAGGAAAGCTGTGCAGTCTTTCTTCTAGCCTACTATACCCTTTGTCAAAATTTAACATTGGTACACCTTTTCAGCATTCTCACTAGTAAACCCTCATCATTAACCTCTTGCTTAAAGGCCTAATATTTAATCATCTCGGAGGAGCAAGGCCTGAGAGGAAACTCTCCATCTTCTGCTCCCATACTGAGGTGAAAAAAAATAGAAACTTTAGAAACTACTGCATTGGCTTAGATGCCAAAGATACCGTTTAGAAGGGCTTGAAAATTGAAAAAGGCAGCTCTGGCAGAATTTTCATGGCAGCAAGGAAGAGAAGTTGAGGCAGAAGATGCAGAGCCTTGGGCCCTTGGTTTAGCTTTTCTCCTACAGCTCTGAAGGACTCTTACCCATCTCCATGTCTCCTGGTATTCCTACATGCCTGGGGCCGATGAACGCAGGATTCAGCATTGTTTGGGTCAACCCTGGGTTTTGCTATCTGGTCAAAGCTCAGTTTTCCTGCCTGATAAAAAACACTTTAACACTCCCAGTTCAAGGCATTAACCCTTCCTGTTTGAACACTGTTCTCTATATGGCTGGAATCCACTGCTAATTTCCATCCACGGAGTGCAACTTCCTCACCTCCCCCCTACTAGCACATCACAAAATGCTCCTTAAAAATGCTGGCCCTGTGTCAGAAGTCCTAACTTAGTCAGCAAAACACCAGGCCTTGAGATGCAAGCAAGGATAGCGTTTATTAAGCTGCAATAGATAGATCACTGGAACAGGTATCTTGTTCAGAATGACTTGGTTACAGAAAGCAAGCGCTTATACAGGGAAGGGGGTGAATGGGGACCCCCCCTTCTACCAAACAAAGAATAACATGCGACTGGGAAATCGGAAGTTACTACGCTAATGAAGTTCCCATCGCCCCCATTATTTACAGCCAGCTACAACTATGCAAGCGATAGTAGAACTCGCAGCTTGACTCCTCAAGGTCAGAATGTCCAGGCTGCTGGAGATAGGGGTGACCAGAGCCACATTCCTTTCTCACACCCTGAGCGTAAATCAACAACTCCCCGGATTCCAACCTCCCGCCTGTCACGCCACTAAGGCGCCCAGAACCAACCTCCCCTCCCCTCCATCCATCATGGCAGGGCTACCTGACATGCAGCCCCCTCGAAAACAATCCTACCCCTTTGGTTTGTGGGGGTACAACTTGTGAAACGCCTGGACAAGCCGGGGGGCCAGAACGTTTTCCGCCCGCACCCACTCCCTCTGCTCCGGCCCAAAGTCAATCCATTCAACCAGATAAAACAAGCGATTGCGAGAGATTTTAGAGTCCAAGATTTGCGATACTTCGTAGTGAGGTTCCCCCCCCCCAGCAGTGGAGGCGGGGTCGGCCGTAGTGGTCGCCATTTGTTCTCTTCAGGCGCTTGGCGTAGAAGCCTTACATGAAAAACAGGATGAACAGACTTTAGAGATTTAGGCAACGCAAGTTCAACAGTTACATTATTAATCACTCTCACAATTTCAAAAGGACCAATATATTTCCACCCGAGTTTGCGACTTGGCTGGATGCGACGCAAATGTTGTGTGGATAAATAAGCAAACTCTCCACATTTTGGAACCCAGGCAAGGTTACGCTTCTTGTCGGCCTGGATCTTATAAGCATTCTTGGCTTCCTCAAGAGTCTTAGCTAAAGAGCCCCACGCCTCTTGCAAGTGTTTGCACCAGTCACCAGCGTCTCCCGCCGGGAGGTCGGGAGAGTTCAAAAATGGAAGAGGCGGGGCGTCATATCCATGTACTGCTTTAAACGGGGACATTCCTGTCGACGAGTGCTGAGTATTATTGTAACAGAACTCAGCTAAAGGCAAAAGAGAATGCCAATTGTCCTGCTGAAAGTTGGAAAAACACCGCAAGTATTGTTCCAAAGTTTGATTCACACGTTCGGTCTGCCCATCCGACTCAGGATGATATGCACTGCTCACCCCCCTCTCCACCCCAAGCAGTGACATAAGTTCGCTCCAGAATCGTGAAATGAACTGAACCCCTCTATCCGAGATCACCTTGTTAGGTAAAGTGTGGAGCCTCACTACGTGTTGCAAGAACGCAGAGGCTAGTTTCTTAGCAGAGGGGATGGTGGCAAACGGAACGAAGTGCGCCTGCTTAGTAAACAGGTCCACTATCACCCATATGACAGTCTTTCCCCCACTGGGGGGTAGGTCCGTAATAAAATCCATAGAGATTATTTCCCATGGCCGAGCCGGCGTAGGGAGGGGTTGCAGGGCACCCGGGGGTTTACCAGGCCGAGGTTTACTCATCAAGCACGTTTGGCAAGCTGATGTGAAGAGTGAAACATCCTTTCTTAGCCCTGGCCACCAAAACTGTCTTTGTAGGAGCTGGAGTGATTTTACAAACCCCGTGTGTCCAGCCAGCTTTGATCCCAACCCATCACCTCCCCCCTGAGAGAACGGGGAACAAAGAGCTTGTTATTTTTAGTCCAGCAGCCATTCGCATCCCGGGACATTCCTTCTTCCCCCGCCACCTCCTCCTCGTCTGCGGCAGACAGTTCAGTAGAGAATTTCACCGCCCATTCGTTGGGAGGAGGGTCTTGCGACAAGGGGGAGCGTTTAGCCTGCCTCCAAGTGGTTACCGCCCCTCCCAATTGGGAGGGAGTGAAAACCGAGTCATGAATCTCCTCCCTCTTGCTATCGTGTTGAGGGAGGCGTGACAGTGCATCGGCTAGCGAGTTAGATGTCCCCGGGAAGTGGTGCAGTGTGAAATTAAACTTAGAGAAAAAATCAGCCCAGCGGAGCTGTTTGGCGTTCAAAGAACGGGGGGAGCGGAGCAGCTCGAGGTTTTTGTGATCAGTCCAGACCTCGAACGGGACTCGTGCCCCCTCTAGCCAATGGCGCCAGGTAGCCAACGCCAAGCGGATCGATCCCGCTTCCTTTTCCCAAATGGACCAATTCCGTTCTGCATCGTTAAATTTTCTAGACACATAGGCAAGGGGTGCAATTTGCCATCCTCCCCCTCTTGGAGGATCGCCCTCCCATAGCAACGTCTGATGCGTCAACTTGGACAATAAATTTTTTAAGTTCGTTCGGGTGGGCTAATACAGGTTCCGACGTAAACAGGGCTTTCAATTTGTCAAAAGCTCGCTGGCACTCAGGAGACCACGCTAGTTTAGCTCCGGGCCGAGTGCATTCGGGTGGTTTCCCTTTGGTTTTCAGTAGATCAGTCAAGGGAAGAGCCACCTTGGCAAAGTTCGATAGGAATGATCTATAAAAGTTCGCGAATCTGAGGAACCCCTGGAGCTGCCTCCGCGTTTTGGGAGGCTCCCACCCCACCACATCTTTAATTTTGTCAGGGTCCATCTCAATCCCCCTTTGGGAAATGCGGTAGCCCAGAAAGGGGATTTCCGTTTTGTGAAATTCACATTTGGACAGTTTGGCAAACAGTTTATGCTTGTGCAACGTTTGTAATACTTCCCGCACCAGTTTCACATGAGACTTTAGGTCGGGGAATATAAAAGAATGTCATCAAGGTAAACAAGGACCCCCTTGAACAAATACTTGTGCAACACCTCGTTAATCAAGTTCATGAAGACTCCCGGGGCCCCTTGGAGCCCGAATGGCATGACTAAGTATTCAAATTGACCGAGGGGTGTGTTGAACGCCGTTTTAAATTCATCCCCCTCTCGAATCCGGACCCTGAAATAGGCATCCCGGAGGTCTAGCTTTGAAAAAATTTTCCCCCCAGCCACTGCAGCCAACAAGTCTTTTATGAGGGGCATGGGGTAAGCGTTCGTGTTAGACACTGCATTCAAGCCGCGATAGTCGGTGCAGAATCGCAACCCCCCATCCTTTTTCTTCCGAAAGAGCACAGGAGCCGCAAACGGGGAGGATGCCGGCCGTATAAACCCCCTACTGAGGTTCTTGTCAATGAACTTCCTCAGTTCCACTTTTTCCGAGGGGCTCATAGAGTACAATTCTTCCTTTCGGTAACTTTTGGTTGGGCAAAATTTCAATTGCGCAGTCAGAGTTCCTATGGGGGGGTAATTCATCGGCCTCCTCCTCCCCCAAAACAGGGGCTAGGTCGCGGTACTCGGGGGGAATACCTTCCAGCTCTGCGTCCGCCACCCCCGCCGTCACTAGGAGTTGCCCCCTGCCATGGGTCCCCACTCCTTCTTCCATAAGTGGGACCGGCATTTCTTGGAGATGAAATTTACCTTCCCCTCCCCCCATAGTACGTGAGGATCGTGATCAAAAAACCACGGACTCCCTAGAACCAAGGGGAAACGGGCTGAAGGGGTAACCACGAAAGGTCTTTCCTCCCAGTGTTGCCCGAGTCCCACCCGCAAGGGTACAGTCTCGTATTTACAGGGTTCTTTCATGGTGGACCCGTCCATTTGAGTAAAAATCAAGGGGTCAGCTAATTTAACAACTTTTGCCCCTAGTCCCGTTATTAGTGTGGGGTTGATGAGGTCTCGCCCACACCCAGAGTCAATGAGAGCTCGTACTCTCACATGGGTCAATAGACCCGGGTCCATTAGAGTCACTGTGAGAAAGAAAAGAGAGGGGGTTTTGCTCACCGGGGTTTGCGCCTGGGAGTGTGGGACCTGCTGTTCAGCGCTGTTTACAGCAGGTCCGGCTCGTTTCCCTGCGGCACGGTCTCGCCATCAGATGAGTCGGATGCCTCGCTGAGCGGTTTAGCTTGCAGAGCTTTCGCCCTTCGGTTTCGCCACCTGTTTTGGTGTGGAGGTGTCAAACTTCTTCTTGGCTCCTTTCGATGCTCCGGGCGACGCGGGAGACGTCGGGCAGTTCGCGGCGAAATGGCCCCCTTCTCCGCATTTGAGGCACAGACCTTGCTTCATCCTGAGTTCCCTTGTACCGTCCCTCGGCTTCGGGTTCGGAGCTGGTGGTTTCCCTCTCGCGGTCGGTGTAGGGCCCCTGTTGGCCATTGCTGCGGCGACATCCAGTTTGATGGTCTTCAGCCGGTTCTCCATCGTGATGGCGGCTTGAATCCATCCGGTGAGGGTGTTCGGGTCTTGATTCCTGGTGACTTCCCGGCGGATCTCTGCATTGAGTCCCCATTTGTAGAAGTCTAGGAGGTTCCCCTCCCTCGGAGTTTGGCAGCGCATCTGCGGAACTCCGAGGTGTAGTCCCTCACCGACCTCGCACCTTGTTTGAGGCTTCGGATCGTTGCCTTGGCTGCTTTGGTAGAATGCACGTCTTCAAATTGCTCTTTCATGGCCCACATGAACGAGTCGATTTCCCTCAGCTCGCGCCCATCGTCTTGGTGGAGCCCCACATACCAGTCAGCCGCCGCTCCCTTCAGGTGGGCTGCTATGACATCAACTATCCGCTCTTCTCTCTGGAATAGGTAGCCCCAGGTCTCGATAAACCTCTCGGCTCGCACCAGGAAGAATGGGAATTTCTCGGGGTCTCCATCAAAGTCAGCGTCCAGGAGTTCTGTAGGCTTGGGTGGCAAGAACCCCCAAGGACGAGGGGGTGGTTGCCCCGGCGGCCCATGCGGTCCTGGCCCCGCTGGTTGTTCCGGCAGCCCGGCCGGCACGTTCCCCTGATCTTGGTCCGGCGCCGGCCGCTGATCGGGGGGACCTGGGCTGGTGGTTCCTCGCGCCTCTGCCGCTCTCGCTCTTCCCGGATGCCCTCCGCGATCATCTGTGGGATGCGGGCGAGGGATTCGTCCAGGAAGCGCATCAGGCGGCCTTGGCTCGGCTCTCCGCTCCATCTCCTCCTCACCACGGCACTCTCCATGGTCTCGGAGTCTCGGCCGGTTTCCTCCAGGGCTTCCGCCGTGATCAGCTTTCGGACCGACCTCTCGGGGTGGCTCATCCCCATGGAAGCTCTCGGGGTCCCAAACCACG
This sequence comes from Gekko gecko, assembly GCA_029375565.1. NCBI lineage: Eukaryota > Metazoa > Chordata > Lepidosauria > Squamata > Gekkonidae > Gekko > Gekko gecko. Next base: position 766 of record JAPDNY010001013.1, on the reverse strand, counting down.
TCTCGTGGGTTTCAGCCAGGGGTTTCACCCAGTCCCGTCTGTGTCCAACTCGGGTGGTCACCCCCCCATAGGCTGCCCCATACGGGTCTCCGTAAGGCCCTCCAAAGTCGTACTCCAGACCCCAATGTCCCGGCACATGTGTGTCAGGGGTCTCTTTGGGCACGTCTTTCCCGGGAGGCTTCTTGTCCTTTTCGTCTTCAATCGGGAGAGTGTCTTCTTCTCCGCCACTCATTTTGGAATAGCAGGTTTACGACCAGTCCCGAAAGTTAATGATGATTCTGAACAAACTGTCAGAAGTCCTAACTTAGTCAGCAAAACACCAGGCCTTGAGATGCAAGCAAGGATAGCGTTTATTAAGCTGCAATAGATAGATCACTGGAACAGGTATCTTGTTCAGAATGACTTGGTTACAGAAAGCAAGCGGTTATACAGGGAAGGGGGTGAATGGGGACCCCCCCTTCTACCAAACAAAGAATAACATGCGACTGGGAAATCGAAAGTTACTACGCTAATGAAGTTCCCATCGCCCCCATTATTTACAGCCAGCTACAACTATGCAAGCGATAGTAGAACTCGCAGCTTGACTCCTCAAGGTCAGAATGTCCAGGCTGCTGGAGATAGGGGTGACCAGAGCCACATTCCTTTCTCACACCCTGAGCGTAAATCAACAACTCCCCGGATTCCAACCTCCCGCCTGTCACGCCACTAAGGCGCCCAGAACCAACCTCCCCTCCCCTCCATCCATCATGGCAGGGCTACCTGACAC
>JAPDNY010001012.1:0-20529 GCA_029375565.1 Gekko gecko | reverse complement strand
CGTTCCTCGGCTTCTCTGATCTGTTTTGTCTGGAAAGGTGTGGGATGAATCCGTCGACTGATGAATAGCCAAGGCCGAGACTGACAATGTGTCTATGGGACCATCTCCTCTGGTATGGTCCCTGGGAGAGCTTTCTGCTCTTTGAGTGACAACTTGCTAGTGATCCCTGGCCTCCAAGGATGTCCGGCTGTCCTCGACCAGGGCCGGGGCCTTAAGAACATGAGAACATAAGAGAAGCCAATGTTGAATCAGGCCAATGGCCCATCTAGTCCAACACTCTGTGTCACACAGTGGCCAAAATATACCAGGTGCCATCAGGACGGAGGTCCAGCAGTGGGGCCAGGACACCAGAAGCCCTCCCACTGCTGCCCCCTCCAGCACCAAGAATAGAGTGCATCACCTGCCCTAGACTGAGAGCTCCCATCTATACCCTGTGGCTAATAGCCCCTGATGGACTTCTGCTCCAGATGTTTATCTTCTTGGTCCTGGCCCTGACCTGGTGGAATTCTCTGCCAAAGGACATCAGGGACCTGCGGGATCCAATGCAGTTCCGCAGGGCCTGTAAGGCAGAGATGTTCCGCCAGGCTTTCGCTTGGGGACAGTGACGGTTTACATCCTTCTGGCACTTCCGCTCCCCACCTCCCCACGAGGCAGTGGCACGACTGAAATGGTTGGCATCGTCTGTAAGGTTATTGTGTTTTTTACTGTTTTTAAGTTGTTTCATTATGGGCTGTATGACTTTATTATATTGTATACCGCTCTGTGGACCGTATGACTTTATTGTATACCGCCCCGATCCCTGCCTTGGCGGAGGAGGCCCTCTAGAAAGAGTAAGACTTAGCCTTCTGTTTTTCTATGAGCCACCTGAGGGTACGCCTCCTCGTCAGAAGGAGGTGGAGCCTCAAACAGCGTCTCGTGCAGAGGCACAACGGGCAGCCTCTTCTTTTTTTTTCATTTAAGTTTTTATTTTACAAGCAAACAAGATATAAACAGTTTAGAACGAAATACAGTTAACATATTGACTTTGAATAACAACATATGCAAACCTCATAACACTTCAAGTATGAGTTTATAATTGAACATGATTGGGGTAAAAATATCTTAGCATCATGTAACTGTGGGATATAGATCTGTCCAAGAGGTGTAACACCATGTAGTAACCATATTCTCTAACTGACATAGATTTTACACACATTGGTATGTAGCAGTATAGGAAAAAGATGTAAAAAGGAGTAACAGAAGTATGTATTAATAGCACAACTAAAAATGAAACTCTAAATCCATTTATGATACTGGGACCATTCAGAGGAAATAAATTGCTGCTGAGATAGGTATATCTAAGCCTCTTCTGAGGGTAGGCCGCCCTTATGTCTCTTAACAGGAGGTGAGTGAACCGATCCTACCTTGTGCAGAGTTGCTGCAGAAAAGCTCCTTTCCGTCCCGTCCCCGTCCCCCCGTAGGACTCCTGAATGATCAAAGCCCAGAACGCCAGATCATGCAGAGATGCCGCCTTTGGCCTCAGCCATAATGAAAGACGTGAGGATAGACAGTGCACCCACTCCCATATGTTTCTGTATAAACGACTCTATGTAAATGGTCTTTAAGACGGAAGGAAAGAGCAGAGGCTATTCATGGGGTCCCTTCACCCCGAGTGTTAATTTATTAGTTGCTGTAGATCTTCCGGGTTGTGTGGCCACGGTAGGGCCTGATGTTTCGCCAGTAGCTGTGACTGGCATCCTCAGAGGTATGACACAGACAGATGGAGGACTCTCTGTGTCAAGGTGAGATGTCAGGGTACTCCCTCTTTCTGTGTTATACCTCTGAGGATGCCAGTCGCAGCTACTGGCAAAACGTCAGCTCCTACAATGCCAAGCAGAGGAGCTGCGGTGGCTCAAGTGGTTAAGATGCTGAACTGCAGGCTGTGGAAGGTCAGTAGTTCAGCAGTTCGAGACCCAAGAGTGCCGCATGACGGAGTGAACTCCCGTCTCTAGTTCCAGCTCCTGCCAACCTATCAGTTCGAAAGCAAGAAATTGCAAGTAGATAAATAGGTACCACTTTGGTGGGAAGGTAACAGTGTTCTGTGCGCCTTGGTGTTTAGTCATGCTGGCCACATGACCACGGAAATGTCTTCAGACAGCGCTGGCTCTTCGGCTTTGAAACGGGGATGAGCACCGCAACCCTAGAGTCGGATTCGACTGGCTTTTCGAGCAAGGGAACCTTTACCTTTACTTACAATGCCAAGACCACGGCCACACAACCTGGAAAATCTACAGCAGCTAATGAAACTCCAGCCGCGAAAGCCTTCGACAACATATTGTTTATTTTTGGTATCAAATCTATTGTCGGTATCAAATATGCACTCTTGATCGCAGAGGAGGAACCCCGAGTGCCGCACGACGGGCTTCATCGAGCACATCAGCTGCGGCGGGAAGCAGGAAATCAAGAGGTGAGTGCCGCGGCGGTGGCGTCCTGCAGCCCTCCGGTATCCTGTCTCCGACAGTGGTCAGCAGCAGTGCTGGGGAAGGTACAGACCCAGGGGAGCCGGTGCATTGAAGAGGGACAAAGGGTGAACTCCGTCAGCACTCAGTCGACCTTCCGATGCACTGAAGGCCCTATTGGAAGCAGAGGGGCCCATGAATCTCTGGGTGAAGGGGGAAAGGGGCTCAGCCGCACGTAGAAGCCCTGAAGTAGTATGCGGATTAGTAGGAGCTGTACACGGGGAAGTGGGCTTGGAGTAAGGCAGACTTAAAGTAGCACTGGCCGAAAGAGTAGTAATGGGAGGTGGTGGTTAAAACTAGCTTGAAAGGTGAAAGAAGAGGAAGAGGAGATTGGATTTATACCCTGCCCTTCACTGCCCAAAGGTGTCTCAGAGCGGCTTACAAACTCCTTTCCCTTCCCCTCCCCACAACAGGCACCCTGTGGGGTAGGTGGGCCTGAGAGAGCTCTTGACAGGAACTGCTCTTTTTCAAGAACAGCTGTGCCAGAGCTTGTGACTGACCCAAGGTCATGCAGCCAGGCGCAAGTGGAGGAGTGGGGAATCAAACCCGGTTCTCCCAGATCAGAGTCCCCGTACTTAACCACTACACCAAATTAGCTCTCAGATAGATCGGGAATGCTGTATTGTTGGAACCACACTCCATGAAGCCCCTGAGTATTTGCATGGTTAAGCTACATGGCTAGCCAATGTTCCCTCTAAGGTGAGTCAGTGTGAGCTTCCTCACAGTTTTTTTAGCCTCCGGCTCACACATATTGGTCTTTGCTCAGGAAGGACAGCTCCAGAGCACACTAATTGATGCAGCGGCCAAATTGCTCGCTCATAACTGTAATGCCAGTAGCTCACAAAGTAGAATTTTTGCTCACAAGACTCCACAGCTTAGCGGGAGCATTGGTGGCTACACTTGTCTTTCCCCCCGCTCTGTGTCTTAGACAGTGGTGCAGCTTGATTCTGGGCACGGGAATCCTCCCTTCCTGTCTTTGGAACTTGCTGTTTTCCTGGAGATTGATGTGTCCTTTTTGAATTCTGCTGTGCCGTTGGCTATATTTCTGGTGGCAAGGAGCTCCATGGGTCCGGCGTGCAGCGCGTGAAATGTTTTTCTGCTGTGTGCAAATGCCATTTGGGGTGTGTGGGGGGAGTTGTGCTCCTTGCTGTAGCCCTAGGAAATGAATAAGCAAGTTCATCGTCGTGGCTTCTGTGCAGTCCCACATGGGGACTGCGCAGTCGCAGGCCAGCCACGGAAAAGATTTCCAAGCTTTCTAATAGACTAGGAGCGCCCCTCCTCCCTCTAGCGCTTTCCCGCCAAAACGCTCACATGACCAGGAGGAGGGGCGCTACTCCCTCAGTTCTCTTTTTGCCGCCGCGGAGAGATCATCTCCACTGCTGTTCTCTGTGTTTTCCTCGCCTCAGTTTTGAGGCTGAGGAGATTTTTTCTCTCAACAGTTTTTTATTCTTGTGAACAATGAAATATGTCTAAAGAAGAATTTTTTGTGTATTTTCCACTGTGTGTGGGAAGAGCTGGACTCAGAAGAGCTCCCTTCAAAGAGCCAGGCTGTGATGGCCCTCTTAGGAGGTCGCCTAGCCTGATGAGGCCTATTTCCCCCTGTGATGGGGTGTGTGGATGAAGAGCCAGGCTGCGATGGCCCTCTTAGGAGGTCGCCTAGCCTGATGAGGCCTATTTCCCCTGTGATGGGGTGTGTGGACGAAGAGCCAGGCTGCGATGGCCCTCTTAGGAGGTCGCCTAGCCTGATGAGGCCTATTTCCCCCTGTGATGGGGTGTGTGGACGAAGAGCCAGGCTGCGATGGCCCTCTTAGGAGGTCGCCTAGCCTGATGAGGCCTATTTCCCCCTGTGATGGGGTGTGTGGATGAAGAGCCAGGCTGCGATGGCCCTCTTAGGAGGTCGCCTAGCCTGATGAGGCCTATTTCCCCCTGTGATGGGGTGTGTGGACGAAGAGCCAGGCTGCGATGGCCCTCTTAGGAGGTCGCCTAGCCTGATGAGGCCTATTTCCCCCTGTGATGGGGTGTGTGGATGAAGAGCCAGGCTGCGATGGCCCTCTTAGGAGGTCGCCTAGCCTGATGAGGCCTATTTCCCCCTGTGATGGGGTGTGTGGATGAAGAGCCAGGCTGCGATGGCCCTCTTAGGAGGTCGCCTAGCCTGATGAGGCCTATTTCCCCCTGTGATGGGGTGTGTGGATGAAGAGCCAGGCTGCGATGGCCCTCTTAGGAGGTCGCCTAGCCTGATGAGGCCTATTTCCCCCTGTGATGGGGTGTGTGGATGAAGAGCCAGGCTGCGATGGCCCTCTTAGGAGGTCGCCTAGCCTGATGAGGCCTATTTCCCCCTGTGATGGGGTGTGTGGACGAAGAGCCAGGCTGCGATGGCCCTCTTAGGAGGTCGCCTAGCCTGATGAGGCCTATTTCCCCCTGTGATGGGGTGTGTGGACGAAGAGCCAGGCTGCGATGGCCCTCTTAGGAGGTCGCCTAGCCTGATGAGGCCTATTTCCCCCTGTGATGGGGTGTGTGGATGAAGAGCCAGGCTGCGATGGCCCTCTTAGGAGGTCGCCTAGCCTGATGAGGCCTATTTCCCCCTGTGATGGGGTGTGTGGACGAAGAGCCAGGCTGCGATGGCCCTCTTAGGAGGTCGCCTAGCCTGATGAGGCCTATTTCCCCCTGTGATGGGGTGTGTGGACGAAGAGCCAGGCTGCGATGGCCCTCTTAGGAGGTCGCCTAGCCTGATGAGGCCTATTTCCCCCTGTGATGGGGTGTGTGGATGAAGAGCCAGGCTGCGATGGCCCTCTTAGGAGGTCGCCTAGCCTGATGAGGCCTATTTCCCCCTGTGATGGGGTGTGTGGATGAAGAGCCAGGCTGCGATGGCCCTCTTAGGAGGTCGCCTAGCCTGATGAGGCCTATTTCCCCTGTGATGGGGTGTGTGGACGAAGAGCCAGGCTGCGATGGCCCTCTTAGGAGTTTGCCTAGCCTGATGAGGCCTATTTCCCCCTGTGATGGGGTGTGTGGACAAAGAGCCAGGCTGCAATAGCCCTCTTAGGAGCTCACCTAGCCTGATGAGGCCTATTTTTCCCCTCTGCTGAGGTGTGTGGACAGAGAGCTAGGTTGCAATAGCCCTCTTAGGAGCTCACCTAGCCTGATGAAGGCCTATTTTTCCCCTCTGTTGAGGTGTGTGGACAAAGAGCCAGGCTGCAATAGCCCTCTTAGGAGCATGCCTAGCCTGATGAAGGCTTATTTTCCCCTCTTAGGCCCTCTTAGAAGGTTGCCTGTGTGTCCAGCAGCCTGATGATGGCCTATCCCCCTCTGCTAAGGTGTGTGCACAAAGAGCCGGGCTGAAATGGCCCTCTTAGGAGGTTACCTATGTGTCCAGCAGCCTGCTGATGGCCTATCCCCCTCTGCTGAGGTATGTGCACAAAGAGCCGGGCTGAAATGGCCCTCTTAGGAGTTTGGCCTGTGTGTCCAGCAGCCTGATGATGGCCTATCCCCCTCTGCTGAGGTGTGTGCACAAAGGGCCAGGCTGAAATGGCCCTCTTAGGAAGTTGCCTGTGTGCCCAGCAGCCTTATGAAGGCCTATTTTTCCCCTTGATGGCCTATTCCTCCTTTGCTGAGGTGTGTGTAGGGGGGAAAAGACTCTGAATGGAGGTGTATTCTCCCCTCTGTGCTGGGGTGTTGTACACAGAGCCTCAGAATAACTGGCTCTTTTCAGGGGCTTGGGATGTGTGCCTTGAAGTCACAACCCCCTCGACATCGAAGCATTTCTGCCTAGTCATTCCTTAAAGGGTCTTTGGCCTCTGTGCCTCTGACCTTGGAAAGATTCTCTGGCCCCTCCCATCATTTCCAGTGAAGCAGCTTGGAGGCATGGCCTGGTAGAGGCTGTCTGTCTTAAAGAGACTTCCCCCTCTCTGCCTTTCTGTCAGTTCTGACCAGAAGCCTGGAAGTGTGGCCTCATAAGGCCCGTTTTAAACCTTTGCTGTCCCTGGCTGTCCTCAGGCCCACAGTAGAATCTGTGGAGGCATGGGTTCACACAGCCTTGTAATTCTCTATGCCCCTTTGTGGAAGGTATTATGTGTCAGAACGCTATTGTGCCCTTTAGTTGGGGTCGTTTGGACCTCTTCAGCTTCTGTAGTTTTGAAGAGTGGCTGAGGTGGGCGGAGTTTTCCCTACATGTTGTTAGCCATCATCTAGATACAACAAACTATTTATGCTTAAGTCCTGCGGTGATTTTTGACCACTCACTCTATTGGGGCTGCCTGGATTCCAAGGTCAGAACCAGTTCTCTGCTGAGCTCCGCTCCAAGCCCTGTTTCTAAGATCTAGTTTTAAAGGCTGACACAGCAGCCCTGCTGTAGTCTCTCAGCACTGATACGTAACCTTACAGGAATTTTCAATGCGGGCATTATTTCAAGTGCAGGCAAGGCTTACTGTTTCCATCTTCATGGGGACCTCAGAATTAATTGGCAAGTATGCGTTGGGAGGCAAGCCTAGGTAATTTGCCACTCCTCTTGGTTCCATGGTATCCCTCAGAACCGTCAATGAATTGGGGGTTTCCTTAGCCCACACAAGTCACTCTTATGTGACATTATTCACACTCAGCCCTACCCCACTTGACTACCAGTTTTCTTCTCACCTTGTCACAGAGAGTACTCCATCTTTCTGTGTTATACCTCTGAGGATGCCAGTCACAGCTGCTGGTGAAACATCGGGTTCTGCAATGCCAAGACCACGGCCATACAGCGCAGAAAATCTGCAACAGCTACTGTTATAAGACTCTTTGACTTTAGGTTACAGATGCTGTACAACTCCTTATTACTCTTTTTAAAAGAGAGCAGATGTTGTTGTTGTTGTTTTCTGCTCATAACAGCTGCCCTAATAGACAAGGGTCCAATGGGCAAACTATAATTAATGGCTCTTGTTGCATCCTCTGATGCAATCAATGATTGTATTCTTGATTCCGTGAGTCATCCATATTGTTCCTGTTAGCCTATGAGTCAAATACCACTTACTCTTTATTTAACCAGTACAGAGTATTAATGATCTGAAATAAACCTAATTGGGATCCAGTTTATAAATCAACAGGTCACTATGGCCTTTATACTATTTTGTTTGAATGTATCTTTATGCATTGTGGTTCACGGCCTATGCTGGTGATCTGCATGATGAATCTGTCCCTTTAATTCGGATCACTCATGTGACCCTACCCTTGTCCATGCTAGGAGATAATATAAACAAACAAACAAACAAACAAAAAACAAGCGAAAAACAGAACAAAACAAAGCATTGAGGTAACTGACCTCACAAAGGCTGTGAATTCTGCTGTCCAGTTGGACAACATTCTGGAGGCAATAACAGGCTTCTTGTCAAATCCCTGAGTCACGTTTCTTTCCCGCCTTCACTTAACGTGATGTCTCAGGGTTCTGCATACCTTTTGTCCATGTACAAGGGGCCAAGTTCCATCCTTGGCATCTCCTACTGACAAAGTCTCTGGTGATCAAGATCCTTTCACCTCTGCTGTTTTGTCCACCAGGTTTCCTGCAATTCTGTGTGCACGTGTGTCAATTGCTGGACTTAAATCCAGCAGCTTGCTCTCCTCTCCTCTATATGAGGGCTGCTGGTCTCCAATTGATTAGATCATTCCATTTAGTGATAAATGGGGAGGATCTCTGGCTCAGTGGAAGAGCGTCTGCTTGGCATGCTGAGGGTCCTAGGCCCTCCAGTTTATGGTCTGGCGGTAGGCGATGTGAAAGGCCTTTCTTTGCCTGACACATTAGAGAGGTGCTGCCAGTCTGAGTGGACAGTACTGACCTTGATGAACCAATGGTCTGATCCGCTATAAGGCAGATTTGAGGTGCTCTGTTACACGCACCCCTTGGGACAGGGAGAATGATGTGATTTCAAATGATTCTTATGTCTCCAGTGCAGTGCCTCAAGAGACGCCTATGATAAGCCCAAGTTCAGTGGCTCATAATACATGTTTTTTGCTTGGTGGTTCTGTGTCTTGACCGCTCTACTGTTCCTGCAGTCAGTACCCCTCTTGCTGAGGAGGAAGTTTCCAATGGTAAAATTCCAATGTTCCCTTTCACGGGATTTGTACTTAGCTGCCTCTCAGTGTGCACAGAGATTTGTGAGGCCTATGTGCAGCTTTTATATTAAATTTTCCTGGTCACTTTGGCAGATCTTATTGATCCTTTTCAAATCAGCCTGCCTGAATTTACCCCCCTTGTTTTACTAAGATTGTCAGTTCTTTTAGCTTTCACTGCTGAGTTTCCTAGCATTTTTACATATCTATATGTGACATTATGGGCATATTTACTTTGTCTCTAGTTTTAGTGCAAACACTCCACAGAGTTAAAGGAAGCACTGTAATCATGTTTTAACTAACTAGCAGACACCAGTTCCCTGGTATTCTGATTGGAGGTCTGAGCTACTTGGCATAGCCCCACAATATGACAGTCCAGACCCTGGCCCTTATGCTTCATTCCTGACAATAACCTTGTCCTTGAGGAATGCACTTCTAATCCCTGACAAAGACAACCTGTTGTTATGCCTTTTTCTCTGCCTATATTGCTGCACAAATTGCTCTGCAGACTACACAAGTTTTCTTCCTGGTGGCACATTCTGTTCATCCTTTCTTTAGCCATATCACACCTCTTTTCACTGCCTTCGTTACCATTGTGCAGACCTGCTTATTCTCACTCCTGCTGATGAATTAATGCGTTGATCATCTCCTTTCCTGCATTGTAGCAGTAGCCTCCCACTTTTCTGAGTGGCAAACATCACTCTTGCACCTTGCACCTCTAAGAGGAGAGGGAGTCTCTGTAGAAACTGCAGCAAGATTTGGACCCTGCTTCTTGTGCTGTTGAATGTTTTTGGCAACTGATTTAAGAGAAAGGAAGCAAGATCCTCTCGGATCTTTTCCTTGTCGGATTACTAAGCAGGCTACAAAAGACGGGTATAACTCCTTGTTTTATTTTTGGCACTTACATGGTGCTTCATTTATCGTAGGGTACTAACTTATACCCTCTCCATGCATGAAATTTTAAAAGGGTGATGTCCTGCTGGAATCCCCTACCAAGCGTGGTCTCTCACTCCTCATGCAATGCATGGTTAGCGTCCTCACACAATCCATCCTTGTGGATCGGTTGACGCTATCACACTGTGTTTGAGTACACAGCCTTTCATTACACTCTGTGTACGATGGCTCTTTTCAAAGAGTGCTCTTTTTCCTTTATCACATTCCCACATGTATTTTGGTGGGGACACTTGCACAGAGCTTACTCCTCTAGTATAAGAGAGTTCTGGGTGAAGGTCAATTCGTGCCGCTAAACAACTCTTGCTAAAGCGGTCCTTGGTGGTCTCCTTCTGAGAGCTTCACACCCACCTCCTTCACTCAGTGATCTTGCTAATCGTCCCATGTGGGACTGCACAGAAGCCACGACGATGAAAACAAAGTTGCACTTACCTGTAACTGTTGTTCATCGAGTGGTCTTCTGTGCAGGCACACATCCCTCCCTCCTGCCCCGCTGTGAACTCTCTGGAACTTTAGTTTTCTAGGGTCTCCTGCGGCGGCATGGAGAGAACTGAGGAGTAGCGCCCCTCCTCCTGGTCATGTGAGCGTTTTGGCGGGAAAGCGCTAGAGGGAGGAGGGGCGCTCCTAGTCTATTAGAAAGCTTGGAAATCTTTTCCGTGGCTGGCCTGCGACTGCGCAGTCCCCATGTGTGCCTGCACAGAAGACCACTCGATGAACAACAGTTACAGGTAAGTGCAACTTTGTTATCTCCTTCCTTAACTGTTTTCTTTCCCCATTCCTTTGTGATGCTTTATATATTATAGTGCTGTGAACTGTACCTCCCTGGTACTTGTACTATGGTACGACAACTTGTCCCACCTCGGAAAAATTGAAAGATGTTCCTCTATTGGGGCTGCTGCAATCAGGCCTGTAGCCAGGATTTTGTGGCAGTGGGGCAAAATTTTGTGATGGGGCTGAGTTTCTCAGTGCAGTAAGAAAAGCCATTTAGCCAACAGAAAGCTGTGACCAGGCTAGATCTCTAAATTGCAAGCTGTCGGCCACTTTAGGTGAAAGTTCTCAGCTGCTGCAAGTTAATCACTTCTGCCAGCCAAAGCAACGATCCTGATAACAAGCCGGCAGGTGGAGGTGATGACTTCTGTAGTCAAGAAGGCTAACACTTGGGCAGAAAAATTCTCTTAAAGGAGACCCAATTTCTTGACACAGAGTTAGAAGGGATCCTAGAGGTCACCTACTCCAACCCACCTTGTTCAGTACAGGAATTAAGTCAACTGCAGCACCCCACGCTGCTTCAAGGAGCACGTGCCTTTTAAAAATGTTTACAAATGATTGAAAAAAGCATTTCCAGGCGAAATTCGGGGGGGGGTGCGCTTTGCCTTTAAGAAAGGAGGCGGAGCCCCCCAAAGCCCCACTATGGACCTGGCTGCAATGCTAGTTTGTGCGATGCACCTTTACCTATATATTTGATTCAGTGCGGCTGCCCTGGCTGAAATCAATGGTGTCTTCGCCCCACCCCTAATTTCTTCTGACCGTTTCGCCGTGGCCTCCCCCTGGGCCTCACGCCGATCCTCTCTCTTCCTTTTTCCAGCTGCCGCTCTGTAGAGATGGAGGCCCACGCCTTTTGGAAGTTCGAGGGGGCCATGATCGGCATGGCGGCCTTCTTCGCCCTGCTGGTGGTGTATCGGCAGCGCATGCTGGACCGGAAGGCCCTGGAGAAAGTCCGCAAGCAGATCGAGTCCATCTAGCCATGCTCGCATCTTTTCATCGCGGAAGGCGGCCAAGGAGCCGTTGGGCGCATCCTCCCAGTGGACTCGCAGAAGGTGAAAAGGTTCCTCGTCCTCCTTGGCGGGAGCTCCCTCTCTGGCCACTTGGGGGCACTGTTTCCCACACTCCCAGTGACTCAAAGTTTGAACTGGCACGGGGAGGGCCTACGAGAACAGGCGCTCCCACCCCGGTCCCTGGTGCCCGTACAGAGGACTGCAGTCAATCCCATCACCCCCCCTCCACACCAGGTGACCCTAACCCACCGCAAAGCTGGTCTGGTGCATGCTGGGCTCGGCATGTTGGCCTTTCTCTGCTGTACACCTGCCACTATTTATTAAAACAGAACTACAGAGGGCTCTGGCAACTGTCCCTGCGTTCAGAAAGGGGAAGCGGGGCAAGGGACGGGGTCCTCGTAATCCAGCTCGTACCCACCCAGTCACCCTTTCGGCACCTTGACAAATGAAAAACCGCACAATCTCACGTCCCGTCACCTGCCTTTTCCGGTGCAGCCACTGCCGGAGCTTCCCTTCCGTCCATTAAGACGTACACAATTCAAGGTGATTTAAAAAATGCTTCCAGTGGGTCATGAGCAACCAGCCTCATCAAGTCTGATTTTAGCCGGTATTTGGGTGGGAGGGCTTTTAAGGGGACCCCCATGGACAGTGCTCCCTCTGAGCTGAGTTAGTGTGAGCAAGCTCACCGTTTTCTATCCTCCGGCTCACAGATCTTTGTCTCGGCTCAGGAAGGACAGCTGCAAAGCAAACTCATTGATGCAGCAGCCAGATCGCTCACTCACAACTTTAATGCCAGCAGCTCACAAAGTAGGATTTTTGCTCACAAGACTCCGCAGCTTAGAGGGAGCATTGCCTATGGACACTGCCCTGATTTCTTGCAAAGAAGAAGAAGAAGAGATTGGATTTATACCCCACCCTTCGCTACCCAAAGGAATCTCAGAGCGGCTGACAAACTCCCTTCCCTTCCCTTCCCTTCCCCTCCCCACAACAGACACCCTGTGAGGTAGGCGGGGCTGAGAGAACTTCTGACAGAAACTGCTCTTGAAGAAGAAGAGAAGAAAAGATTGGATTTATACCCCACCCTTCACTACCCAAAGGAATCTCAGAGCGGCTTATAAACTCCCTTCCTTTCCCCTCCCCACTACAGACACCCTGTGAGGTAGGTGGGGCTGAGAGAGCTCTTGACAGAAATGGCTTTTTCGAGAACAGCTCTTGTCAGAACTATGGCTTGCCCAAGGTCATCCAGCAGCTGCAAGTGGAGGAGTGGGGAACCACACACTTAACCACTACACCAAACTGTGATATACACGTCCCAATAGAGGAGAGCTGTCCTGATTGAGCTCCGGAAGCTGAAATCCTCAGTTTGGGTATCCTTCTGGGTGTGAATACACAAACCCCTTTTATGTAGGAACACTTGAGGCTGCCTTATACTGAATCAGATCCTTTGGTCCATCAAGGTAATCTTGTCTACTCAGGCTGGCAGCCGGCTTTCCAGGGTCTCAGGCGGAGGCCTTTCCCGTCACCTGCTTCTAATGCTCCCTCTAAGCCGTGGAGTCTTGTGAGCAAAAATTCTACTTTGTGAGCTCCTGGCATTAAAAGTTGTGCGCGAGCAATTTGGCTGCTGCATAAATTAGTTTGCTTTGGAGCAGAGGTTCCCAGACTTATTTGGCCTACCGCCCCCTTTTCTGAAAAAAAAAAATTACTCTGGAGATCTACCTTCAAAAAGTGGGCCAAAAAATGCAGTGACAAATTTGCACCCAAGGCTCCTACGGCCCACGTGGATCATTCCAGCACCCCTCAAGGGGGCGGTATTGCCCACTTTGGGAACCGTTGCTCTGGAGCCCTCCTTCCTGAGCGAAGACAAAGATGTGTGAGCCGGAGGCAAAAACCTGTGAGCTAGCCCACACTAACTCAGCGTAGAGGGGAACACTGCCTCCTACCCCGACCCTTTTAACGGGAGAGGCCGGGGATTGAACTGGGGACCTTCTGCACGCCAAGCAGATGCTCTACCCCTGAGCCACAGCCCCTCTCTCTTTTCAGCACAGTAGGCTGAGGATCCAGTCCAAAAGGTGGCAAAGGCCGGGGTGAGAGAGGGACGAAGGACGGCAAAGCCCCTCTCTGTGCACAGAGTGCACACAAAGGTCTGAAACCGTCCACATGGCCCCGTAGCCATCTGCGGTGCAACTTTGTGTGGAATACCGTGTTCCGTTTGGGTTCTTGCATTTTGAAAAAGACACGCCAGAGCCGGGAAGAGTGTCGAAGAGGGTGAGCAAGACAAGCATCACAGCGGAAGAGTCGAGGTCTTCTCAGTTTAGAAGAAAGGGGGGGAGTGATGATACAGGGCAAAAAGAGTGGAAGGAGGGAACTTTTTCTCCGATCTCCCAAAATACTAGAACTCGGGGGCACATAATGATATTGGTGGACAGTAGGTGGAGGACAAACAAAGGGATATACTTCTTTAGTCAACAAATGATTGGAATGCGGGATTGAATGCCAAGGGATGTAGTGACAGCCACGAGCATGGATGGCTTTAAAAGGGGCTAGACCGATTCATGGAGGAGGGGTCCATCAGTGGCTGCTAACCACAGAGACTGAAGGGAACCTCCACATCCAGAGGCAGTCAACCTCCAAATACCAGTGCTAGGAGGCAGCTTCAGGGAAGGCCTCTGTGCCAATTTGGTGTAGTGGTTAGGAGGGTGGACTCTAATCTGGGAGAACCAGGTTTGATTCTCCACTTCTCCACATGCAGCTGCTGGTGTGACCTTGGGTCAGTCACAAGTTCTCTCAGAGCTGTTCTCTCAAGAGCAGTCCTCGAAAGAGCTCTCTCAGCCCCACCTACCTCACAGGGTGTCTGTTATGGGGAAGGGAAGGGAAAGGGGATTGTAAGCCACTCTGAGACTCCTTCGGGTAGTGAAGGGCATGCAGCTGCTGGTGTGACCTTGGTTCAGTCACCTGTTCTCTCAAGAGCAGTTTCTGTCAAAAGCTCTCTCAGGCTTTTAAATCCAATTTCTTCTCTTCTCCAGGGCTACTGGTTGGCCACTGTGTGAAACAATGTGTTGGGCTAGGTGGACTGTTGAATCTGTCCTAGCAGGCCCACCCTTATATTCTGCGGAACGAATTCTGAGGTAGCTCCTTCTCAGTTAAGGGGGCTACCTTCATCTGAAGGCCCCCTCCAAATTCTGCAGGAGCTCGAAGCAAACCTGCAGGGTCGTTTCTGTGCTTAAACCACCAGCCTGCATCCTTAAGTGAACCTGGGAGGCGATTCTTTGAATTAAAGGACTAGCCGCCGCCTTGAGGCAAAATTATGTGCCCCAACATCGTCCTGTCGCGTAAGAAAAATAACAGTGGGATCTTAAGGAGAGTTACTCCCATCTAAGCCTATTGAAATGAACAGGCTTCAGCCGGAGTGATGTTCCGTCGGATTATACCGCAGTGCTCCCTGTAAGCTGCGGAGTCTTGTGAGCAAAAATTCTGCTTCATGAGCTAC
Source organism: Gekko gecko (assembly GCA_029375565.1). Classification (NCBI taxonomy): domain Eukaryota; kingdom Metazoa; phylum Chordata; class Lepidosauria; order Squamata; family Gekkonidae; genus Gekko; species Gekko gecko. The sequence continues at coordinate 5,743 of JAPDNY010001012.1, read as the reverse complement.
TGGGATTAAAGTTGTGAGCAAGCAGTTTGGCTACTGGATAAATTAGTTTGCTCTGGAGCCACCTGCCCTGAGCTGAGACAAAAATGTGTGAGCCGGAGGCTAAGAAACTGTGAGCTAGCTCACACTCACTCAGCTTAGAAGGAACACTGTAAGGGACCTCTGGTCCCTAAGCGCTAGCATGTGGGTTTTTTTTAAAATGTTCTCCATTGTCCTCTGCCAAAGACCCGTGTGATTTGGGGCGTGTCGTTGGTCTTGACCGGCGGGGCGTGCCCCTGTTTTAGTCCTCCAGCGGCTGCCAGAGTTGGGTCATCAGCCCAAAATGGCTTTTCCAGAATAAAAAGGATGCTGGTTTTCACATGAACACACAGTAAGTAGCTTCATGCTGAGTCAGACCCTGGGTCCTTCGAGGTCAGTATTGTCTACGCAGACTGGCAGCAACTCCCTGGGCTCTCAGGCAGAAGGTCTTTCCGATCACCTACTCCCCGGTCTTTTTAACTGGAGATGCCGGAGATTGAACCTGGGACCTTCTGCGCACCGAGCAGAAGCTCTTCCACTGAGCCACAGCCGATGCTCCCTCTAAGCTGTGGGGTCCTGTGAGCAGAACTTCTACTTTGGAGCTCCTGGCATTAAAGTTGTGAGCGAGCGAGTTGGCTGCTGCATCAGTGAGTTTGCTCTGGAGCCCTCCTTCCTGAGCCAAGGCAAAAATGTGTGAGCCGGAGGCTAAGAAACCGTGAGCTGGCTCACACTGACTCAGCTTAGAGGGAACGCCGGCCACAGCCCCTCCCCACCCTTGGTCCATCACGTTCAGTGTTGTCTACTCAGACTGGCAGCAGCTCTCCAGGGTCTCAGGCGAAGGTCTTTCCCATCACCTACTCTCTGATCCTTTTAATTGGAGATGCCAGGGATTGAACCTGCGACCTTCTGCATGCTAAGCAGATGCTCTTCCACTGAGCCATGACTCCTCCCGTATGAACACATTTAGCTGCCCTGTACAGAAGCAGACCCTTGGTCCATCAAGGTGACTATTGTCCGCTCAGACTGGCAGCAGCTCTCCAGGGTCTCAGGCGAAGGTCTTTCCCATCACCTACTCTCTGATCCTTTTAACTGGAGATGCTGGGGATTGAACCTGCGACCTTCTGCATGCCAAGCAGATGCTCTGTCACTGAGCCATGACTCCTCCCGTATGAACACATTTAGCTGCCCTGTACAGAAGCAGACCCTCGGTCCACCAAGGTGACTATTGTCCACTCAGACTGGCAGCATCTCTCCAGAGACTCAGGCGGAGGTCTTTCCCATCACCTGCTGCCTGCTCCTTTAACTGGAGATGGTGGGGATTGAACATGGGCCCTCCTGCACATCTAGCAGAAGCTGTACCACTGGGCCACAGCCTCTCTCCCAAAGCACCGGCAGACCAGATCAGACTATTGGTCCATCGGGGGTCAGTATTGTCTACCCTGACCAGACCTGGCTCCCTAGGCTTTGGAGCAGAGGTCTTCCCCATCGCCCACTGCCAGATCTTGCAACTGGAGATGGTGGGGATTGAACCTGGGACCCCCTGCGTGCTAAAGCAGACGCTCTTCCATTTAGCCACAACCTCTACTCAGTCTGATTGTGGGTCTCCAGGGTCTCGGGTGGAGGTCTTTCACATCATCTACTGCCTTGTCCTTTTAACCGGCAGTGCCGGGATTGAACCTGGGACCTTCTGCATGCCAAGCGGAGGCTTTATCACTGAGCCACAACCCCTTAGACTAGCTGCAGCCAATGCTCCCCCCCAAGCTGTGGAGTCTTGAGAGCAAAAATTCTACTTCGTGAGCTACCGGCATGAAAGTTGTGAGCAAGTGATTTGGCTGCTGTATCAATGAGTTTGTTCTGGAGCTCTCCTTCCTGAGCTGAGACAAAAATGTGTGAGCCAGAGGCTAAAAAACTGTGAGCTATCTTATACTAACTCAGCGTAGAGGGAACACTGGCTGCAGTGGGGAAGGAGGGTGTCAGGCAGAGAAATATCTTTCACATCGCCTACTGCCTGGTCCTTTTAACTGGAGGTGCTGGGGCCTGAGCCTGGGACCTTCTGCATGCAAAGCAGGGGCTCTTTCACTGAACCACAGCCCCCTCCTCAATTTCATAAGAACATAAGAGAAGCCAATGTTGAATCAGGCCAATGGCCCATCTAGTCCAACACTCTGTCACGCAGCGACCAAAAGTACCATGTGCTATCAGGAGGTCCAGCAGTGGGGCCAGGACACTAGAAGCCCTCCCACTGTTGCCCCCCCAGCACCTGCCCCAGACTGAGAATTCCCATCTATACCCTGTGGCTAATAGCCACTGATGGACTTCTGCTCCATATGTTTATCTAATTCCCTCTTGAAACTGTCCATGCTTGCAGCTGCCACCACCTCCTGTGGCAGTAAATTCCATATGTTAATCACTCTTTGGGTGAAGAAGTATTTCCTTTTATCTGTTCTAACCCGACTGCTCAGCAATTTCATGGAGTGCCCACGAGTTCTTGCATTGTGAGAAAGGGAGAAAAGTACTTCTTTCTCAACCTGCTCAATCCCATTCATAATCTTATAAACCTCGATCATGTCACCCTTCAGCCGTCATTTCTCCAAGCTGAAGAGCCCCAAGCATTTTAACCTTTCTTCATAGGGAAGGTGTTCCAACCCTTTTATCATTCTAGTTGCCCTTCTCTGCACTTTTTCCAATGCTATAATATCCTTTTCGAGATTTCCCTCTCCTTCCATCCTCCACCGCCTGTGTCCTTTCCCCTAAAACTTTGCCCTCCCCATCCCTAGAAAACGGGAATCACACTCTGCACGTGCTCACAACCTTTTTTATTAATCTCCGTATCCCAAGGCTGTGGTTCAGGATTCCAGGGAAGCCCTCGGGTGCCTTTCCGTCCTAGGGACCGAGGCATTGCGATGATACCGGGGAGGGGGAAGTTGTTGCTTGGGGAAGGAGGGGGGTGTATCGAGACACAGCTCCGGCTGGCTGGCGCCGCCCCTGGTTTTTCACAAGCACTTGAGGAGGAAGGTGTTGCAGGCGGATCCGCGGGGGCAGTCGCACAGCTTGCCGATCCGGGCGCCTTTCTTCACAGCACACAGGTCGCCGAAGGAGCACTGCGAGGAAAAGCGGAGGGTTAGGACCCGTGAATTTTTCATAGAATCACAGAGTGGGAAGGGGCCATTCAGAGGTCATCTAGTCCCTCCCCCTGCTCCGTGCAGGATCGGCCCAGAGCATCCCTGACGAGGGTTTGTCCAGCCACTGCTTGAAGACGGCCAGCGTGGGGGGAGCTCACCACCTCCCCAGGCAGCCCATTCCACTGTTGCACAACTCTGACTGTCAAAGAGCTTTTCCTAAGATCCAGCCGGTACTCCCAGGGGCAGATTAAGGCTCACTGGTGCCCTAAGGACAGGCCAATCTTGGTGCCCTAAGCATTGACCAGTCTTGGTGCCCCCCTCATTGAAACGACTGTCATGGCAACTGCATTTGGCTCCATCGTTTTACTTTTAAACACATGCATTTTACTTTTAAACGTAGCCGATGACACTGCACCTCGCCAGCAAAAAATAGGAGATAACCCCTAGGGTGCACCGTGATCAGTTGGCACTAGTTTTATCCGTTTGGGTTTTTTTACAAATCTTTATTCTTTTTTTTTCTTTTCACCCTGTTCGCAACTTTGTGGTGCCCCCTTTGGCCCTGGTGCCCTAAGCACGTGCTGAGTCTGCTGAATGGTTACTCTGCCACTGGGTACTTCCCACCCTTAATTCAGACCCCTGATTGCGAGTCCTCTCCTCTGCCGCCAGCAGGAACCGCTCCCTGCCCTCCTCTAAGTTTCAGCCCTTCACATCCTTCGAGAGAGCCATCACGTCCCCCCTGCACCTCCTCTTCTCCAGACTGAACATGCCCACGTCCCTCGGCCTTTCCTCCCAGGGCTTCTTGGTCTCCAGGCCCCCCCCCGATCACCCTCCTCGCTCTCCTCTGCACCCGCTCCATTCTGCCTGCATCCTTTTTGAAGTGAGGCCTCCAGAATGGCACACAGGACTCTTCCGGTGCGGCCCGACCCATGCAGTGTCCAGAATTCAGGAGGGGCCCTTCTCAACACTTAACCAGCAAGTTCACTGGCAGACATCTGGCCTTCGCCAGGCAGCTGCCTGCCCTGACTGTCCTCACCCCTCTCCGTTCTAGACCACATCTCTGTTTATAATAGTCGAAGGGAGCAAAGAGTCCAGCTGCACCTTGAAGACTAACGAAATCTGTGGCAGGGGAGGAGCTTCCGGGAGTCACGGCTCGCTTCTTCGGATATAGCTAGAAATGGGAGCTCATCTATCCCATATATTGGAAAAACAGAGTGGTTTCAGATATATAGGACAGGTGGACTTGCAATTCTAGCTGTAGCTGAAGAAGTGAGCAGCGACTCCGAAAGCTCAAATACCCTGCCACAAATTTTGCTAGTCTTCAAGGTGCTACTGGACTCCGGATCTGTTAATACTTGGTAGGAGGCCCGTTGCCAAGGTAGTGAGTTTTTTTTTAGTCAATTGATTGTCTGCCTTTTGACCAAGAAGAAAAAGAACAAAAAGAGGGGAGAGACCTCTGTGTACAAACTAAATGTGAATATATACAGTGGAGTGTGATCAGTGAAAACCGTCTCTATATACAGTGCATGATACAGTGAAATATGACCATTAAGGTATAACAATTCAGTGCTTGATACAGTATAATGATTAGAAAAAGGTAACAATTGACAATCTGCCGGATAATGAAGACGCTGTTTCAAGATCGTCTTCAGACTTGTTTCTGTCTGGAAGTGGCTGACAATTGCCTTCCCTTCCCCTCCCCACAACAGGCACCCCTTTGTGAGGCAGGTGGGGCTCAAGAGAGTCCGGAGAGAACTTGTGACTGACCCAAGGTCACCCAGCTGGTTTCATGTGGAAGCGTGGGGAATCAAACCCAGTTCTCCAGATTAGAGTCCGCTGCTCTTAATCACTACACCACGTTGTGGACATTTAAATCATGTATTTGAGATCCAGCTTCTCATATACAGTTCTGATAGTCTTCCCCGTACGGCTCTGTTGACAAAGAGGCCAAACGGGGACTGTGGCGCACACAATTCTGAAGAAGAGATTGAGTCTTAATTAGCTGGCAGACTGTCAGTTGTTACAGACTAGTTGGCTACAGATTTAGTTGATTTAACAGTTGATGGTCTGTTAACAACAAATCAACTAGCTCTATAGCCGACTAATCTATTATAGTTGTGACACTAGTGTTCATAGTCCAAACATTTCTCTAAAGTTTGTGCATCGTCGTGGATATTCTTCAAACAGCCCTGTATGGTAAGTAAATGTCTCCCTGTTACTGCTGGGTGGGAGTGTGTGTGTTGAGGGGGGGGAGTGGAACTAAGGCGGAAAGCGTGATTGGCTAAGGCTGTCCAGTGAGGTTACATGGACATAGGAAGTCGCCCTGTATCGAGTCACACCATTGGTCCATCCGACTGACCACCATTCCCTCTGACTGGCAGTAGCCCTCCAGGGTCCCAGGCAATGCTCCCTCTAAGCTGTGGAGTCCTGTGAGCAAAAAATTCTACTTGGTGAGCTCCTGGCATTAAATTTGTGAGCGAGCGATTTGGCGGCTGCATAAATTAGTTTGCTCTGGAGCCCTCCTTCCTGAGCCAAGATGAAAAATGTGTGAGCCAAAGGCTAAGAAACTGTGAGCTAGCTCACACTAACTCAGGTTAGAGGGAACACTG
>JAPDNY010001011.1:0-20529 GCA_029375565.1 Gekko gecko | reverse complement strand
ATCCAAAGTTGAGTGGCCAGGCTACTTAGAAATGTTTATGGTATGGAAAAGTAAAAATAGATAAATTTTTCAGACACCACTTAATAAGACGATCACTGTTCGAGACTTGGATGAGATATAGAAAATTCTTCTCAGAAGAAAGACCACTTTGGATAGTACCAGCAGAAGTGATTAATCCATATTCAAGAAATCAAGGGTTAGATTGGCTACCTTATAAAAGTCTTTTAAAATTAGAAGGGAAAAATTTTGTGTTAAAAGACAGATTTGATGTGGAATTTGAATATGATTGGTTGAAGTATAGACAGATTTATGACTTATTTAAGACCGATAAAAGAGAATATGGTTTTAGAGAAAATAACACTGAAATTGAAACTGTATGGCTTGAGAAAGGTAAAAAAATGATTTCTAAACTGTACAAGGTTTTATTGAAATGGTATACTGAGGACGAAATTGTAAAAGAGCAAATGATAAAATGGGCGGTAAATATTAATAATGAGATATTAATGACATCTTGGGAATATTTGTGGAAAAAGTCAATGAAAATTTCAACTTGTGTAAATGTTAAAGAGAATTGTTACAAAATGATGTACAGATGGTATATGACGCCTAAAAAAATTGCTATTATAAATGAAAGTATGTCTAACAAATGTTGGAAATGTAAGAAACATGAAGGGCCTTTTTACCATATGTGGTGGACATGTGATAAAGCAGTAAAGTATTGGACTGAGATCCACAATGAGATACAAAAAATTTTGAAATGTACTTTTAAGAAAGACCCACAGATGTTATTGTTAGGTCTTAAAATGGAAGAAATAAATGTAGCCAAGAGAACACTACTATGGTACTTGATTACAGCAGCTAGACTGACTTTTGCTCAATGTTGGAAACAAGATAAAGTACCTGAAACATGGGAATGGATTAAAAAGACGTTGTTTATGGCAGAAATGGACAAATTAACAAGAAAATTAAACAATGAAGAAGACGAAACCTTTTTCGGAGACTGGAAAGACTTTCAAGAATACTTGTTGAAGAATTGGGATGTAAAACGTGGTTTGATTTGTTTTGACAGCTATTGAGGAGAAGTGGAAAGAGACTCAGATCTTTGAATTGTTACCATTAGTAAAAGAAATATGTTTAGTAGTAAATGTAATTGTATAAGAGAAATATCAAGGGGGTTGGAGCAGTGCGGGAAGCCTTGTTTGGGGGGGAGAGGGAGAAAGAAAATGGATATGTATTGGTTTGTTTAAATTGTATGAACATGTGAGATGGAACTCCAATAATAAATTGTTTTTTAAAAAAAAATGTTTTCAGTAAAAATAAAAACAAATTATCTCGCTAACTCGATACCGCATAGCTACTATTCACGCAGCACATTCAAGGGCTCAAGGCATTTCATGCATCTTATCTTGCTATAATCCTTGCCATGACCCTGTACAATACACCAGTGTAGCTTAACTTTAGAGTGCCAGACTATCATACTCTAATAGAACATGTAGATGCTCATATCATACAATCGAAACCATTGAACATATGATTATGGAGTGCCCTATATTCAATGAGTTGGCTAATTTAGTCACCCCTTTACTTAAGGATGGAGCTGCAGTGGCTCAAGTGGCTCAAGTGGTTAAGATGCTGAATTGCAGGCTGTGGAAGGTCAGTAGTTCAGCAGTTCGAGACCTGGGTGCCGCATGACGGAGTGAGCTCCCGTCTCTGGTTCCAGCTCCTGCCAACCTAGCAGTTCGAAAGCAAGAAATTGCAAGTAGATAAATAGGTACCACTTCGGTGGGAAGGTAACAGCGTTCCGTGCACCTTGGTGTTTAGTCATGCCGGCCACATGACCACGGAAACGTCTTCGGACAGCACTGGCTCTTTGGCTTTGAAACAGAGATGAGCACCGCAACTCTAGAGTCAGATTTGACTGGCTTTCGAGCAAGGGAACCTTTACCTTTACTTAAGGATATGGAATGTGCAAGCCCAGGTGTCACGGCTACTATCAAATACCAATGATCGTGTCACCCTCTCGGTGGCAAAGTTCATAGGTGCAATAATCAAGAGAAATAATACCATATGAGGTCTTTTAAAATATTTTCTTTGGTTCTAATTTCTGCTTAAGGTGATAGCCATATGAGAAGTACTAGATAGATGGATAGATGGATGATGGATGGATGGATAGACAGACAGACAGATAGATAGAGTGCCAGACAGGAACTGGTGAGACCCAAGTTCAAATCCTCCCAGCCACCATGAACCTTTCACTGAGTGATCGTGGGACAGTCACTTGTTCTCTCAGCCTCATCCACCTCACAAGGTTGTTGTGAGGATACAGAGAAGGGAAAACTGAGCTTCTTGGAGGAAAGGCGAGATAAATATGCAATAGTCTTGCTGCTGGGAGGAAATCCTCCATGACAGAAACATCACACAATGGACCTATGTCACCCAGAAGTGACATGGGCATGCTGGGAGCGACACGTTTTGGGCAAAACTCTATGGTTTGAGGGCAAGAACCCGCAAAGCCGGGCAATCCCCCGCCCCCAACTGGGAACGGCACCCCTAGTGGAAACGAACAAGGCAGAGAGTGGCCTGCTCCAAGATATTGTTGTTCTGTAACTTGCATGGAGCTTTTTCGGTAGAAGAGTCTTCGCCCTGCACTCTGGAATGGTACACCGCATTCAACTGGTCTGAACACACGAAGCTGCCTTATACTGAATCAGACCCTTTGTCCATCCATGTCAGACTGGCAGCGGATCTCCAGGGTCTCAGGCAGGGGTCTTTCACATCACTTCCTGCCCGGTCCTTTTAACTGGAGATGCCGGGGAATGAACCCACACCCAAGCGGAGATTCCACCCCTACCCCCTACTGAGCCTTACCCAATGCCACCTTCTACACCTTCATTCTGCTGCAAGTGTAGACCAGGCCTAAGAAATCCAAAGAAATGGAACCGGATTTCACACCCTCTTTTTGAATCCATCGGCCAATTCATCGACTACCATTCTGCCAGTTCACAAACCTGTGGGCAGCGCCTGTCTTAAGTCTTTTTTTTAAAACTCTAGTACAGAGCACAGATCTTTTGAGGCACTCTGTAAACACTAAGAGTGATTTATTATTCCCATTATTATCATTAGTCGTACATAATCATTTACTTCTCCTCATTTCTTTGTGACAGATTAAAGAGGACAGAGTGCATTAGAGTAAATCCTGAAATCTTTCTCCCCAAGAAGTCACGGCAGACTCATGATGACCCCCCAAGGTTTTCAAGGCACGAGACATTCAGAGGTGGCTTGCCATGGCCTGCCTCCGCATCACAACTCTGGCATTCCTTGGAGGCCTCCCATCCAAATACTAAGCAAAATCGACCCTGCTGTTCCCGTCAGCGGAACTAAGTTTCCCTGCCCTCCCTCCTGCTACAGCTGGGCATGCCAGCTCTGGGTTGGAAAATACCTGGAGATGTGGAGGGGGGTGTGGAGTCTGGGGAGGGAGCTCAGCAGGGTATAATGCCATAAATTCCAGTTTACCATAGAGCCAGTTTGGTGTAATATTTAAGTGTGCGTGGACTCTAATCTGGGAGAACCAGGTTTGATTCCCCACTCCTCCACTTGCAGCTGCTGGATGACCTTGTGCAAGCCATAGTTCTATCAGAGCTGTTCTCTCAAGGACAGTTCTGGAAAGAGCTCTCTCAGCCCCACCCACCTCACAGGGTGTCTGTTGCGGGGAGAGGAAGGGAGAGGAGTTTGTAGGCTGCTCTGAGACTCTGAGTGAAGGGCAGGGTATAAATCCAATCTCCTCCTCCTCCTCCTCCTCCTCTTCTTCTTCTCTTTCGAGATCTGACAAGATCAGGCTAGCCTGGGCTATCCAGGTCAGGGCAATTACTGAAAATATAAACAAATTAAAAACCAAGCTCCAAGATACTGCATTTGGACACATCAAAGTCTAGGTCACCCACCCCGAATTCAGTAATCATTTGGGGCCACAAAATTAGCAAAGGCTAACAAAAGCAACTGTAATTCCCAGGACTTCTATTGAAAAAGACTGGTCCATGGGCGGGAACGACAGCCGACTGGAAGGTATCAGCTCAAAACTCAGATAGGGATTGTTTACAATAGGACTGCGACCTTTTTGCAGCCGAGCTTAATCCTGCCAGAGTCTTCAAGGCTAAGAGGACAGATGGCAAGTCTTCCTTTAAAACCAACATTGTTTAGATACTTAGGAAGGACCATATGTTTGCTTTTGTAGTAAAGCAATGTGTGGGAACGGCTCCGTTCCACAAAAATGTACTCAGCAGCTGATGAATGCACATAAGCCATAACAAGCCCTGTTTGCAATAAGAGGAAACGGATATGGCCACAAACCCTCAACGATGAGAGACAAACAACAGAGATCTTGTTAAAAAGGAAGATACAGATCATCTCCCATGCGGTCGCAAAATGGGAGTGAAGATCACAATCACGGAAGATTCCTACTGTTTATTGATTCCATTCAGAAGAGCCTGGTTGGGATTCTCACGCGCCTTCTCCAGTTTCATCACTCATACGTTTAGATGCATGGGGTTCCCAACAACACCCGGGCCCTTGGCAGGAAATTTGGGGGTCAGTGCGTGGAGAGGGCAGAGTCTGGGGGTGACATGATGTCACATCCGGGTCACGCTCCAAGCTGCCTTCCACACACTCTATGATCTTTATCACGGAGACTAGGGGAAATCCTTCTCCCCTCCCATATTGTTTTATATCATTTTGCAGTTATAGTCTAGATCTAACTACTGAAATGTGATCTACGTTGAGTGATCCTTGGGGATGATCGGGAAGCTTCAGCTGGTGCAAAATGCTGAACACCTGAAGCTGCCTTATACTGGATCAGGCCGCTGGTACAACAAGGTCAGAATTGTCTACTCAGGCAGCAGCTCTCCAGGACTGAGGTCTTTCACATCACCTACTGCCAGATCCTTTAACTGGAGATGGGGATTGAACTTGGGACCTTCTGCAAGCCAAGCAGAGGCTCTACCACTGAGCCATGGAGCCTCTCTACATGACGCTGCCTTAAACTGGGTCACACCCTTGGTCCATCAGCAGCTCTCCAGGGTCTCAGGCAGAGGTCTTTCACATCACCTACTGCCTGATCCTCTCAGCTGGAGATGACGGGATTGAACCTGGGCCCTTCTGCATGCAGAAGAAGAAGAAGAAGGAGGAGGAGGAGGAGGAGGAGGAGGAGATTGGATTTATACCCCGCCCTCCATTCTGAGTCTCAGAGCGGCTTACAATCTCCCCACAACAGACACCCTGTGAGGCAGGTGGGGCTGAGAGAGCTCTGAGAGAACTGCTCGAGGAAAACACCTTCATGAGAACTGTGGCTGGCCCAATGTCACCCAGCAGCTGCATATGGAGGAGTGGGGAATCAAACACAGTTCTCCCAGATTAGAGCCCACGCACTTAACCACTACACCAAACAGATGTTCTGCCACTGAGCCACGGCCCCTTCCCTGCAGAGGCCCCCCAAAAAACCTGGAATGGGCTCTGACCACGATTTATTATTTACTTATTTAATTCAATCTGTATCCCGCCCTTCCCGCCAAAAGCGGGCTCAGGGTGGCTTACATTCAGAGTTAAAACACAGTAAAACAACAATTCAATATACAAAAAACGCCTTAAAATTCATCCATATCACAAATAGCAGACGCTCCCCTTTATTATCATGCAGACACTTCCCTTTAAATGTGGGGCCTTCTGGTTCACACACGAAAATCCCCCACATGCGGAAGCAGGAGGAGGAAAACCCAGAAGTGGGCCTTAGCAGTTTCCACAGGAAACGGATCGTTCACGGTGCCCAGACAGCAGAAACACGTGTTCTTTTGGGAAAGGGATTCCCTCCACCAATGCTCCCTCTAAGCTGCCGAGTCTTGTGAGCAAAAAATTCTAATTTGTGAGCTGCTGGCATTAAAGTTGTGAGCGAGCGAATTGGCTGCTGCATAAATCAGTTTGCTCTGGAGCTGAGACAACAATGTGTGAGCTGGAGGCTAAAAAACTGTGAGCTAGCTCACACTAACTCAGCTTAGAGGGAACACTGCCCTCCATCCTTTAAATCAAAAAGTACCATCCGGGTTCTCCCCACCCCCCCCAACAGATTATACGTGCACAGAAAAGACTGTAGAGGAAGGGCAAATGTAAATCCTTTGACAGTTAGGTCACATTCCGGTGCATCAAAAATGCTTTTCCAATTGTGCAAGGATAACGTTCTGTCACGCCAACAAGTCTGTCTTTGCACATAATAAGTCATATCGGTAAATCTGCAAGCGCAGGGTGTCGTTTTGGGCGGCAATCCTGCCAGATCATCAGCGATATGCATGACGACCTGCCAGTCTGAAACCACCTCGCTGCTTAGATGCGCTCCCTTTACCGAACATCCTCGGCTTCATGCTTGCCTAAGGTGATGCCCCACTGTGGGAACTCCTTGCCCTGATGCATGCGTTTTATAACGACAGAGCAAGCGAGGAAAGGGATTCGAGAGTGCCAGCTTCCTTCAGCTAACTTTCGGTCCCACGGCAGCCGGTCTAGCAACCCCACAGTGGCATCTACAGCCAGGTACAAGCTCATTTATTTGATAGAAGGAAATCTGCACATAACCATACTTAAGGTTGCCAGCCTCCAGGAGGCAGCTGGAGATCTCCTGGGATTACATCCGATTTCCAGGTGACAGAGATTAGTTCGCCGGGAGCAAATGGCTGCTTTGGAAGGTGGACAGAAGAAGAAGGAGGAGGAGGAGGAGGAGGGAGGAGGAGGAAAGAAGAGGAGGAGGAGGAGGAGGTGGTGGAGGAGGAGGAGGAAGAGGAGGAGGAGGAGATTGGATTTATACCCCGCCCTTCACTACCCAAAGGTGTCTCAGAGCGGCTTACAAACTCCTTTCCCTTCCCCTCCCCACAACAGACACCCTGTGAGGCAGGTGGGGCCGAGAGAGCTCTTGATAGAAACTGCTCTTTTTCAAGAACAGCTCTTATCAGAATTATGCCTTGCCCGAGGTCATCCAGCCAGGTGCATGTGGAGGAGTGGGGAATCAAACCCGGTTCTCCCAGATTAGAATCTGCACACTTAACCACTATGCCAAACTGGCTATGGTGTTGTACCCCCTTGAAGTCCCTCCCCTCTCCAAACCCCGCCCTCCTCAGGCTCCACCCCCAAAATCTCCAGCTATTTCCCAAACCAGAGCTGGATACCCTAACTATACTTAGGAAAAAGAAGAAAATTTGAGTCCAGTGGCACCTTTAAGACTAACAAAGTTTAATTCTGGGTATCAGCTTTCGGGTGCAGGCACAAACTTTTGTTCTTTTGCTTCAGACCAACACAGCCACCCACCCAACTCATACTTAGAAACAAATCACATATGCCCATAATGGGGGGGGTACTAAGTGAATGGAAAAGCATTGAGCACCTCCCTTCTGCCACCGCTCGGCTCCAAATGACCTCTTTGCAGTTTGCCAGTTTGGTGCAGTGGTTAGGAGCGCAGACTCTGATCTGGGAGAACTGGGTTTGATTCCCCCACTCCTCCACATGCAGCTGCTGGTGGAAACCTTGGGTCTGTCATAAGTTCTTTCAGAGCTGTTCTCTCAAGGGCAGTCCTCGAGAGAGCTCTCTCAGCCCCACCCACCTCACAGGCAGTGCTCCCTCTAAGCCGTGAAGTCTTGTGACCAAAAATCCTCCTTTGTGAGCCACTGGCATTAAAGTTGTGAGCGAGCAATTTGGCTGCTGCATAAATGAGTTTGCTCTGGAGCCATCCTTCCTGAGCTGAGACAAAACTCTGTGAGCCGGAGGCTAAAAATCTGTGAGATGGCTCGCACTGACTCAGATTAGAGGGAACACCGCTCACAGGGTGTCTGTTGTGGGGAAGGAAAGGGAAGGGGAGGGAAAGGAGATTGTAAGCCACTCTGAGACTCCTTCGGGGAATGAAGGCTGGGCAGTGGCAGATTCACCATTAAGCAGACTAAGCGCGTGCCCAGGGCACCAGGGCCACGGGGCACCACAAAGTTGGGAAAAGGGTGAAAAGAAAAAAAAAAGCACAAATGTTTTGTACAGTGTATTGTGTTATCATATGAATAAATTTTTGTATTGCTGCAACCTGCATTGTATGTCTGGTCAGACGGGTCAACAACTAAAATGGACTGGGGGTCAGTGTGGAAAGGAGGGGGGGCACCACGATTGGTCAGTGCTGAGGGCACCAGTGAACCTTAATCCACCCCTGAGAGTGGGGTATAAATCCAATCTTCTTCAGAGCAGCCTTTTTCTAACAAGAGCATCCCTCAGCATCACTTGTATTTACCCAAACACACAGTAGAATACATAAAGCTGCCTTATGCCAAATCCCACCTTTGGGTCCATGAAGATCAGCACTGTCCACTCCAGCCAGCAGCAGCTCACCAGGCACCCAGGCTGGGGTCTTTCTCATCACCTCCTACCTGATCCTTTTAACTAGAGATGCAGGGGATCGAACCTGGGACCTTCAGCATGCGGAGCAGATGGCACTACCACTGAGCCGCAGCCCCTCCCCGGTCATTCCCTCCCTGGAGCCGGATGAAGCTCTCTCCGCACCGTGCTTGCAAGGATCAAGAGCACTGTGTGAATCGGGCTGCTGGGGGCTGGAGATCTCCTGGGATTACAACTCACCTCCAGACCACAGAGATTGATTCAGCTTGGGGAAATGGCTGCTTTGGATGGTGGGCTCGACGGCATTGCGGTGCCCCCTGAAGCCCCTCCCCTCCCCAAACCCCGCCCCCCCAGGCTCCAACCCCCAAATCTTCAGGTATTTCCCAACCCTGTGTGTGAATCTAGTCTTTCCTCTGAGATAAGCGCAAGGAGGGTGTGTCTGCACCGTTACGCCAGCCGTGTTGCAACAAAATAAAATGCTGCATTGTAAGAGGAGAAAACCGAAGTCTTTTGGCATCGGAAAAACTGATGACATTTTCTTCCAGCACGAGCTTCCATGTGTCAGAGCTCACTCCTGAAGAATCTGGCGCCACCGGACTCCGGCTTCATTTTGCACAGAGGCACGACAACTATTGCGCTGCTTTACGCTCTCCCTCCTTCCTGAATTGTGAAAAGATCGGAGCATCCTTTAGAGGCCCAATTTATCTTGAACAAGGCCGCCCTGGAGACATTTGGGATTTTTGTCAGGGGTTATAATCCATTTCTTTATCGATGTGTAGGCTGAACAGGTAGCACTGGCCCTAAAACAGCCTCAGTCACGTCCCCCAAAATCCAAATCAGCTATCTGCCGCTAAATGCAAAAAAAAAAAAAAATAGATTGCTTACCTTTGGGGAGGGGCTGTGGCTTACTGGCAGAGCATCTGTTTGGCATGCAGAAGGTTCCAGGTTCAATCCCCAGCATTTCCAGTTAAAATCAGGTGGTAGGTGATGGGAAAGACCTCAGCCTGCAATCCTGGAAAGCTGCAGCCAATCTGAGTAGACAATATTGACTTTGATGGACCGAGGGTCTGATTCATTATGTGTCATGTGGCTGGCATGACTGAATGCCGAGGCGCATGGAACACTTACCTTCCCACCAAAGCGGTACCTATTTATCTACTTGCAATTTCTTGCTTTCAAACTGCTAGGTTGGCAGGAGTTGGGGCCAGAGACAGGCGCTCACTCCGTCACATGGCACTCGGGTCTCGAACTGTCGAACTACAGACCTTCTGGGTCTGCAGCTCAGCGTCTGAACCTCTGAGCCGCTGTGGCCCCTTCAGGGCGGCTTACAACAGAATTAATATACAATCTCAATTTAAAACTAAATTAAAATAACCCAATAAATACCAGTGCATAAAACAACATCTTTGTGATAGCAGAAAACAGCCTGTACAATAGGGTGGAGAGAATTCCAACTCCCCAGCCTCCCTAGGGGAGGGGTTATGGGGGATGGAGACTTATGTAAGCGTGGCAAATGACGCCCGGTTGCTGTCCTCAACCGGGGGCCTGGAGGAACATCTCTGCCTTGCACGCCCTGTGGAAAGATAACAATTCCCACAGGGCACGGATGTCTTCTGGCAGAGTGATCCACCAGGTGGGGGCCAGAGCTGAAAAGGCCCTGGCCCTGGTTGAAGACAGCTGGACTTCTCTCAGGCTGGAAACCACCAGGAGGTTCTTGTCTCCTGAGCGTAGCACTCTTCCTGGGGCATACCAGGAGAGGCGGTCCCGAAGATATGAAGGTCCCTGACCACTAAGGGCCTTAAAGGTCAGGACCAGAACCTTGAATCTGATCCGGTGCTCCATCCCATTTTGCTGCATGGGAAGATAAGACTTGGCGTGCTGAACTGGCAGGCGTGAGCAGGCATCGTCCAAACTCACGTTGCTCTTCCCGGAAAGATGCTGCCTACATCTCTGACTTAACAAAACGTGGGTTGAATGGGGGAGTCCTCTTCAGATGTTTCAAGAGAAGCTAAAATAATTACTTTGGGATGGGTAACCATGTTAGTCTGTAGTAGCGGGGCAAAATAAAAGTCCAATAGCATCTCAAAGTGGGCGGGAAGGCGGTATGGCACGGCCTAATCTTGTCAGATCTCGGAAGCTAAGCAGGGACAATCCTTGGGTGGGGGAGACTGCCAAGGAAGGCTCTGCAGAGGAAGGCAAGGGCAAACCCCCTCTGCTTCTCACTCGCCTTGAAACTCCCTTGCGGGGATCGCCTTAAGTCAGTTGCAACTCGACTTTGACGGCACTTATACACGTATGTAGCATCTTAGACCAACAAGTTGTTTGAAGGCCAAAGTTTTTGTGTATCAACAACTAACTCCTTCAGATACAAAGAGATGCTATAAGCCTAGCAGATAATTTTCAGAGGGGTGTCAAGATTCCACACGTGGGAGAGGGCTGAGGTCTATTTAGCGTCTTACCCTGGGCTGTTGCTAAAACAGACTTCAAGGGCAGAGTTACTTCTCAGGAACAGCGCAGGTGGAGACCTTTTTCTTCTGCTTTGGCTGATCCTTACTGGCTTTTATTTTAAAGAATGCGCCGTGAAAAGAACCTGCAAAACATCACTGGAAGTGCACTCTGGTGGTTAACAAAATAGGAGCATTGCTGGCTTTATTTGTTTGGTTTCCAGAGAGACCATACACATAAATGCTAAAAGCAGATTATTAATATACCTAGGATACAGAATATGGTTTGGAACTCAAGGTAGGCAGTGATCGCGCCTTCCGATCAATCTGAGGCCCCGTTTACAGGCAGAGATGTCGGATTATCATGTGAAATTGAGACTAAAGTTTCAGACAAACTGTGTCTGCAATCCTAAGGACTCTTCCGTGGGAATAAGCCCTTTTAGATACGGTGGGATTGACTTCTGTGATGGGAGGGGGAGAGAAGTGGGGGCGACCCAACACTAACAGTCTGTTCCATGAGAAAATAGGCAGAGAGCGGTGTGCCATCCCCTGCATCCAGCTTGCGGCACTGCATGAGGATCTGTGGATTGGGGGTAAAGTACTAGTAGAAGAAGAAGAGATTGGATTTATACTCCGCCCTTCACTCGGAGTCTCAAAGTGGCTTACAAACTCCTTTCCCTCTCCACAACAGACACCCGGGGAGGTAGGTGGGGCTGAGAGAGCTCTGACAGAAACTGCTCTTTTTCAAGGACAGCTCTTATCAGAACTATGGCTTGCCCAAGGTCATCCAGCCAGGTGCAAGTGGAGGAGTGGGGAATCAAACCCGGTTCTCCCAGATTACAGTCTTAACCACGACACCAAACTGGCTCTCAAGTAGGCCTCCAGAAGAGGAACACAGCAGGACACACGTGAGCATCTCCTAAAACCACACCCTTTCTGAACTCCCTTTTTCCTAATGGAACCTCATGACAGACTCTCACAATCAAGAAGAAGAAGAGAAAGAGAGATTGGATTTCTACCCTACCCTCCACTACCTGAAAGGGTCTCAGGGTGACTTACAATCTCCTTTCCCTTCCCCTCCCCACAACAGACACCCCGTGAGCAATGCTTCCTCTAAGCTGTGGAGTCTTGTGAGCAAAAATTCTACTTTGTGAGCTACTGGCATTAAAGTTGTGAGCAAGTGATTTGGCTACTGCATCACTTAGTTTGCTCTGCATCACTTAGTTAGCCCTCCTTCCTAAGCTAAGACAAAAAAGTGTGAGCAGGAGGCTAAAAAACTGTGAGCTAGCTCACACTACCTCAGCTTAGAGGAAACACTGCCTGTAAACAATGCTCCCTCTAAGCTGTGGAGTCTTGTGAGCAAAAATTCTACTTTGTGAGCTACTGGCAATAAAGTTGTGAGCAAGTGATTTGGGTACTGCATAAATTGGTTTGCTCTGGAGCCCTCCTTCCTGAGCTAAGATGAAAATCTGTGAGCTGGAGGCTACAAAAACTGTGAGCTAGCTCACACTAACTCAGCTTAGAGGGAACACTGCCTGTGAGGTAGGCGGGGCTGAGAGAACACTTTTGAGATCTGCTCATGAGAGAACAGCTCTGAAAGAACTTGTAGCTGGCCCAAGGTCACGCAGCTGGCTGCATGTGGAGGAGTGGGGAATCAAACTCGGTTCTCCCAGATTAGAGTCCGCGCTCCTAACCCGTACACCAAACTGGCTCTCTCAAGGATACATCAGTCTCCAATTCCGACATATTTATTAGCTTGGCTCTATTCCCCACCCCCCCAGTTAAACTCAAACAGATGATATCCATAAACTAAGCTTCTTATTCTTTTAATCTGTTAAAAACATCTTCATTATCCTGCATGCTAATTCACTGCCCACCCTCTGTATGTACGACTGTTATTTCCATTTCTGTTTCACTGTGTCTGAAGAAGTGGGTGTGCCCACAAATGCTCATGCTTGGAAGAAAACTTCGCTGGTCTTAAACTGGACTCGAACTTTGTTCCCTTTTCCCCAGCTCACACTGGGGCGAGGAGGAAGGGGTGCGGGTGGGTAAAGTGGCATCAAGTCGCTGCTGACTTGTGGCGACCCCACAAGTAGGGGTTTCAAGGCAAGAGGCTTCCAGAGTCGGTCTGTCGTTGCCTTCCTCTGCACAGCAACCCTGGGGCTCCCTTGGTGGTCTCCCATCCAAGTACTAACCAGGGCTGACCCTGCTTAGCTTCCGAGATCTGACGAGATCCGGCCAGCCCGGGCCATCCAGATCAGGGAAAGGGAAGCACGGACGAAGTCACGCCCACAAACGCTCTCAGAACCAACGTCTGTGACTATATCAGAAATATGCTATGAGCGGTGTTCCCTCTAAGCTGAGTTAGTGTGAGATAGCTCAGAGTTTTTAGCCCCCATCTCACACATATTTGTCTTAGCTCAGGAAGGAGGGCTCCAGAGCAAACTAGTTTATGCAGCAGCCAAATCGATTGCTCACAACTTTAATGCCAGTAGCTCACAAAGTGGAATTTTTGCTCACAAGACTCCACAGCTCAGAGGGAATATTGGCTATGAGGTATTATTATAAAGTGCTGTGATGAGATTAAGAACATAAGAACATAAGAGAAGCCAATGTTGAATGAGGCCAATGGCCCATCTAGTCCAACACTCTGTCACACAGCGGCCAAAATATACCAGGTGCCATCAGGAGGTCCAGCAGTGGGGCCAGGACACTAGAAGCCCTCCCACTGCTGCCCCCCCAGCACCAAGAATAGAGTGCATCACCTGCCCCAGACTGAGAGTTCCCATCTATACCCTGTGGCTAATAGCCACTGATGGACTTCTGCTCCATATGTTTATCTAATTCCCTCTTGAAACTGTCCATGCTTGTAGCTGCCACCACCTCCTGTGGCAGTGAATTCCATGTGTTAATCACTCTTTGGGTGAAGAAGTATTACATTCCCTCCCTGCAGTGGTCAGCCCGGTTTCAGCCTGCTGTTGCCCTGGATTATGTGGATACTGTTTTGCTGTGGGCTAAGGTCCAATCTGCATCCAGCATTTGCTCCGCTGTCTTACCAAACCCACGCTGGAACAGACGAAACGGCTGAGACGGGCCCTCGGAAAATTATAAAGGCAGAACTGCCGCAGACGAAGCGTGCGTCTCCCCCTCTCTGTTTTGACCAAACGGAAAAGGCAGGGGGTGCCTTCTGCTCGCTCCGGCAGAGCGACCCTCCAAAAGCGTTTCGAAAGCCGCAGGAATCGATGGGTAAACATCCCTGAAATGGGTTTTCAAACACCTGCAACCTCTGGAGGAGCAGTTAAGCTGTTTTGGAGGATTGTTTGTACCCTTCCGCTGGATTTCCCCAGGGGAAGAGATTAAATTTATAACTGTGTCAGCGCAGCGTGAGCTGTTTTCTTGCTTCCCCCACCCCCCTTTCTCCGGCATCCTCTCTACCTTTGGAATCTTTTGTGGGGGCAGGTGTATAAATAGAGCGGCTCTCAATTAATAGCAGCCTTGCCCACCGCAGGCCTCCCGATCGGGAGCCACAAGGCACCTGCGGTAATAAAACACCGAGAGAGATAATGCTCTGCGTTTTCCGCGGCCGGCTGCTTTGTCCCACAGCACACTTTCCTTTAAAACATTTCTTTCTTCCGAGCGTCGTTTGCGAGTGGGCGTTGCCGGAGGAGCCGTTCGGTGGCCCGAGGAGCTGGTTTTACAGTCGGGGCAAACACCGCGCACGCTGGCAGCCGCCCAGCGAAACCCTTTGGATGCCTGAAAGGTTGAGAATGTTTACAGCACCCGGGTTTTGGCACTGCTGGGTCTGCTGAAGGACCACGCCCACACACCATTCAGTCCCAGCTTCCTTCCCCCTACCCAGTGTTCTAGCCCTTGTGGCCAGCAAGCGCACAGGTCGGTCAATCGCAAAAGCTAATAAAGCGGAATGGCAAAAGGGGCCTTCCACGCTCGGAGGCAGTTGACCTTTGACTAGCAGGTTAGGGCTGCCAGCTTCAGGTTAGGAAATACCAGGAGATTTTGGAGGAAGAGCCTGGAAAAGGCGGCATTTGGGGAAGGGCCTCAGCAGGGTCCAATACCATAGAGCAGGGATGTCAAACACACAGCCCGTGGTTTTCTGTGGTTTACACAGACAGCCAGTGTAGTAGTTAAGAGCACAGACTCTAATCTGGGAGAACTGGGTATGATCCCCCACTTCTCCACATGCAGCAGCTGGTGTGACCTTGGGTCAGTCACAAGTTCTTTCAGAGCCGTTCTCTCAAGAGCTGTCCTCGAAAGACCTCTCTCAGCCCCGCCTACCTTACAGGGTGTCTGTTGTGGGGAGGGAAAGGGAAAGGGATTGTAAGGCGCTCTGAGACTCCTTCAGGTTGTTGTTGTTCAGTCGCACAGTCGAGTCCGACTCTTTGCGACCCCATGGACCAGACCACGCCAGGCCCTCCTGTCCTCCGCCGTCCGCTGAAGTTTGCTCAATTTCATGTTCGTTGCATCGATGACACTGTCTAACCATCTCATCCTTTGCCGTCCCCTTCTTCTTTGACCTTCAATCTTTCCCAGCATCAGGGTCTTCTCCAGTGAATGCTCCCTTCTCATTTGGTGGCCAAAGTATTTGAGCTTCAGCTTCAGGATCTGGCCTTCCAGGGAACAGTCAGGGTTGATTTCTTTTAGGATTGACTGATTTGATCTCCTTGCAGTCCAAGGGACTCTCAAGAGTCTTCTCCAGCACCATAGTTCAAAAGAATCGATTCTTCGGCGCTCAGCCTTCCTTATAGTCCAACTCTCGCAGCCATACATTACTACGGGGAATACCATTGCTTTGACCATGCGGACTTTTGTTGGCAAGGTGATGTCTCTGCTTTTTATCATGCTGTTTAGGTTTGCCATCGCTTTCCTCCCAAGGAGCAGGCGTCTTTTAATTTCATGGCTGCAGTCACCATCTGCAGTGATCTGGGATCCTAGGAACGTGAAGTCTGTCACTACTTCTACGACTTCCCCTTCTATTTGCCAAGGAGTGATGGGGCCAGATGCCATGATCTTAGTTTTTTGATGTTGAGCTTCAAGCCCACTTTTGCACTCTCCTCTTTCACCCTGAGCAAAAGGCTCTTTAGGTCCTCTTCACTTTCTGCCATCAGAGTGGTATCGTCTGCATATCTGAGGTTATTGATCTTTTCCCCAGCAATCTTAACTCCAGCTTGTGATTCATCCAGGCCAGCATTTCGCATGATGTACTCTGCATATAAATTAAATAAGCAAGGGGACAATATACATCCTTGTCGTACTCCTTTTCCTATGCTAAACCAATCAGTTGTTCCATATCCGGTTCTAACTGTTGCTTCTTGACCCTTATACAGGTTTCTCAGGAGACAGGTGAGGTGGTCTGGTACTCCCATCTCTTTAAGAACCTGCCATAATTTATTGTGATCCACACAATCAAAGGCTTTAGCATAGTCAATGAAGCAGAAGTAGATGTTTTCTGGTACTCTCTTGCTTTCTCCATAATCCAGCGAATGTTGGCAATTTGATCTCTAGTTCCTCTACCTCTTCGAAACCCAGCTTGTACTTCTGGCAGTTCTCTATCCACATACTGTTGGAGCCTAGCTTGTAGGATTTTGAGCATGACCTTGCTAGCGTGTGAAATGAGTGCAATTGTGCGATAGTTTGAACATTCCTTGACGTTGCCCTTCTTTGGGATTGGAATGTAAACTGACCTTTTCCAATCCTGTGGCCACTGTTGTGTTTTCCAAATTTGTTGGCAAATTGAGTGCAGCACTTTAACAGCATCTTCTTTTAAGACTTTGAATAACTCAGCTGGGATACCATCACCTCCACTAGCTTTGTTGTTAGTAATGCTTTCTAAGGCCCATTTAACTTCGCTTTCCAGGATGTCTGGCTCGAGGTCAGTGATTATACCATCGTGGTTGTCAAGGACGTCGAGGTCCTTCTTGTATAGTTCTTCTGTGTATTCTTGCCATCTTTTCCTAATCTCTTCTGCTTCTGTTAGGTCCCTACCGTTTTTGTCCTTTATCATGGCCATCTTTGCATAGAACGTTCCCTTGATTTCTCCAATTTTCTTGAAGAGATCTCTAGTCCTTCCCAATCTATTGTTTTCCTCTATTACTCTGCATTGTTCATTCAGGAAAGCCTCCTTATCTCTCCTTGCTGTTCTCTGGAAATCTGCATTCAGTTGGGCAAATCTTTCCTTTTCCCCATTGCCTTTAGCTTTCCTTCTTTCCTCTGCTATGTGTAAAGCCTCATCAGACAGCCACTTTGGGATGGCAGTGAGTGCTGCCTCCTTTACAATGTCACGGACCTCTGTCCATAGTTCTTCAGGCACTCTGTCTATCAAATCTAGTCCCTTAAACCTATTCTTCACCTCTACTGTATATTCATCGGGGATGCGATCTAGGTCAAATCTGAATGGCCTTGTGGTTTTCCCAACTTTCTTCAATTTAAGTCTGAATTTTGCAATGAGTAGCTCATGATCTGAGCCACAGTCAGCTCCAGGTCTTGTTTTTACTGACTGTATAGAGCTTCTCCATCTTTGACTGCAAATTATATAGTCAATCTGATTTCGGTGTTGCCCATCTGGTGATGTCCATGTGTAGAGACGCCTCTTAGGTTGTTGGAAAAGGGTGTTTGCTATGACCAGCGTGTTCTCTTGACAAAACTCTGTTAGCCTTTGCCCTGCTTCATTTTGTTCTCCAAGGCCAAACTTGTCTGTTATTCCGGTTACCTTTTGATTTCCTACTTTAGCATTCCAGTCCCCTATGATGATGAGGACATAATTTTTTGGTGTTAGTTCTACGAGCTGTTGTAGGTCTTCATAGAACCGGTCCACTTCAGCCTCTTCTGCAGCAGTGGTTGGGGCATATACTTGGATTACTGTGATATTGAATGGTTTGCCTTGGATTCGGACCGAGATCATTCTGTCATTTTTGAGATTGTATCCCAATACTGCCTTTCTCACTCTCTTGTTGACTATAAAGGCCACACCATTTTTTTCTACGGGATTCCTGGCCACAGTAGTAGATATAATGGTCTTCTGAGTTAAATTCGCCCATTCCTGTCCACTTTAGTTCACTGATTCCCAAGATGTCGATGTTCATTCTTGCCATCTCATTTTTGACCACGTCAAGCTTACCTTGATTCATAGATCTTACATTCCAGGTTCCTATGCAGTATTGTTCTTTGCAGCATCGAACTTTCCTTTCACCATCAGACACATCCACAACTGAGCGTCCTTTCGGCTTTGGCCCAGCCGCTTCACTCTTTCTGGGGTTACTCGTACTTGCCCTCTGCTCTTCCTCAGTAGCATATTGGACACCTTCCGACCTGAGGGGCTCATCTTCCGGCGTCATATCTTTTAGCCTTTTGTTACTGTCCATGGGGTTTTCTTGGCAAAGATACTGGAGTGGGTTGCCATTTCCTTCTCCAGGGGATCACGCTTGGTCTGAGTTCTCTGCTGTGGCCTGTCCGTCCTGGGTGGCCCTCCACGGCATAGCCCACAGCCTCATCGAACCACGCAAGCCCCCTCGCCACGACAAGGCAGTGATCCATGAGGGAGCTCCTTCAGGTAGTGAAGGGCAAGGTATAAATCCAGTCTCTTCTTCTTTTTCCTCCTTGTCTTCCTCTTCTTCTTCTTCTTCCTCTGGGTCTTAGGCTCAAAGCATTGACCATGAGATTTCTATAACGAATGTCAATAAATCAAAAGTAGGTTTGCCGCTTAGAGACACACACCTGAACAACACCTGAGAAGCACAATCAAGACTGCTACAGCACAGACATGGTCTCCAGATTTTGATGCAATAATTCAGAGCAAGTTTTCAGAGTCAGTTATCAGAGGCGGTTAAATAAACAAAACATTGCAAGAATGCTGATGTTTTCAGCACAAAATAAGTTTTTAAAAAATCTTAACTTGTGTTTGTGTATGTCCTTTATGATTTTTTTTTATCTCTGCTACCCGGCATTGCATCTTATAGCACACACGGTCTGGCCCAACAAGGTCTCATTTATGTCAGATCCAGCCCTCATAACAAATGAGTTTGACACCCCTGGTCTATTGAGTCCCCCTCCGAAGCAGCGACTTTCTCCAGGAGAGCTGATCTCTGTGGTCTGGAGATCAGTTGTAAAGGAGGGAGATCTCCAGGCCCCACCTGGAGGCTGGCAACCCTAGCCCAGAGTGATCAGTGATGAGGAAGGGCTGTCAATTTCACATGCTGCTTGTGGGTTTCCCGGACAGCTCAGTTTTAGAAACAGGATGTTGGGCTAGATGGGCCACGGTTCAACTCAAGCAACAGAATACCCGCGGACGGGATTAACTGAAGCTGCAAGAGTCCCATCAGTGATGCATCCAGTTATCCTCCCAAATGGCAGAACTGAACCCTATGCTTGGTCCATCTCAGATGACGGACCTGGGCACTTCTGCGCCTCTTTACACCAGCACAGCTAGCAGTCACACTAACTGGGAAAACTGTGCTTGCGTGTAACAGATGCGCGTTGCCATCTTGTTAACGGCAACTCCCCCTTCCGCAAAAAAAACAGAAACACCTTTACAAATCCCAGAAAGGTTAAATATGGCCGCTCAGAAGGGGCAAGGCACCAAGACAAAGAAGCAGGCACGCAGACATTGTTATATTTTATAGCCCCTTTTTGAGCCAAGATTGGTTCCCAAAGCAACATACGCAAGGTACGGTGTGCGTAAGGCTGCCTGGCCACTGATGATGTAGTCAGGACCTGACACCTTTCCCACGGGTGAACCCAGGGGCTCGCAATGGTACCATGTGACACTTGCACTGCATAAACACAAAGGAAAAGGAGAGAGAGAGGAGGGAGGAGAAGAAGAGGAGGAGGAGGAGGAGGAGGAGGAGGAGTCGGCCGTGGTTAGTACTTGAATGGAAAACCTCCAAGGAAGCCCAATGGACAGCAGTGGCAAACCACCTCTGTTCGCCTCTTCCCTTGAAAACCTTGTGGGGTTACCATAAGTTGGCTGTGACTTAACAGCATTTTCCATCAGAAGAAGAGGAGGAGGAGGAGGAGGAGGAGGAGGAGGAGGAGGAGGAGGAGGAGGAGGAGGAGGAGGAGGAGGAGGAGGAGGAGAAGGAGAAGGAGAAGGAGAAGGAGAAGGAGAAGGAGAAGGAGAAGGAGAAGGAGAAGGAGAAGGAGAAGGAGAAGGAGAAGGAGAAGGAGAAGGAGAAGGAGAAGGAGAAGGAGAAGGAGAAAGGAGAAGGAGAAGGAGAAGGAGAAGGAGAAGAAGAAGAAGAAGAAGAAGAAGAAGAAGAAGAAGAGTTGGTTTTACATCCTGCCCTTCAGTAATCGAAGGAGTCATGGGGAGGAGTGAGGAATCGAACCCGGTTCTCCAGATTAGAGTCCTGTCACTCTTAACCACTACACCAAACTGACTCTCCTGGGCTCGTATCCCGTATTCCCTCTAAGCTGAGTGAGCGTGAGCCAGCTCACAGTTTTTTAGCCTCCGGCTCACACATTTTTGTCTTAGTTCAGGGAGGAGGGCTCCCGAGCAAACTAATTTATGCAGTAGCCAAATCACTCGCTCACAACTTTAATGCCAGCAGCTCACAAAACAGAATTTTTGCTCACAAGACCCCACAGCTTAGAGGGACCATTGCTCATATCCCTGTTCTGCTGGGAAGCTTCTTGGGTCTGTCCCTGTCCCTCAGCCTAACCTCTTTCGCGG
>JAPDNY010001010.1:0-20535 GCA_029375565.1 Gekko gecko | reverse complement strand
TGCAGCAGCTGCCTGAGGGCAGGAATAGTGTCCGAGACCAAGGCAGCCCTCCTTCAAGGCCAACCTTTTCTCTTCCAAAGAGTCATTGCAGCAGCTTCCTGAGGGCACGAATAGTGTCTGAGACCACGGCAGCCTTTCTTCGTGGGCAACCTTTTGTCCTGTGCAGGGTTATTGCATCAGCCTAGTTTAGTGGTGATTGGTGCTTGAGAATGAAAAGTCTGCCAGCTGGAGCAGCCTTGTCGTTTCCTAGGTTCTTTGCAGTATCTTGCCGGGTGTCCGAGACTGAGGATTCTGCCGGAGAGGGCAAGCCTGTCTCCTTTGTAGAGTTATTGCAGCAATTTACTGCAGGGAGGTATGGTGTTGAATCCCGAGGAACCTTCCTTTGAGGGCAATGTTGTCGTCTTTATAGGCTCTATTCAGCAACTTACCCCAGAGAGAAATGTCCGATTCAGAGCAGCCTCCCAGTGAAGGCCACCTTGTCTCCTTTGTGGGGTCATTGGAGCAGCTTCCTGCAGGCAGGACTGGTCTCTGAGACTGAAGAGCCTGCTGGCGAGGACCACCTTGTTTTCTTGGTAGAGTTATTGCCGCCGCTTGCCAGAGGGAGCATTGGGGTCCGCAACCGAGGGGCCTGCCACCAATGGCAACCTTTTCTCCTTCCGGGGGTCTTTGCAATAATTTCCCGTAGGGGGGAGTCATGTCACAGCCGGAGGAGTCTGCCTGCGTCGGCAGCCTTCTTTTGCTTCATGCTGGCATTGCAGCCACTCCCTGTCGAGTGGACGGGTGTCTGAGACCAGGGAGCCTGTCTGAGGGTGAAACCCTGTCTCTTGGAAAGACGTTGCAGAGACTTGCCGCAGGAGGAACGTGGTCTGGGAGAGTGAGGGGCCTGCTAATCACAAGGGCCTTGTCTCCATGGTAGCATCCTGGCAGCCCCTGTCCATAGGGTGGGTAGGTGTCCAAGTCCAATGAGCCTGCCTGGGAGGGCAACCTTGTCTCCTCCGTACGTTCACTGCAGCCCCTTCCCAGAGGGAGAAATGTTGTCAAGGCCCGAGGAGTCTCCCTGTCTGGGGTACCTGGTTTTGCTCCATACTTTCACTGGAGCCACTTTCCGTAGAGCAGATGGCTTTCTGAGACCACAGAGGCCTGCCTGGGTGGGCAATCTTGGTTCCTTCGTGGAGTCATGGCAGAAACTTCCCGCAGGGGGATTGGTGTCTGAGACGGAGAATCCTGCCAGCGAGGGCAGCTTCGTCTCTTCCTAGGCTCATTGCAGTAACCGACCCCAGGGAGGAAGGGTGTCTGAGACCGAGGAGCCTGCCAGCAAGGGCAATCTCATCTCCGTTTCAAGAACTTCCCACAGGGAGGAGTGGTGTCCAACTCCAAGGAGCCTTCAGGTGAGGGCAACCTTGCCTCCCTTGTAGGGTCACTGCAGCTACTTTGTGCATGCAGGAATGGTGTCTGAGACCGAGGAGCCTGCCAGGGAGGGCAACCTTGCCTCCTGTGTAGGGTGACGGTATCCACTTCCCACTGGGAGGAATCGTTTCCAAGCCCGAGGAGCCTGCCCGCTAGTTGGATGTTGTCTCTGGCGTCGTGTCATGGCAACAGTTGCCTGCGAGGATGCGTGGTGTCCGAAACTGGTTGGCCTGCCCGTGAGCATCCGTGCGATGAAAACGCAGGCGGTAGAGGATCCGGATCCACTGCCCAAAGACATAGTCCAGTTTCTCCGGATCGGCCAGAAGCTGCAGGTAGAAGTAGCGCCCGCTGGCCAGGCTCACTTTCAGCTGGTACTGGTTCTCGTCATGGACAAAGAGGCGGACACAGTTCAGAGGCATCAGCCTGTGGGGGAGGAGGAAAGGAGGCGTGTAAATCGAGAGAGCCAAAAAGCAGCCCCTACCCTGTTACCCAGTGTCAGTGGGTATCCCTGGGCTAATCCAGTGCTGGTGGTGGTGACCTAGAAAGGCCAACGAGGCCTGTGCTCAGCATATCTGAGAGACCATTTCTCCCCAGACATCCCACCATGACCAGAATAGAAGGTTTTCTCAGCAGATGCCCTAATTTGTGGCATAACCTCCTCCCCCTGGAAACACCCAAGTCAGACTTCCAGCCGGCATCATACTGCCCCCGTGTAGGGTGGCCTAAAGCGTCTCATGCCAACTTACAACATTAAAACCAATAAGGCAAAAAAACAACATAAAAACAAATATAAAATTTTAACCTGAATATATTAAAATACGTGGTTATCACCATACCACTATTAAAATAGCCCAAACATGTGGTTACTCTCCAAAGGCCAAAGCCGAAATAATTCAGTCTTGCCTGCCCTGCAGAAACTAAGCAAGTCCGACGGGGCACGGGTGTCACCCAAGAGCGCCTGGCCCTTCCCCTGGTGACAGCTAGCCAAGCGATTCTGGGGCCAGGCACGTGCAAGAGGCCCCTGGATGATGAGCGGAGGGAGCACGGGACGTTGGCCAGACATTTGTGGGTGGAGCCTGGAGACAGCAGTCTTGGGACCTCAGTGGAGTAGGATTAGAGTTTCCAACTCAAGGTTAGGAAATACTTGGCGATTTTGTGGGTGGAGCCTAGGGAGGGTGGGGTGTGGGGAAAGGGAGGGTATAATGCCATGAAGTCCACCCTCCGATGGAGTCATTTTCTCCATGGGGACTGATCTCTGTCTTCTGGAGATCAGTTGTACTTCTGGAGATCTCCAGGCTGCACCTGGAGCATGCAACCATGGGTCTAGTGCCATAGCATCCACTATCCAAAGCAGCCATTTTGTCCGGCAGAACTGTTCCCTGTCGCCTTGAGGTCAGCTGGCAATCCTAACCCTTATGAGAGGAAAGTATCATTGTGCCCAGATGTGAGGGGGACTCACGCAATGAGTTGTAGCTGCTCTGCAGGGACCTGTTCGGGCTTTGGGTCCTTGCAGGTGCACTCCTCGGTCGGGTATTCTACAGGCCGTGCCAAGATGAGTAGATCCAGTAGCTCCAGGCTTGGACTGCTGGCGGCAACGGCCATCGTTTTTTTTTTTTTTTTGAACAAAATTTTTTATTGGAAATAAACTGTCAACATTTTCAATAACGGTACCAATACAAATTCCAAGAAAAGATCCCCAACCCTCCCACCCCCTAATAGGCTTCCAACACTGCTAATAACAAACAAAGATATAAAACGATAATCAAGTTTAAACTTATATGCATTATCAAACCAGGTAACTTATTATAAAAAACCTCTACTATTACATCATATTTTCAGATAACAGTATAGTACAATTCCAAATTCGTTTCACTTCACGTTCAATATCCAAACATATCCAGGTTATATATTTTCCCCTTCATTCTATATTCAGTTTCTAGATACAGTTTCAACCCTTCCCATTCTTTTGTATACTGTTCTGCCATTTGTCCATTAAGCTTCTTTGTCATTTTGTCCATTTCCGCTAAAAATAGCAGTTTTCTCAACCAGTCATGTATATCTGGTATTTTCTCCATTTTCCATTGCTGAGCAAAGGCCATTCTCGCCGACGTAATCATGTACCATAACAGTGTCCTTTTTTCTTGTGGAATTTTTTCCATTGTCAAACCGAGGAGGAAAAGTTCTGGCTTTCTCTCAATTGGGGTTTTTAATATTTTCTGCATCACACAATGAATATTAGACCAGTATATTTTCGCTTTATCACATGACCACCACATATGGTAAAAAGAACCCTCTATTTTTCTACATTTCCAACATTTGTTACTCAAGTTCTTATCCATACTAATATTAGCAATCTTTTTTGGTGTCATGTACCATCTATACATCATCTTATAACAGTTCTCTTTTACATTGATACAAGTAGACATTTTAAAAGATCTTTTCCACAAAAATTCCCATGATTCCATAGAGATTTCTTTGTTCATATTTATGGCCCACTTTATCATTTGCTCCTTTACAGTTTCGTCTAGAGTATATACAGTCAACAAAGTTTTGTACATCTTTGAAATCATTTTCCGCTCTCCGTTCAGCCATAGATTTTCAAATTCATCATTGATGGCTCTAAAGCCAAACTCTTTACAGTCTTTTTTATAAATGTCTTTTATTTGACAATATTGTAACCAGCCGTATTCAAATTCTAATTCATTGTTTGGCTTCAAAACATATTTTTTCCCTTCTTTTTGCAATAGTTCCTGATATTTCAACCAGTCATGACCTTTATGTTCAGAAAACAGATGTATAACAGCACTTGGAACAATCCACAAAGGCCTCTCATCCGAAATTTTTTCCCTATATCTGGACCATGTATCAAACAATGTCCTCCTTACATAGTGATGCTTAAACATAGAATCCATTTTATTTTTCCCATACCAAAGATAGGCATGCCAGCCAAATCTGCAATCATGTCCCTCAAGAGCTAACAGCTTTCTATTCCCCAAATGAATCCAATCAGATAACCAAGACATACAAACAGCTTCATGATACAAACGCAAATTCGGAACTTGGAAGCCACCTCTATCCTTAGCATCATACATTATTTTCATTTTAATTCTTGGCTTCTTTCCTGCCCAGATGAATTTAAAGATTTCTCTTTGCCATTTGACCAATACTTTCCCATCCTTTACAATCGGTATTGTCTGAAACAAAAACATTAACCTGGGCAGTACATTCATTTTAACAACGGCAATTTTTCCAAGAAGAGATAACTTTAATTTTTCCCATTTTTCTAGATCACTCTTTATCGAACCCCACAGTTTTTCATAATTATTTTTAAACAAATCTATATTTTTCATTGAGATTTCGACTCCCAAATATTTAACCTTTTTAACCACTTCACATTCTGTCACATTTTGTAACATTTGTTGCTTTGGACCAATCATATTTTTACACAGTATCTTAGATTTATTTTTGTTAACATAAAACCCTGCAAGGTCGCCAAACTCTTTCACTTTTTCAAATACCTTAGGCATATTATCAATAGGATCTTCAACAATAAACATAATATCATCTGCAAATGCCCTTAGTTTAAATGAAAAACCTCCAATATTCAAACCTTTTATGTTATTATCATCTCTAACCGCTTGTAGCAAAATCTCCAAAATCCAGATAAATAACAATGGGGACAGGGGACATCCCTGTCTAGTACCTTTTCTTACCCGGAACATATCTGTTGATTCTGCATTTACAATCACTGAAGCTTTTTGATCTTTATATATCGCTTGAGTCATTCTTATAAATTCTGTGCCCATCAAAGATTTCTCAAACACTTTAAACATAAATTCCCAATTCAGATTATCAAAAGCCTTCTCTGCATCCAAAAATAAAAAGGCAACTTCTTTTTCAGGGTGTTTATCATAGTACTCAATTGCGTCTAAGACAACCCTCATATTGTCTTTAATTTGTCTATTTGGTAAAAATCCAGCTTGATCTTCACCAATAGTGTCCTTCAAAAACTTTTTGAGGCGTTCTGCTAATATTTTTGCAAAGATCTTATAATCGTTGTTCAATAATGAAATGGGCCGATAGTTCTTTACATTTGTTAAATCTTGTGCTTCTTTAGGAATTAAAGTGATTGCAGCTTCATTCCAGGAGTCCGGAATTTTTCCAGTCCTTCTAATTTCATTTAAAAGAATCTCCAACACCGGAACTAAGTCTTCATGAAATTTTTTATAAAATTTAGCAGAAAAACCATCCGGGCCTGGGACTTTAGAGATTTTTGCCTCAGCTATTGCTCTACTAATTTCTTCTTTGGTTATTACAGCATTTAACAATGTTTTCATTTCAGGGTCTGGTTGTATCAAATTAACTTTGGATAAATAATCCAACATTTTTTGAGGGTCCACTTGCTTTGCTTGAAAGAGATTTGCGTAGTATTTATAAAATTCCCTTCTGATTCCTCCTGGGTCTGAAAATTCTTTATTTCCATCTTTCAGACAGGTGATTATTTTTTTCTCTCTTCTTTTTCTTTAATTGCCATGCTAAGTATTTGCCAGGTTTGTTTGCACCTTCAAAGGATTTCTGTTGCAATTTTTTCAAATTCCAAAATACTTCTTTGTTCAGTCTTGCCTCATATTGCTCCCTTAAAATCCTCAATTCTCTCAAAATCTTCTTTTTGCCAGGTCTTTTCTTAAGTTCTGTTTCTTTTTGCCGAATATTTTCCATAATTTCTTTATCTATTTTCATTTGTTGTTTCCTTTCATTATTATTAATTGCAATCAGATGTCCTCTCATCACGGCCTTGTAGGCTTCCCATACCGTTTGCGTCTGTACACTCTTATTTAAGTTCAATTGAAAGTATGTTTGAGTTTCTGTCCTTATTTTGTCGACAATATTTTGCTTGTCCAGTAAATCTTCATTAAGTCGCCATCGAAATTTTTTCCTCTTAACATAGGTTGACCATTTTATCGGACTGTGGTCAGAAAGAGTCCTAGGTAATATTTCAATTTTACGTGTTTGCAAGACTAAGTTCTCTGTCATCCACATCATATCTATCCTTGAAAAAGATTCATGTCTTGATGAGTAAAAGGAGTATTCTCTATCTCTGGGATTTTTGACTCTCCACACATCTTCCAGATGCTCATGTTTAGTCAATTGAAAAAATACTTTAGGAAGTTTACCCATGGCATCAATTCCTCTTTTAGATTTTCTATCAATAACATTGTCAACAGTACCATTAAAATCACCCATTAAGATCATTTGCTCATAGGTCAACTGTCGTAGTTGTTCCCACAAAACCTGAAAAAAATTTTCCTTCGCGCCATTGGGAGCATATAGGTTAACAATTAATGTCTTTTTATTCTGCAACATGGCTTCTACTGCTAAAAATTTCCCTTCATTATCTTTAAAAATCTCTTTTGGTTCCAACTCTTTTTTAATATATATAACAACTCCCTTTTTCTTTTGAGAGGAGAGTGAATAAAATTCCTCTCCTAATCTTTTTGAATCAAAAATTTGGCATCAGATTTTTTAATGTGCGTTTCTTGCAAACAAACAATATCACATTTTTGTTTTTCCAACCAAAGTCTAACATTTTTTCTTTTTTGTGGTGAGTTCAATCCATTAACATTCCATGAAATTATTTGACTCTCCATGTTGTTTTATGATTATTTATCAGAATCTTTAAAATTATCATTGATGAAACTGGTCTGTCAGAAGTCCTAACTTAGTCAGCAAACACCAGACCTTACGATGCAAGCAAGGTTAGCATTTATTAAGCTGCAATAGATAGATCACTGGTACAGGTATCTTGTTCAGAATGACTTGGTTACAGAAAGCAAGCGGTTATACAGGAAAGGGGGTGAATGGGGACCCCCCCTTCTCCGACTACATGAATAACATGCACCTGGGAAATCGAAACTTACTAAGCTAATGAATTTCCCATCGCCCCATTGCTACCCACAGCTGCTACATCTATGCCAGCGATAGGGAAGCAGGCAGCCCGACTAGCCAAGGTCAGAACGTCTAGGCTGCCAGAGATAATAGCAATAAAAGCCACATTCCATTCTCACACCCGAGGTGTAAATCAGCTACTCCCCGGATTCCAATCTCCCGCCTGTCACGCCACTAAGGCGCCAAGAGCCCACCACCCTCCCTTGTGCTCATCGCCCACCGCCCTCCCTTACATCCATCATGGCAGGGCTACCTGACATGCAGCCCCCTCGAAAATAAGCCTACCCCTTTGGTTTATGGGGGTACAGCTTGTGAAATGCCCTGACAAGCCGGGGGGCCAGAACATTTTCCGCCCGAACCCACTCCCTCTGCTCCGGCCCAAAGTCAATCCATTCAACCAAGTAAAATAAGCGATTGCGAGAGATCTTAGAGTCCAGAATCTGCGATACTTCGTAGTGAGGTTCCCCTCCCACCAGCAGCGGAGGAGGGGTCGGCCGTTGCGGTCTCCAGCTGTTCTCCTCAGGCGCCTTGCGTAGAAGCCTCACATGAAAAACAGGATGAACAGATTTTAGAGATTTAGGCAAGGCAAGTTCAACAGTCACCTCGTTAATAACTCTTAAGATTTCAAACGGTCCAACATACTTCCAACCAAGTTTGCGACTCGGCTGGATGCGACGCAAATGTTGGGTGGACAAGTAAGCAAACTCCCCGCACTTCGGAACCCAAGTCAAATTACGTTTCTTGTCCGCCTGGAGTTTGTACGCGGCCTTAGCCTCTTCCAGAGTCTTAGCCAAGGAGCCCCACGCCTCCTGCAGTTGTTTGCACCAGTCCCCAGCGTCTCCCGCCGGGAGGTCGGGAGAAGTCAAAAAGGGTAAAGGCGGGGCATCGTAGCCATGGACTGCTTTAAACGGGGACATCCCCGTCGACGAGTGCTGAGTATTATTATAACAAAACTCAGCCAACGGTAGGAGAGAATGCCAATTGTCCTGCTGAAAGTTAGAAAACACCGCAGGTATTGTTCCAGAGTCTGATTCACACGTTCAGTCTGCCCATCCGATTCAGGATGAGTACGCGCTGCTCACCCCCTCTCTACTCCAAGCAATGACATAAGTTCGCTCCAGAACTTTGAAACAAACTGAACCCCTCTGTCCGAGATCACCTTAGCAGGTAAGGTGTGGAGCCTCACCACGTGTTGTAAGAAAGCAGAGGCTAATTTCCTAGCCGAGGGGATGGAGGCAAACGGAACGAAATGCGCCTGTTTAGTAAATAAGTCCACTATCACCCAGATGACCGTTTTCCCCCCACTAGGGGGTAGATCTGTAATAAAGTCCATAGAAATCACCTCCCACGGCCGAGCCGGGGTGGGGAGAGGGTGTAGGGCACCTGGGGGTTTTCCGGGTCGAGGTTTACTCATCAAGCAGGTTTGGCAGGCTGACGTGAAGAGAGACATGTCTTTTCGTAGTCCCGGCCACCAAAATTGTCTCTGCAGGAGCTGGAGGGATTTTACAAACCCCGTGTGACCAGCCAGCTTAGACCCATGTGCCCATCCCATTACCTCCCCCTAAGAGACCGTGGGACAAAGAGTTTGTCATTTTTAGTCCAGCAGCCATGTTCATTTTTGGCTGTTCCGTCTTCCCCTCCACTTCCTCCCTATCTGCTTGCGAGAGCTCCGTAGAAAATCTCGCCACCCATTCATTAGGGGGGGATTTGTCGGTGGGGGGGAATGATTGGCTTGTTTCCGAGTAATCACCGCTCCGCCCAGCTGGGCAGGAGTAAAAATTGAGTCACGAATCTCCTCCCTTTTGCTATCGTGTTGCGGGAGGCGTGACAGGGCATCGGCCAGCGAGTTCGATGTCCCCGGGAAATGGTGCAGTGTGAAATTAAACTTAGAGAAGAAGTCAGCCCAGCGGAGCTGCTTGGCGTTCAGAGAACGGGGGGAGCGGAGCAGCTCGAGGTTTTTGTGATCAGTCCAGACCTCGAACGGGACCCGCGCCCCTCCAGCCAGTGGCGCCAGGTTGACAACGCTAAGCGGATCGATCCCGCTTCCTTTTCCCACACATTCCAATTCCGTTCAGTATCGTTGAATTTCTTTGACACATAAGCAAGGGGGTGCAATTTGCCGTCCTCCCCTCCTGCAGAATCGCCCCCCATAGCAACGTCAGAGGCGTCAACTTGAACAATGAATTTTTTAAGTTCATTCGGGTGGGCCAATACGGGTTTCGACGTAAAAGGGCTTTTAATTTGTCGAACGCCCGCTGGCACTCTGGGGACCATTCCAATTTGGCCCCGGGCCGAGTGTATTCGGGTGGTTTCCCTTTGGTCCTCAGTAAGTCAGTTAAGGGAAGGGCCACCTGGGCAAAGTTCGAGAGGAACGATCTATAAAAGTTCGCGAATCCGAGGAACCCCTGGAGTTGCCTCCTGGTTTTTGGGGCTTCCCACCCCACCACATCCCTAACCTTGTCAGGGTCCATCTCAATTCCTCGCTGAGAAATCCGGCAGCCCAGAAAAGGGATTTCTGATTTGTGAAATTCACATTTGGACAGTTTGGCAAATAGTTTATGCTTGTGCAACGTTTGTAGTACCTCCCGTACCAGTTTAACATGCGATTTAAGGTCAGGGGAGTACAAAAGAATGTCATCAAGGTAAACAAGGACCCCCTTAAACAAGTACTTATGCAACACTTCGTTAATTAAGTTCATGAAGACTCCAGGAGCCCCCTGGAGTCCGAATGGCATGACTAAGTACTCAAACTGGCCAAGGGGGTGTTGAACGCCGTTTTAAATTCATCTCCCTCTCGTATGCGGACTCTGAAATAGGCATCCCGGAGGTCTAGTTTAGAGAAAATTTTACCCCCAGCCACCGCCGCTAGCAAATCCTTTATGAGGGGCATGGGGTAAGCGTTTGTATTTGACACTGCATTCAAGCCGCGGTAATCAGTACAGAGCCGCAAACCCCCATCCTTCTTTTTCCGGAAAAGCACGGGAGCCGCAAACGGGGAGGATGCTGGCCGTATGAAGCCCCTACTAAGGTTTTTGTCGATGAATTTCCTCAGTTCCACCTTTTCCGAAGGGCTCATAGAATATAACTTTCCCTTCGGTAACTTTTGGTTGGGTAAAATTTCAATAGCACAGTCAGAGTTTCTGTGGGGGGGTAATTCATCAGCCTCCTCTTCTCCAAACACGGGAGCGAGGTCGTGATATTCGGGGGGAATGCCTTCCAGTTCCGCGGCTGCCACCCCCGCCGTCACTAGGAGTTGCCCCCCCATCATGGGTCCCCACTCCTTTTTCCATGCATGGGACTGGCACTTTTTGGAGATGAAGTTGACCTTCCCCTCCCCCACAGTACATGAGGATCGTGATCAAAGAACCATGGGCTCCCTAGGACCAAGGGGAAGCGGGCTGAAGGGGTAACCACGAAAGGTCTCTCTTCCCAGTGTTGCCCGAGTCCCACCCGCAAAGGAACAGTCTCATATTTGCAAGGTTCTTTCATTGTGGACCCGTCCATTTGCGTAAAAATCAAGGGGTCATTCAATTTAACAACTTTCGCCCCAAGTCCCGTTAGTAGTGTGGGGTTAATGAGGTCTCTCCCACACCCAGAGTCAATGAGAGCACGTACTCTCACATGGGTCAATAGACCCGGGTCCATTAGAGTCACCGTGAGAAAGAAAAGAGAGGGGGGTTTGCTCACCGGGAGTTGCGCCTGGGGAGGTGGGACCTGCTGTTCAGCGCTGTTTACAGCAGGTCCGTGTCGTTTCCCTGCGGCACGGTCTCGCCATCTGATGCTCCCCGTTTGAGGCTTCGGATCGTTGCCTTCGCTGCTTTGGTGGAGTGCACATCCTCAAATTGCTCTTTCATGGCCCACATGAAAGAGTCGATCTCCTCAGCTCGCGCCCGTCGACTTGATGAAGCCCCACATACCAGTCAGCTGCCGCTCCCTTCAGGTGGGCTGCTATGACATCGACCATCCGCTCTTCCCTCTGGAACAGATGGCCCCAGGTCTTGATAAACTTTTCGGCTCGCACCAGGAAGAATGGGAATTTCTCGGGGTCTCCATCAAAATCAGCGTCCAGAAGTTCTGCGGGCTTGGGCGGCAAGAACCCCCAAGGACGAGGGGGTGGTTGCCCCGGCGGCCCCTGCGGTCCTGGCCCCGCTGGTTGATCCACCGGCCCGGCTGGCACGTTCCCCGGGCCTTGGTCCGGCACCGGCCGTTGATCAGGAGGGACCTGGGCTGGTGGTTCCTCACGCCTCTGCCGTTCGCGTTCTTCCCGGATACCCTCTGCGATCATCTGTGGGATGCGTGCGAGGGATTCGTCTAGGAAGCGCATCAGGCGGTCTTGGCTAGGTTCTTCAGTCCATCTCCTCCTCACCACGGCGCCTTCCATGGTCTCTGAATCGCGGCCAGTCTCCTCCAAGGCTTCCGCCGTGATTAGTTTCCGGACTGACCGTTCGGGGTGGCTCACACCCATGGAAGCTCGCGGGGTCCCGAACCACGCTTCGTGGGTCTCAGCCAGGGGTTTCACCCAGTCACGTCTGCGTCCAACTCGGGTGGTCACCCCCCATAGGCTGCCCCATAAGGATCTCCATAAGGCCCTCCAAAGTCGTACTCCAGACCCCAGTGTCTCGGCACATGTGTGTCTGGGGTCTCTCGGGGTGCGTCTTTCCCGGGAGGTCTCTTATCCTTTTCATCTTCTTCAATTGGGATAGTGTCTTCTTCTCCACCACTCATTTTGGAGTTGCGGGTTTAGGACCAGTCCCAAAAGTAATTGATGATTCTGAACAAACTGTCAGAAGTCCTAACTTAGTCAGCAAACACCAGACCTTACGATGCAAGCAAGGTTAGCATTTATTAAGCTGCAATAGATAGATCACTGGTACAGGTATCTTGTTCAGAATGACTTGGTTACAGAAAGCAAGCGGTTATACAGGAAAGGGGGTGAATGGGGACCCCCCCTTCTCCGACTACATGAATAACATGCACCTGGGAAATCGAAACTTACTAAGCTAATGAATTTCCCATCGCCCCATTGCTACCCACAGCTGCTACATCTATGCCAGCGATAGGGAAGCAGGCAGCCCGACTAGCCAAGGTCAGAACGTCTAGGCTGCCAGAGATAATAGCAATAAAAGCCACATTCCATTCTCACACCCGAGGTGTAAATCAGCTACTCCCCGGATTCCAATCTCCCGCCTGTCACGCCACTAAGGCGCCAAGAGCCCACCACCCTCCCTTGTGCTCATCGCCCACCGCCCTCCCTTACATCCATCATGGCAGGGCTACCTGACATGGTCATTTGCTCCACAGACTTGA
The DNA here is from genome assembly GCA_029375565.1 of Gekko gecko. NCBI lineage: Eukaryota > Metazoa > Chordata > Lepidosauria > Squamata > Gekkonidae > Gekko > Gekko gecko. The sequence continues at coordinate 7,875 of JAPDNY010001010.1, read as the reverse complement.
TGGTGACTCTCTTCTGTTTAAACGAAAAACTGACACCTTTAGGAATTTCCCATCTGTACCTTATACCTTCTGTTTTCAGTTTGTCAATCAGATCTTTGAAGAGTCGCCTATCCTGAAGCATTGCTCTGGGTAGTTCCTTTAGGACCAAGATTTTCTTGTTGTCAATTGTAAAATCTTCCTGAAATTGTTGCTTAAACAAATCTTCCTTCAGCTTTTTAGATATAAACTGGACAATTACATCTCTGGGTAGTTTTTTCCTTTGCGCAATCGCAGAGTTGACTCTGTATACCACATCAATCTGTGCCGCCACTTTCTCCTCTTCCATTTTCAAAAAGTCTGCTACAGCATCTACCATAACTGAATGGATGTCTTCATTTTTGTCTTCAGGGATCCCCCTGAATCTCATGTGGTTAATTGTTGCATTATACTGGACCATCACATTCACTTTATCTGTTTCTATAGTGACATCAGCTATATCAGATGCTACTCTCTTCACCCTTACATCCATCTCATCTGCTCTTTTAGTCAACGTCTGTATTTCTTTTGTGATTCCAGACATTTCTTTTTTCAGTTCTGTATCTTCTGTTATTACAGTCTTTTCTAACTTCAAAATCGCGTCCATCACCCGTTTCTCCATAGCATCCATCATGCCCTGTAGCTTTTTTCCCTCTTTTCCAGCCATTTTCGGGGAGGACCAGGAATTTGCCCTCTGTCGTTGCCGCAGGTCGTACGCCGTTGTTCAAAATTTTTCCTCCAATCCACTCCAAATCAAAGTCCTTCTTGTGCCCACCAAAATCACATTAATTCCACTTTTTTCTGTTAAGTCTTTCGTTTAAAATCAAAAAAAAAAATTTTGACCTTCCCAAAATGGCGGGCGCAATTTCTCTATGGTAAATGGGTCTTCCGGGTACTCACTTCCTGTCCGGCAATCTTAATGGTCCCCCTTGTTCTTGGTTTCTTCCCTTCTTCCGGCCTCCTGAGTCTTCTCTAGGACGAATACTTGTCTAGTCTGAAGTCACTTCCTGTTTTGCCGATTTTTGCTGTCGCAGCTAGAGTACTTTTCCACTGTAGTTCTCGCGGATTTAACTGTTAGTTTCTGTTTTAAAGTCAATAATCCAACCGCAGGAATGATCAACAATCCGGCTTTTTGGCCTTTTTAAGCTATTAACTGCACTTTTTCCGCTCCAATGTTAGTACAACAGATACAGCACGATCAAGCGCTTCATCGGATGTTGTTTATATTCGGCCAAAACGCGTCTCCGGTGAGCAATTTTAAAAAGTTACCTTCAAAGTCCGTATCTTGTTATAGCAGTGTTTCCTTAATGTCAGTTTCCTTAAGATGTTCTGGAGGTCTGGGTCATGCGTTCTTATGTTGAGATTTCAACTCGATAGGGTCTTGTAGAAATTTTCCGAAGTGCCTTCTCTGGGGGAGGGGATCAAGGCTGGTCGCGACGCTCTTTAAAGCCCCGCTATCAGCCGATCTCAACTCTCTCTCAGGCTAAGCTCGATGCCAGTCACCCCCCTTCCTGGGGGGATCTGCAGAGGGCTATAGGAAGCCCACCCTGTCTTCAAGACCCTTCGTATGCTCTGGGAGCTCAGGGAGCAAGCCAGAGCACGTCAGGACTCCATGAATCCCAGACCGGAAGCCGTCGCGGCAACGGCCATCGTGACCCGGTTGGCCACCTCCCCGTATCTCGTGACCTGGAAAGAGAGAATTGGGTTGAGGGACCTCTTCCTGCCACTCATAACCATCACCAGGAAAACTTTGGCAGTGACTCTTACCAGGCTAGAAAAGACACCCACAGGCACCTGCCTGCCCCAAGTGTCTGGTTACTGGGAATTTGCTGGAGGATTCAGCTCAGTGAAAGCCAAGCAGCAGTCTTCCGGACTCAGAACTGACTGAACCTCCCCGCCCTGCCCCCGGGACTGATTCAGATCGGGAAAACTGTGAGTGTGTGCAGGCGAGTGAGAAAGATCGCCCTTCTGCATGACTGCTTGCAGGCCTGAGCAGAACTGGGCAAAGCGACTGTGGGGACTGAGAAACGTCGGGTTGCCAGTTCTAGACTGGGAAATAACTTGAGACTTTTTTTGGGGGGGTGGTAGAGTGGAGCCTGGAGAGGGCAGAGTTTGGGAAACGGAGGGGCCTCCGCATGGCACGATGCCACCGAGTCCGCTCTCCGAAGCAGTCACAGAGTCCCCAGGGGAACCGATCACTGTACTCTGGGCATCATCTTACATCACTGCAAAAACAGGAGGCCCCCAGGTGGCACCTGGAGGCTGGCAGCCTGAAACCCAAGGCCATGCCTGCCTGCTGGGAGGGATGGGCTCCCCAGACCCTACGGCCTGAGCCTGTGTAAGGAGCGACGCCTGCCCCGTCACCGGAAAGAGGATATCCTTTGGTTCAGACAGAGTCCCTTCCTCTGCCCAGCCCCACCAAGGGTTTTTTTTTCACTTTTAAAATGATTTTAAAATAATTTGGCTACGATATTTTCTCTTGGGTCTTTATTATGCATTGAGATTCTTGATTTGGGAATGTATCAGCCACCCCCCCCTTTGGTCAGCTGCAGGATACAGAACTTAAAATCAGTTACAGGGAGTAGGTCCAGATCAGGACACTAGGAAGGCACTGAAGGACCAGAAGCCAGGAGAACATGTCATACCTTTCCCCCACCCCATTCTCTTGTGCGTGGACCAAGGGCCCCCGGTGAGTTTTGGGACTGAATGGGGTCTCTTGTTGCTCCTAATCCAACCACAGTGGCTGTCAGCCTGAGTATCTTCAAGAGAAGAACTGTGTCTTCCCTTGTAGGGAAAGAGAAAGGGTAAAACAGAACAATTTGGGACCAGGACTTCTGGCTTCCGGAGGAAAGTAGGATCTAGCAACAATGGGGCCTGGCCTGAAACCTTTCAGCACCTGAGGCAGAGAATGGAAATCATCCCCCATTCGTCCAAAATAGCACCATTTCTATGACAGCTTGCCCCCTTTCGGTGGATCTGTATACAAAGGGCAGTAAACCTCTGGATACCAGTGCTAGGTATGATCCCCAAACTGGCTCTGCTGCCACGTGGCTGCTTTGCTCAGTCTAACGATTGCATCAGCCCTGTCTGGGTACAAGGATTCTTGAGTTCTCCTCCCAGCTCCAGTCCTCTCTCTCTCTCACCTGCACAAAATTGCTCTCAAAGAGGGGACAGTCCTTGAGCTTCCCGTATTCCCCACTGGCGAGGCATTTCTCCAGATCTCCCATTCCAAAAGTAGACATTTGGTCGTGTCTTGGCTACTGAAACCTGGAACCTGTTGGAAGAAACAGAGGAAAACATGATGCCGCCATGTTGGATTTATTATGAATTTCAGTGCTGGCTTGAGAACCTGGGAAAAGGTTCAGATCTTTGCAGAAGAGCCTGGCCTGCTACCATTCAACTGGACTTCCTAGGAGCTGCACCTGCTCAGGTGTGATAGGCAGAGAAATGTTGAGGAAATACCAAGACAATCTGGAAAATCAGAACACGAGTAAAGAATACAATAAAATCAGGGTGCTCAGATATTTTCCTCTAGAGGGAAAAGGAAGAAAAAGAGTAGGTGAGACTTTCCCATGGGCAGTGAATGGTCCACAATCCTCCTCAAATAGTCTATCAGGTTTCTCAGCCTTGTGAGAATTCTCATTTCAAAGGCCTTCGAACAAGACCTCTTGACTTCTCATTTGTAAATATGTGAGAATGTATTTCCAGTGTTTAAAGCTTGTCCTTGAGAGCATTAAAAATTAACCTGGTATTACTAGACTCCATGGACAAAACACCCGATTTCAACCAGATAGAAAAACAGAACTGCCAGTAAGGCACCAAAATTTCTCCAGAAATTTCCCCGCCTGGAGCTGGCAGCCCTAAAGTAACCCTGACAGAACTCACAGTCCTCAATAGAAACCAAGATGATCTCTGGTTGTGCCTCAGGAAGGTCCCCACCTTTGACACTGGGGAGGGACTTCAGTGGGGGCATAATGCCCCCGAGTCCACCTTCCGACACGGCCTTTTTTCTCCAGGTGAACCGATCTCTGTGGTCTGTAGATCATCTGTTGTAATAAGGGGAGATCTCCAGCCACCGCCTGGCGTCTGCACAAACAGCAAAGGCCCTCGGAGTAAAAGAGCTGCTAGAATCAACAAGATGAAACTCCAATCAAAATAACACCAGTAATCCTATCATGACGGCTATAACATAGTGATCAATTATACTACAGTGTGATGCAAGAGTCCACCCTCCAAAGCATCCATTTTCTCCAGGGGAAGTTATCTCAGTAGTCTGGAGCTGAGCAGTAATTCCAGGGGATCCCCAGATCCCACCTGGAGGCTGGCATCCCGAGATAGGGTTGCCAACTCTGGATTGGGAAACTCCTGGACATTTAAGGGGTGGATCCTGGGGATGGTGGGGTTTGAAGAGGGGAGGAACTTCAGACCAGTATAATGCCATAGACTCCACCCTCCAAACCAGCCATTTCCTCCATGAGAACTACCATTGCCAGCCTCTGGGTGAGGGCTGGAGATCACCCAGCATTACAACTGTTGTCCGGGTGACAGAGATCAGTTCCCCTGGATAAAATGGCTGCTTTGGAGGGTTGAGTCTATGGCTCCACCCCCAGAAGAGAGAAAGAGTGTGAGATAGGTAAGGGAAAGGGGAGGAAGCAAAGGTGTGAGGAATGGGATGACCATTCCGCAAGTTTCTTGCGGGTCACCACTTGTGTTTATCTAATTCCCTCTTGAAACTGTCCATGCTTGTAACTGCCACCACCTCCTGTGGCAGTGAATTCCATATGTTAATCACTCTTTGGGTGAAGAAGTACTTCCTTTTATCTGTTCTAACCCAACTGCTCAGCAATTTCATGGAGTGCCCACGAGTTCTTGTATTGTGAGAAAGGGAGAAAAGTACCTCTTTCTCCACCTGCTCTGTCCCAGGCATAATCTTACATACCTCGATCATGTCACCCCTCAGCCGTCGTTTCTCCAAGCTAAAAAGCCCCAAGTGCCTCAAACTTTCCTCCTAGGGAAAATTCTCCAACCCTTTTATCATTCTAGCCCTTTTCTGCACTTTTTCCAAAGCTATAATATCCTTTTTAAGGTCTGGTGACCAGAGTAATATTTCGCAGCCCAGTCTTTGACTGGAAACACAGTTCGTTGCATTTGTGTATTTAATTAATCCATTTATACCCCACTTCTCTCCCCAACGGGTTGCCAAAGTGGCTTACACCATTCGCTCACAAGAACCCGTGCTCAACAAAAAATGCCTCAGATCTGAGACAAATGTATCAAAATGTAGTATAGAGGACACAGCCCAATGCAATTCCATGCCTGCGATGAAATTAAATACAGAAAGCCCTGTTGTACATCCAAAAGACACGGCTATTTTAGGGAATCCAGGGCCACACCAGATCTCTTACCGACTCATGCACCAGAACTCTGGTGACATGGAACACGGTCTTCAAAATTTAAATAGTCCCCCAAAGGGTTTAACAGTTCACTGGAGTCTGGTGGACAAACTAGTGCAGGTTCCTCCGGTATCCTTCTTTATGCATGAGCCAGCTGACAGCAAAGGGCATTTCAACCTAAGGCCTCTTCCGCAGAGGCTGCCCACGGCAAACCACCTCAGCTTCTCACTTGCCTGGACTGCCCCTTCCAGACTTTGACTTGAGCTGGCAGCAACTTTGTGCAAGGAAAGAATGTGTTGGTGAAAATTTGCACATCTCTATACACATCTGTATGTTTTTTCATACCAGGCTGTCTTGAGATTGTGTGTTATTCTTGTGGATTGTTCGTGAAGTGCATCTCCAATCAGAAGTTGCCCTTGTGCCTGTAAGCAGCCATAAATGAAATTTTGTGAGATGTGGTGAGAAATGGATGCATAAGAGGACATTCTGTTCCATCTTTGGGACAGCAGTGAGGAAAACAAACTCAGAGTCTGGCTGGATTTTGATTAGCCGGAACAGGAGGGTCCCTGAAATCGCACATCCTCCTCCTGCAAAGTCAGCAATTTGCTATTTATCACATCTCTACATTTGAAGTTGGAATATTTGGAAAAGTCTCTATCGGAAGCTTACATATTCTAAATGGACAAATTGGCGGCACAGAGCACTTGAAATATCAGTGAACTTTAATTTTCACTGTACTTTCATTAGACTATGATGGAACTGAGTGTTGCACCTTACCAAGAGTCGTTCTATTGAACCAGGGGATGATTTTTCTGTGGTACAAGTTGTTGTTAATATACTTCTTTTTGTTTTTTTAAACATTTTTTATTATAGGATATGTTCACATAGTTGAAATTTTGTCTTATAAATATCACATACCTTTTTTCCTTTCTCCCCACTCCCCCCATTACAAGGCTTCCCGCAATGCTCTTACCCCCTTATAAACTCTATTATCTAATTACCGTTCATAAAATATGTCATTTCCATTAACAAATTAGGTAACATTTTAGTAATCTTATCATTCTTTTTCTTATTTTCTCCTTAATAACTGTCAAAGCAGATCAATCTATTTTTAACATCCCAATTCTTCTCAAGATATTCTTTAAAATCATTTCATTCTTCAAAAAATGCTTCATCTTCTTCGTTATTAAGCTTTCTTGTCATTTTGTCCATTTCGGCCATAAAAAGCATCTTCTTAATCCATTCCCATATTTCAGGAATCTTTTCTTGTTTCCAAAATTGTGCATAAGTCATTCTAGCTGTTGTGACCAAGTACCATAACAATGTTCTCTTGGTTACATTTATTTCTTCCAGTTTAAGACCTAACAACAAGATTTGTGGATCTTTCTTGAAAGTACATTTCAAAATCTTCCGTATTTCATTATGAATCTCTGACCAATAACTCATGGCTTTATCACAAGTCCACCACATATGGTAAAATGAGCCCTCTTTCTTTCTACATTTCCAACATTTGCTAGACATACTCTCATTTATATTAGCAATTTTCTTTGGAGTCATATACCATCTATACATCATTTTATAACAATTCTCTTTAACTGTCAGGAGCCCTAACTTAGTCAGCCAAACACCAGGTCTTGTGGTTGTAAGCAAGAATAGTGTTTATTGTTAAGCTGCAATAGAAAGGTTTCTGGAGCAGATACATTGTTCAGAATAACTTGGTTACACAAAGCAAGCAGTTATACTGGGAAGGGGGTGAATGGGAACCCCCCATCTCCACCAATCAGGGATTAACATGCGAATGGGAAACGAAAGTTACTACACTAATGAAGTTCCCACCGCCCCCATTATTCTCAGGCAAGCTGCAGCTTTGAAAGCGATAGGAAGCGCACAGCCTGTCTCCTCCAAGGTCATAATGTTAGGTCTACCTGAGATAGAGCTTGCCAGGCTCACATTCCACCAGGTGCATAAATCTACACCCCCACGATCCCAACCTCCCGCCCTCCACGCCGCAGTGGTGCCCATAGCCCGTCCTCCCCCCCCCTACTCCATCCATTATGGCAGGACTACCTGACATGCAGCCCTCTCGAAAATAAATCTACCCCTTTGGCTTGTGGGGGTACAGTTTATGAAAAGCCCGGACCATCCGGGGGGCCAAAACATTTTCCGCCCGCACCCACTCCCTCTGTTCAGGCCCAAAATCCACCCACTCCACCAAATAAAACAAGCGATTGCGAGAGATCTTAGAGTCCAAAATCTGGGAAACTTCGTAGTGAGGTTCCCCCCCCACCAACAGCGGAGGCGGGGCGGGTTGCTTCGGTCTCCATTTGTTCTCCTCGGGCGCCCGGCGTAGAAGCCTTACATGAAAAACAGGATGAACAGACTTTAGAGATTTAGGCAAGGCGAGTTCCACAGTTACATTGTTAATAACTCTCACAATCTCAAATGGTCCAACAAATTTCCATCCGAG
>JAPDNY010000101.1:0-145259 GCA_029375565.1 Gekko gecko | reverse complement strand
AAGCTGGCAACCCTGGGCCCCTGGCAGCACCCGCTGGGTGACCTCCCACCACCTGGCCTGCCGGACTCACCCAGGACTGCCTCCTGGATCCTGCTCAACGGCAGCCGCCCGAGGAAAGTCAAAGACGGAGCTCCAGAGGACGGCCGCAAGAGACCCAGGTCTGAATCCCTCTCTCGCTGGGGGAGCTCACCGGGTGATTCTGGGCCAGCCACACACTTTCGGCGTAACCGACTTCACAGGGCTGCTGTGAGGAGAAAAAGGAGCAGAGAAGGATGCAAGTCCCTTTGGTCCCTTTCCCCTCACTGTGGGGAAAGCCCGGGAACAAAGAAAGGGAGAATGAATAAATGTTGCTGAAGATGAGAGCAGGGAGGGAAGAATGAGGCCACCCCATAAGAGAACATAAGAACATAAGAGAAGCCAATGTTGAATCAGGCCAATGGCCCATCTAGTCCAACACTCTGTCACACAGCGGCCAAAATATACCAGGTGCCATCAGGAGGTCCAGCAGTGGGGCCAGGGCACCAGAAGCCCTCCCACTGCTGCCCCCTCCAGCACCAAGGATAGAGTGCATCACCTGCCCCAGACTGAGAGTTCCCATCTATACCCTGTGGCTAATAGCCACTGATGGACCTCTGCTCCATGTTTATTTAATTCCCTTTTGAAACTGTCCATGCTTGTAGCTGCCACCACCTCCTGTGGCAGTGAATTCCATATGTTAATCACCAGTCTTAATTTCCCTTGTGTTCAATTGGATTGTTATATATATATTTTTTCTCTTTTAACTGTGTTCACTACTTCTGGGAAGTTTAAAAATGACCCCTTGTTGGTGTAACTTGGTGTAGTCAGTTATGACCTATTAATTTGTTCTAACAGTCTGTTTGTTCCATTGCCTTCTCTACTGCTACTGTGTTATGCCAATAAAGGTTTGCTGTGAGTGTTAATCATTCTTTGGGTGAAGAAGTATTTCCTTTTATCTGTTCTAACCCGACTGCTCAGCAATTTCATGGAGTGCCCACGAGTTCTTGTATTGTGAGAAAGGGAGAAAAGTACTTCTTTCTCAACCTGCTCAATCCCATTCATAATCTTATAAACCTCAATCATGTCACCCCTCAGCCGTCGTTTCTCCAAGCTAAAGAGCCCCAAGCATTTTAACCTTTCTTCATAGGGAAGGTGTTCCAACCCTTTTATCATTCTAGTTGCCCTTCTCTGCACTTTTTCCAATGCTATAATATCCTTTTTGAGATGTGGTGACCAGAACTGTACACAGTATTCCAAATGAGGTTGCACCAATGATTTATACAGGGGCATGATGATACTGGCTGATTTGTTTTCAATTCCCTTCCTAATAATCCCCAGCATAGCGTTGGCCTTCTTTATTGCAGCTACACACTGTCTAGACATTTTCATTGAGTTATCCACTACAACTCCAAGATCTCGCTCTTGGTCCGTCTCTGCCAGTTCAGACCCCATCAACGTGTATTTATATTTAGGATTTTTGGCTCCAATGTGCATCACTTTGCACTTGGCCACATTGAACCCCATTTGCCACGTTGACGCCCACTCACCCATCCTCAACAGATCCCTTTGGAGTGCCTCACACTCCTCCCTGGTTTTCACCACCCTGAACAACTTTGTGTCATCTGCAAATTTAGCCACTTCACTGCTTACTCCCAATTCCAAATCGTTAATAAACAAGTTAAAAAGCATCGGACCGAGTACTGATCCCTGTGGTACCCCACTGCTTACCACCCTCCACTGAGAAAGTTTCCCATTTATACTCACTCTCTGTTTCCTATTTATAAGCCAGTTTTTGATCCACAAGAGGACTTGACCTTTTATCCCATGACTATTGAGCTTACTTAGGAGCCCATAAGTCCTTGAGGGCTCCCCTGCCATGCAGGTCGGCCTGGCCCAGTGGCCGGCATCACAGAACTGGGCCGCAGGTTTCCTAGTTAGAGGGTGCTGGAGGGGGAGAGAGGGAAAGCTGCAGACAGAGGGGCAGGAAAATATAGTCTGCCTCAAAGAGGAGGTGCTACGGGGTCTTTCGGGACAGAGTAATAGGAAATCATGGGGGAAGGGGAAATGAGATGCATCTCATTGGACCTTACCGGTTCTCATTTGGAAATAAAGAAATGCAGAAGTCCTGAGATATCCGCACCAATGAAACACCAATCAAAGCCCTCCGGGTTTTTCGGTCCTTCATTGTTGAAGAAGGCCTCCCAAATATTTAATCCTTACAACTAAAGGGCATCCACAGACCTCCCAAGCCTACTGTGGATCTGAACCTAGATCCACCAAGTCCGTAACCCAACACTCTGGCCCTTGGACTTAACTGCCTCACATCCTGAATGGGGGCAAACTGGATCGGGTTCATTCATGGGGATCAGTCATGGCCCCAGGTGCGAGTCTCAAGCGTCTGCAAGAGGATTTCTTATTTAGGACGCTATACACAATTGAATAAATACACGTCAAATTAACCTTTGACACATTTAATAAAGCCCATCTCATAGAGACTCAGAGTGAAAGGCAGGGTATCAATCCAATCTCCTCTTCTTCTTCAAGGTGGTGAGACCCAAAAAAAGCTCACAGCAGGCTGGACTGGGGAGGGATTAGGGTTGGATAATGCCTCTCTAAAACTGATTGTCAGATAAAAATGTTTGCAAATGAAGCATGCTGGCTGGTCTCACTACATTTATGACAGTACCAGAGAGGCTGTAGATATCTGTTAGCCTCAACTTGTCTGTTTCTTCACAGGATTTGGGAAAGGAAATGCTTTTGCCAGTTTTGCAGATGTCAGAAAAAGTTAGATTGGCAGAGAATATGAAGTAGCAAGTTTCGCAGGGGAAAGCAACCACCCAAAAGTCCCTCTTTTCCACTCTCCGAGCACTCCAAATTTTTCTTCCATGTGGCTTCTTAGGTTCTGTTGAAGGTGAGAAATCAAACTGAATCTCTATCCACACGTTACGCTTATAAAAGCTTATTCCTTCTGTGGGTTCTTTGATGCAGCTGAAGACTACCACTGTTACTGAATCTCTTTCCACACTTTGAGCATTCAAAAGGTTTCTCCCCTGTGTGGGTTCTTTGGTGGTGTTGAAGAGTGCCTCTTCGACTGAATCTCTTTCCACAAACTGAGCATTCAAAAGGTTTCTCTCCTGTGTGGGTTCTCTGATGCTGTTGAAGACCGTCACTCTGACTGAATTTCTTTCCACATTCTGAGCATTCAAAGGGTTTCTCCCCTGTGTGGGTTCTCTGATGCTGTTGAAGAGTGGCACTCTGAATGAATCTCTTTCCACATTCTGAGCATTCAAAGGGTTTCTCTCCTGTATGAGTTCTTTGGTGGTGTTGAAGATGGCCACTATGACTGAATTTCTTTCCACACTCTGAGCATTCAAATGGTTTCTCCCCTGTGTGGGTTCTCTGGTGGTGCTGAAGACTGTCACTCCGACTGAATATCTTTCCACACACTGAGCATTCAAAGGGTTTCTCCCCTGTGTGGATTCTTTGGTGTGACTGAAGATTCCTACTCTGACTGAATCTCTTTCCACATACTGAGCATTCAAAAGCTTTCTCCCCGGTGTGGGTTCTCTGATGCTGTTGAAGAGTGCTACTGTGATTGAATCTCTTTCCACATTCTGAGCATTCAAAGGGTTTCTTCCCTGTGTGGGTTCTTTGGTGGTGTTGAAGAGTGCCTGTTCGACTGAATCTCTTTCCACATACTGAGCATTCAAAAGGTTTCTCTCCTGTGTGGGTTCTCTGATGCTGTTGAAGACCGTCACTCTGTCTGAATCTCTTTCCACATTCTGAGCATTCAAAGGGTTTCTCCCCTGTGTGGATTCTTTGGTGTGACTGAAGATTCCTACTCCGACTGAATCTCTTTCCACATACTGAGCATTCAAAAGGTTTCTCCCCGGTGTGGGTTCTCTGATGCTGTTGAAGAGTGGCACTCTGACTGAATCTCTTTCCACATTCTGAGCATTCAAAGGGTTTCTCCCCTGTATGGGTTCTCTGGTGGTGCTGAAGATTGTCATTCCGACTGAATCTCTTTCCGCACTCTGAGCATTCAAAGGGTTTCTCCCCTGTGTGGGTTCTCTGATGCAGTTGAAGACTGCCTCTCTGACTGAATTTCTTTCCACACACTGAGCATTCAAAGGGTTTCTCCCCTGTGTGGATTCTTTGGTGTGACTGAAGATTCCTACTGTGACTGAATCTCTTTCCACATACTGAGCATTCAAAAGGTTTCTCCCCGGTGTGGATTCTCTGATGCTGTTGAAGAGTGCTACTGTGACTGAATCTCTTTCCACATTCTGAGCATTCAAAGGGTTTCTCCCTGTGTGGGTTCTCTGATGCTGTTGAAGAGTGCTACTGTGACTGAATCTCCTTCCACACTCTGAGCATTCAAAGGGTTTCTCTCCTGTATGGGTTCTTTGGTGGTGTTGAATATGGCCACTATGACTGAATCTCTTTCCACACACTGAGCATTCAAAAGGTTTCTCCCCGGTGTGGATTCTCTGATGCTGTTGAAGAGTGCTACTGTGACTAAATCTCTTTCCACATTCCGAGCATTCAAAGGGTTTCTCCCCTGTGTGGGTTCTTTGGTGGTGTTGAAGATTGTCACTCCGACTGAATCTCTTTCTGCACTCTGAGCATTCAAAGGGTTTCTCCCCTGTGTGGGTTCTTTGGTGGTGTTGAAGATTGCCTCTCTGATTGAATTTCTTTCCACACACTGAGCATTCAAAGGGTTTCTCCCCTGTGTGGGTTCTTTGGTGGTGTTGAAGATGGCCACTATGACTGAATTTCTTTCCACATTCTGAGCATTCAAATGGTTTCTCCCCTGTGTGGGTTCTTTGGTGGTGTTGAAGATTGTCACTCCGACTGAATCTCTTTCTGCACTCTGAGCATTCAAAGGGTTTCTCCCCTGTGTGGATTCTTTGGTGTGACTGAAGATTCCTACTCTGACTGAATCTCTTTCCACATTCTGAGCATTCAAAGGGTTTCTCCCCTGTATGGGTTCTCTGGTGGTGCTGAAGATTGTCATTCCGACTGAATCTCTTTCCGCACTCTGAGCATTCAAAGGGTTTCTCCCCTGTGTGGGTTCTCTGATGCAGTTGAAGACTGCCTCTCTGACTGAATTTCTTTCCACACACTGAGCATTCAAAGGGTTTCTCCCCTGTGTGGATTCTTTGGTGTGACTGAAGATTCCTACTGTGACTGAATCTCTTTCCACATACTGAGCATTCAAAAGGTTTCTCCCCGGTGTGGATTCTCTGATGCTGTTGAAGAGTGCTACTGTGACTGAATCTCTTTCCACATTCCGAGCATTCAAAGGGTTTCTCCCCTGTGTGGGTTCTCTGATGCTGTTGAAGAGTGCTACTGTGACTGAATCTCCTTCCACACTCTGAGCATTCAAAGGGTTTCTCTCCTGTATGGGTTCTTTGGTGGTGTTGAATATGGCCACTATGACTGAATCTCTTTCCACACACTGAGCATTCAAAAGGTTTTTCCCCTGTGTGGGTCCTTTGGTGGTGTTGAAGATGGCCACTATGACTGAATCTCTTTCCACATACTGAGCATTCAAGAGGTTTCTCCCCGGTGTGGGTTCTCTGATGCTGTTGAAGAGTGCTACTGTGATTGAATCTCTTTACACATTCTGACCATTCAAAAGGTTTCTTCCCCCTGTGTATTCTTTGGTGAATAACGATCTGTGATTGATTTCTGATTTCTATTGTCTTATGGTCTGGGAAAGATACAAGATCCTTTCTTACATCTTGCTTCTCAACCATACGGCCGCCTTTCTTTCTCTTCGATATGCTTCGATTCCTGGTGTTTTCTTTCAAGTCCTCATTTTTAACTCTATCTGGCCTTTGCTGATGAATTTCCTCATTCCTCTGATCACTCTCTGCTGGAATAAACAGAGATCCTGTTAGCGCCTGGGAGGGCTGGTATAGTCCAAAGGCATTAGGAAAGGACTGACAGCCCTTTGGCTTGGGTAATCTTAACCACCACGCATTTAAGAATACCTCACCCCCTCAAGAGCCACAGCTGAGCTTTTGAGCAGAAGGAGTTTCCAAGCACTCCAGATTTCAGGGCCCCAGAAGGCCTCCCTCCTTACCCAGCAGGCTGTGTGACTGTCCCAAATGAAATGCTGTTCAGAAGTGAATCAGAAATCACCGATGGCTATTCGTTGTCTGTTCCCTTGATGTAACCGTGAAGGATACTCACTCTCAGCCAGCTCATCTGGGCAGGAGATATGATCTTGGGATCCTCTTGAGGAACTCTCCAGCCTTTCTTTGGGTGTGAGGCCATTGTCTGATTCCACCACAGTCTCTCTTATACTTCTAGCTTCTTTCGCAGAGAGAGGGAGAGGGAGAGGGAGAGGGGGAGATCATTTTTATATAGGGAAGGAAAGACATTCAAGAGTACAAATTCTTCTGGAAGGACGGGACCACGGTCAAGATCGAAGCCCACAATCCCAACCAGTTTAAGGGGAATGGGTCTGTGAGGCAAAGTACCCTTCTTCCCCCAATGGTTTACATGATTATTAAGTGGACTGGTTGGACTTGCAGGTGTTTGTGATTTGAGTCCCCCTGCAGCTAACATCCTGATCTTTCTCAAGGCCAGACTCCAGAATGTGGCCATTGGCTAATCGTGAGAACCCGTAACTAGTTGTGTAAACAGGAGGGAGGGGGGATTGGGAAGATGCTGAATGCCTCTGGAAAATTCCGTCAGGAAGGACACTTGATTGGGCCTTTAGGACCACCTGACCGTTGAGAGGCAGAAAGTATAATACGGGTATACAGCAGAAGGAAGCCAGGCTCACTTTATGCTCATGCCATGCTAGTAGGCCTTGTTAGTTTCTTCCTTCATCATGATGAACAGTCTTAGGAGGAGTAACTTAGGCTACAGCTGGAATACTTAACACTGCAACAAGAGGTGCCGTCTGATGCCAAGTATTTCATCAGCCCCTTAAGGACTAAGAAAATACGTGGCAGAGGAGGAGCTTTCGTGAGTCTGTGCTCACTTCTCCAGGTATTGTTGGGAGCTGCCCTGAGCCCTCCTTGCAGGGAAGGAGCGGGATGAGAGTTCAAGAAGCATCCAGAGAAGTGACTGCAGGGACTCCCGAAAGCTCCTCCCCTCCCACCCGTTTCCTTAGCCTGGAAGGGGCTCCTGGACTCTGGCTCTTCTCTGCAGCTGCAGACAGAGAAACACGGCCGCCCGTCTTCAAGTATTTCACGTATTAGGTAGAACACTTAGTGTTTCTTGTTTTCCTGCTGCAAAGTTCCAGAAACTATTCTGTTTAGAGATGTTTTACTTTTTATATTTTTGAACCTTTATATATTTTTAAATGGGGCTCTGCTTTACCTGCATGCACCCGCCTTGTGGACCCCTGAACTGGGTGCTGCTCAGGCACAAGGAGTGGTGGCCCCGGGGGACCCAGGCTTCGGTTCCTGACAGGACCATTTCCAGATCAGAGGCAGAGCAGGCGTTTGGAACCCCAACCAGGGAGAAGGGTGTGTGGTCAAGGCTGGCCACAGAGGAGTGAGGACCTGGCCCCTTCCAGAGTCTTCCTGAGGGCCTCTCATTCCCCCCCCTTTTTTGCCTCAGGCCAGGAGACGCCTTCCCTGGCTTGGGTGATGGGCACAACACTGCCCTCTCTTGTGCCCCTGGGCAAGGACACACATGCATGAACAGCACATGCAGCTGCCTTCTACAGACTTCAGAACCCCCCCTTGGTCCACTGAAGTCAAGTCTTGTCCCCTCAGTCCGGCAGTGGCTCTCCAATGGCAGCAATTCGCACCTCTGGCACCCAGGAAAGACCCTTACCCAGAAAGGCCACGTTCCCATAGTTCTCCCGCATGACTTCCCTGTGCAGAGCTCTTTGTCCCGGATCCAGCAGGGCCCATTCGGCCTCCGTGAAAGAGACGGCCACCTCCTCAAAGGAAAAGGGACCCTGGAGGAGAAAGCGGATTCCCTCGTCAGAGATCACGCCAGGCGGAGACGGCACACGGGAAGGGATGGTTGGGGGGAACGGGAATGGCGTTCAGAGGGTCTCTCGAATCGCCCGGACACGTTGAAGAAACTGCAGGAGCAAACATGCCGCTGAGGAAGGAGGAGGGGCCCAGGTTCCCCCCCCACACTCACCTCTCCTACCTGGACTGGGGGGCAGCAGCCGTTTCCACACCTCTGAAGAGACAACGGCTCACCAGCATCTCTTCCCTGCCTGTTCCTGAGAGAAAGGAGGGAGGAAGGGTCTTTGCTTGTTTGTTCCCGGCTTCACACACAACCCCCTTCCCAGGAGTCTGAAACCTTCCCTGGCATCACACTAAAGTGTTGGAAGCCGCCCCGAGCCCTGCTTGCAAGGAAAGGAGTGGGATATAAATTGAACAGACAAACGAATTCTGCTCTGGCCTGCAGGACCTAGTCAATGCTGCACCTGAAGGGGGTTCCTCCTCCCTGGAGAGGCTTTTCTCTCTCTGTGATCCCGCCGCCACCCCCCCCACCCCCCGTCCTCTGTAAGGAATTGCCCACTGGGTGGGCAGGACTCTCTGCTTCCTTTCTAAGTTCTGAGGCCTTGCCTCTGTGTCTCCCACTGCCCAGCATCTGAGGATAGTTTACTGCCGTACACCCCCTGGAGGAATAGCCACTTGCCAACTGACTGCCTTCCCCCTCCTGACGCTCCTTATCAAAAAGCGTGTCTGAGATGGTGGAGATCTATGTGGTACAGGGAAGCACAGCCAGCAATAAAAGTTATAAAGTATTAGTTAAAAATAAAACATCCACAAGTATACTTTTAGCACAGCACCAAACTGAGCAAGGGAATCAAAAGAAAGATGGAAAATGCAAACCCTCTGTCCCTTTCTCTATACATGACCTACCAAATGTTAAAATAGGATAGGCTCTTTAGCTTAGGGGTTCTAGATCTCTACAGAGTCCCCATTACCCTGAAGTTTGCTCCAGCTATTTAGTCAAGCACATGGTCAATGGCTGCCTTCCCCACGGAGAGGTCTGTGCGTGTTTATGGACTCTATACTTAAGAGGGCAACCAGGATTGTGAGAGGGTTGGAATCCAAGTCTTACAAAGAAAGACTGAAAGAGTTGGGTATGTTTAGCCTGGGAAAGAGAAGGCTTAGAGGGGACATGATTGCAGTCTTCAAATATTTGAAGGGCTGTCATGTAGAAGATAAAGCAAATCTATTCTCTCTTGCTCTGGATTGCATGACTAGATCTAATGGGTGGAAATTACAAGGGAGTCGTTACTGGCTTAATATCAGGAGAAACTTCCTGACTGTCAGAGTGGTTGAGCAGTGGAACAGACTGTCTCGGGAGGTGGTGGATGCTCCTTCCCTGGATGTTTTCAAGCGGAGGCTGGACGACCATCTTTCGGGTATGTTGTAGGGCTATCTTTCGGCTACGCTCCTGCAGAGTGCAGAGGGTTGGACTCGATGACCTGCAAGGTCCCTTCCAACTCTAACATTCTATGATTCTGTGAGACCTCCTTCCCGCAGCAAGGAGTTTTTATCATCTCTGTTTTCCCTCCCACTGACCTGGCCAGGACAGGTCAAAGAAGTGTTTCCCAATGATCTCCAGGAATCCCCTTCCTGCAGTCCCTCTAGCATTTCACACCTCCAACCCTCTGTTCCCTGCTTGGAGAAGGGAGCACAATCTGACCCACCCATTATCTCTCCTGCTAAATCCTTAGCATTTGTATGTAGGTGAGCTGGAAAGTCATTGGACTGCCTTTTCCCCTTCCTGCCTGTCTGTTCTCTGCCCAGAGGAGGAAAAAATCTTTTCCAAACACATCATGTAGGTTTTGCTCATTTCAAACCCCCCTAACAAAAAATGCATTTCTTCACACGTGTCACTGTGACCTTGGGCCCAGACGTGACTTCAGCACCTCTGTAGACTTGAGGGTAATAGTTGTCAGAATGTCTTTTGGCATCCAAAGTTCACAACCAGCTTTTCAGCCAGACAAAACACCAACCTCACACCACATCTGCCCCAAACCCCTCCTGGGGGGGCCAGGCCACCCCCTGCCATCCCTGCTCCAACATCCGATTTCCCACAGGAGCCCGCCAGATGTCCTTAGAAGTTCAGGCACAGAAGCCAAATTTCCCCATTATTATTGGATCTGAGAAACTGGATTTCAGAGCTCTGCTGCCCCAGAAGTTGGAGGCTCCCTTTATTCCCCAGTTTGAATAGCTCTGCCGAGGTTTGTTTACCTTTTCTCTTTTGAGTCACCCTGAGTTCCTCTTATGGCAGGAAGGTGAAATAGTCAAATTAATGGGAGGAATTGCCCTCCAAGAATTGGTCTAATCCCCTTTTGGAGGCATCACAGTTAGTGGACATGGAGTGCTGCAAATTAACTCTGTGTTGTGTGAAGAAGTATTTCTGAGCTCTCTACCCATCAAATTCACAGTGTGCCCCAATCACACCCTGGCACGATCATCCTTTTATTATTGATTGGTAGTCATTGTGGTTTTTAATTTTGCGTCAGTGTTTCACTGTATTCTGTAGTTTGTAATGCCCAATGGCTTTATACAAGAAACCTCTACCTACCTAAAAAAACTCTCTGCCCATCAAACTCACAGTGTGCCCCAATCTCACCCTGGCATGATGAGTCCTCCTTACCCCTGGAGACGGCACCTTGGGCACGCTCCACGGCCTGCGTCCTTTGCGCTTGCTCCAAGGAAGCTCCTTCTGCCTCAGGGAATGTAGCTCCGGTCTTCAGGGATGGAGCCCACATCTGAAACAGCAGCGAGGGAGAGGGGTAAGAGATGGGATGGAAAAGGGACCAAGGAATGGATCCTGCCCCACTCCCAGACTCTGCACCCTCCCATCAGCAGACCTGGAGGGATAAGAAATTCTCTCGATAAGGCCAGATATCATTGCTTGAATTGGCCATACCTGGAGGGAATCCCCCCTCACCTGTCCTGCCCGCCTCTCCTCCTCTGCCTGACTCAGGAGGAAGCCTTCGGCCAGGGCCACCGCCTGGGAACTGGTCTCCGGCCCGCATCCTCTGACCCAGCCCTGCATTTCCCGGGGCAGGAGAGTCAGGAACTGCTCCAGGGTCACCAGGTCCAGGATCTGCTTCTTGGTGTGCCTCTCCGGCTTCAGCCAGTGGCTGCAAAGTCCGTGGAGCTGGCTGCAAACCTCTCGGGGCCCACCAGCCTCACGGTAGCAGAACTGCCAGAAGCGTCGGCAATGTATATCTGGGATTGCAGTGAGCTGAGAGTGGATCTCTGGCACGGGGCCTTCCCAGAATTCAGCACCATTCCCAGCTTGGGTGGGATGGGGGCCTTTCCTCACTGCCTTGCCAGTTCCAGGTCCTTCCGGGTTCTGCTCTTCCATCTCTTTTCCCTTCTCTTGGGTCACCCCTGATGGTGTAGAGATGCCTTCAGCCACTCGGCTATGGAGAGGGGCTTCTCTATGGGGAGGGGGAAGGAGAGACACAGATGGTCACATGGGAGATCAGAGGGAATGGAGAGAGACCCCTGAGCATCACAAACCTTCACATGCTCAGGAGACACACGAGAATTGCCCTGGTGGATCAGAACAAAAGGGCTTCTTGTGGTTCGTAGAACAGGTTTAATGTGATTCTTCTGTATTACAAACCAAGTTGTTTTTAGAGGGCATCTCGTGGTTCTTTGGGAAAGTTGAGTGCGTCTCTTTGGCTCTTTAGGGATATTAACAAGCTAAGCCTCTCATCACCTTGTCTCCGCCTGTCCTCGGGGCTTATTCTTCAGGAAAACCCCGAAAGGACAAGAGGGATGGGTGACCCCTCGACCCTCGCAGGCATCTCTTGGACAGGCCTGAGCTGTTGGGCAAGAACCCTGTCTGAGACCCCAGCCGGGGAGGAGGGGCAGGACTGTGTCTGTGTGAAGAACAAGGAGCCGAGATCCGGAGAGGAAGGAAGAGGGGCTGAGATTTGGCTGAAGGACATGGAAGTCCAGAAACGGTCCCTGGGGGCATCTGACGTGGGGGGCAGGGAACCAGCTCCTCTGGGGGGGAATCCCTCTGGCTTCCCTCCCTGGCTCAGCTCTGTCAGGAACTCTGTCCTGAAAGGTGAGAGTACCAAGACCACCCGAAGGCTCCACCTGGGCTTCCTCCTCCTCCTCCTCCCTTCCGAGGGGAACCGACCCCAGGAGACAGCCTCCCTTGGGACTCCTTCCTTCCCCCCCTCGGAGAAGAAGCAGCAGCAGGGCGTGGAGGGGACAAGAAGTCCTCCCTCCAGGGAAGAGTCCCCCCGGCTTCCTCCTGGCCCCGGAATCCGACTCCCCCGAGAGAAGGGCCCTTTCCCAGCGTCCGGCCTCCTTTGGGGAACAATCCTCAGCCTTGAGCGACTTTGGGAAAGGGCTGCTGCCCGGGAGAAGAGGAGCCGGAGGAGGGAGGGAGAGGACAAAGCAGCTCTGCCGCATGCAGCACACGGTTGCCAACTCCCGGTCGGGAAATCCCCACCAACTCCGCTTTCAGAGCGGCGCCAAACTGGGGCCTCGCGGCGTTTTCACCCTCCGGGGGGGGGACGACTCCAGTCTGGCAGAGAACATCGTAGCCGTGGAGGGGGGGCTCGCCGGCTTTGCTCCCGTGGGCGGGTTCTCCCCCCCCATGCAGTCCTTTCCCGGCAAGCCTAACCCCCCCCGGGTACCGCTTCGGTGGGAAGGCCACAGCGTTCGGTGCGCCTCGGCGTTTAGGCCTGCCGGCCACAGGGCCACGGAGACGTCTTCGGACAGCGCTGGCTCTTCGGCCTGGAAACGGAGATGAGCCCCGCCGCACCCCTGGAGTCGGATTCGACGGGCTTCCGAGCAAGGGGGGACCTTGACCTTGGCCCCGACCTGGCATCAGAGTCCTGAGCCGCAGGCACGAAAGCCGCTCTGGCCGCTGCAGGAGTCAGCCGGCTGCCCAGCCCGCCTTCCTGCCTTCCCGCCTTCCTGCCTTCCTTCCCAGCCGCGACGGCGGACGAAACTGTGCGAGCCGGAGGGGAGGGAGGGGAGGAAACGACGGAGGGGACCCGCCCCCCCCCCCGCGGCTTCTCCCCGGCCGCCCCGCCCCGCCCCTCCGCCCCCGCCCCGCAGGAAAAGCCCCCCCTCCCCTCCCCTCCCCGCAAACGGCTCGGCGGCAGGCTTAACCCCTTCGGGGCTGCAGAGGAGGGCGGGGGAAGGGGCGCCCGCCCGCGGGGAGGAGGGGGGAGGAGGGGGAGCCCCGCCCCCCATGGGGTCCTCGGGAGGGAGGGACGGAGGGAGGGGCGCGGCGGGCGGGGGCGTGGGGTCCGGCGTGCCCCCTCCCTCCCGAGGCCCCCCCCGTGCCGGGAGGAGGAGGGGGAGGAGGACCCCCAAACCCAGTGGGGGGGGCGGGGGGGTTCCTGCGTTTGTCTTCCTGCGGCCCCACGTGGAGGGAGGGAGGGAGGGAGGGAGGACGCGGGACCTCCCCCGACGGGACCGGGAAGGAGCCTCACCTGGTCGGAACCTCAAAGAAGGAGGAGGAGGAGGAGAGCCCGGCGGCGAGGGTGGCCAGCCTCCAGGTGGAGCCGGGGGATCTCCCGCTTGGACCACTGATGCCCAACTGACAGCGTTCCGCTCCCCTGGAGAAAAGGGCCGCTTGGAGGGGGGGCGGACTCGGTGGCCCTGCGCCCCCCGGAGGCCCCTCCCCTCCCCAGGCCCCCCCTCTCCCGGATCCACCCCCCCCCCGTGTCCAGGCTTTCCCAGGCCAGAGCTGGCGACCCTGAGCCCGGTTCCGTCGGGGCAGGAAGCTGGCGGGGGGGACGGGACCTGTGGGTGGCCGGGGGGGGCGAGGCCCCTTCCCCGGAGGTGGGAGATTGCAGGGGGGGGGCAGAGAGGGTCCTGCGGGGCCCGATCCACAGCATCGCGCGGTTTCCCTCCTCCTCCCCGGCCCACCTGGCGCTTGCTGGGAGCGGGGCCGGGAAGGGCGGGGCTTGGGTGCAGGGAGGACCTCCCTGGGGTGTCATGCCGGAGAGAGGCCGGCCGCCCCCTCTCTGAAAGGGACCCCGAAGAACAGGGCTGCAGTTGCTGTGCCCCCCCCCGCCCGCGACTGCTTCTCGGGGGGGGGGCGCTTTCTCTGCTGCTGGCTGCGGATCCCCTGGCTGGCTGGCTGGCTGGGGGGGGGCCCTCTTCCTCAGGGAAGAAGCCCCCCCCATCCCCTCCCCTCCCCTCCCTTCAGCAGGCCCAGGGTGAGGCAAAACCCTGGTTTAGGACAGCTGAAAAATAGTGGCGATGATTCCTGGTTGACACAGAGATCAGGGGGAAACGGGAGGGGAAGAAGGAGGGGGTCCCACCTGTTCAGTAAGTGACTCCCCGTCTCTCTCCCTATCGAAAGGGCAGGCGGGTCCCTGGGCCAGATCCAGAATAGGTCACCCTGACCCAGCGCCCCAGGCCATGCACTACTGTGGGCAGTGCAAAGGAGAAGATCTTTTTGCTCGCAGGGAGGCAGTTGAAAAACAGGATGCGGTCTGTGTCAAGAAGGAAGCCCAAGACCACATGAAGCTTAGCAACCAGGCAGGGGGAGGAGAGGGGAGCTGCAGCCGTGGCCCTGGGGGAGACCAAGGTGTGTGGGGGGGTGCTACTCTGAGAACTGGCTCTATTGTCAGGCTCCTGCAGGGATCACTCCCCAGCAGTTTTCACTCAGAGAAGTAAAGTTTATTGAGACACTATTGAGAGTATACAGCTTCCCTTAACCATTTCATGGTAGAACTGGGAAAATTCACATGTGTGCTGATTATAAAAATACCGTCTAACCAGTGTTTGGGGAGCCTTTTTGCCCAGCTCCTGCTTATTGCAATAAACGTATTGAAATGACTCATCCTCTCAGCAGTTCTTCTTTAAAGTTCTCCTAACAATTACTAAGTGCTGTCACTGGAGATTCGCCCTTCGGAAGAGAGCTGGAGATGCCGAGTCCAAGTCAGGTCAAGATTTCCCTCTTCGGCGATTTCCCCAAAGGAAACACAAAGCTCCAGAGGACAGGAAGCTGGACTAGATGGACCCTCTCAGAACCAGTCTGGTGTCGTGGTTAAGTGCACGGACTCTTAATCTGGTTTGATTCCCCACTCCTCCATGTGCAGCTGCTGGTGTGGCCCTGGGTCAGTTATAAGTTCTCTCAGAGCTGTTCTCTCAAGAGCAGTCCTCGAAAGAGCTCTCTCAGCCCCACCCCCCTCACAGGGTGTCTGTTGTGGGGAAGGGAAGGGAAAGGAGTTTGTAAGCCGCTCTGAGACTCTGAGTGAAGGGCAAAGGGGTCTGAATCCGATCTCTTCTAGGAAGGGTTCCTGCCGGCCAAGGCCCCTCTAGCCTGGGGGGAGGCGGGAGAAGGCTGCACGACTTGGGGAGCCCGGAGGGCAGCATCTAGAACCGGGGTCTCCTCACCTGCCTGGGCACCTTTTGCATCCTGACGCCGTGGGGTGGCCGCAACTGCACAACGGCTGCCACAAAGCGTCTGCTGCGGGAGGCGAAGCCAGCAAGGAGATCGGAGCCACGCCTCCCCTCCACCCAGGGAAGACCCCCGTGCTGCGGACTGGCAGCTGCTGCCCCAGCAACACCGTATCAAATCTGCACAGCCAATCAAATGTACAGCGGCCAATCAGAAGCCACGCTGGGCACAATTCGCCACCTGATCCTGCCCACTTTCTAAAAACACTGGGCGGGCACCAGGAGAGGTGTCAGCAGGCACCCAGGGCACCACGTTGGAGGCCCCCGATTTAGAAGTTTGCAGCAACAAGAGCTGTTGGCCAAAACCCTTGCATTTAAATCTCCATTCATAATTAGAACCCCCCCCCAAAAAAAAAAACCCCACAACCAGCTTTCCCCCGAAACCATGAGTGCAGGGTCCGTGCAAATGCAGAACCATTCCAGTTAACGTTTTTTGGTGGGACCTTCCATGGACACTGGTCTGATCTCACAATGTATTTTGGTGGAGCCCACTGAACAATCACGAGGATCCAAACATGGACTACAGGGCTTGTACCTTGGCCGTGCTCTGTGGTTTCTGTGGTTCGTTCTGTGCTGGTGGACGTGATGTGTGATGGGAGGGGGAGTTCAGGGCGGCCAAGCACAAAAAGCCTCAGGAGGATCCATGAGGATCTGTCCTTCGGAAGCTTGTTTTTACACCACGGCAACGCCACAAAGCGCTCGACCTCTGATTATTATGTGGCAAGCTCTGGCCGTGGACGATAGACGTGGAGGGATAATGAATCAGGGGTGACCAAGAAAGACCTGGAGGCGTGATTTTTGCGGGGCCAGCTGCAGCCAGGGGCTTGGGATGTGATCTGATGGTGAGTTTGGGATGACCCCCTGCAAAAACCCTTAGGACCCATCCATGCTTCGGAGTCATGAACATAAGAACATAAGAACATGAGAGAAGCCAGTGTTGAATCAGGCCAATGGCCCATCCAGTCCAACACTCTGTCACACAGCGGCCAAAAATACCAGGTGCCATCAGGAAGTCCAGCAGTGGGGCCAGGTTTTGCACGATGGTGTGGACGTGAAGCCGTGGATCTGTGACTGGGAGGGGAGGGTATTTTTGCGTGTGTGTGTGTACGCCTGTGCCTGGGAGGCTGGGTGACCTCTGGCGACTTCTGCTGAGGCATGATGGAGGACGCTCAGAGACACGTGGGCCTGATGGGCTGCCTCTGCCTCGCGGCCTCGGTATTCCTTGGAGGTCTCCCATCCAAACACTTGCCAGGGTCGGCCCTGCTCAGCTTCCGAGATCTGACGAGATCACGCTTGCCTCGGCTGTCCAAGTCAGGGTTGATCCATGATTTTTGTGGCGCCAGCGGTGCCCGTGGAGATGCCCGAATACTTTGGGGTCATCTCCAGAAGCCAGCCGTGACTCACGAAAGCTCCTCCCCGGCCCCACCAGCCTTGATAGCCTTCCGGGTGCTGCTGGACTCTGGCTCTTTTCTGCTGCAAGGCAGACTCAGGCGGCTACCCGTCTTGGATCTATCTGCAAACCTGGCCACCGCTTCGCTCACCTAAAGTTCCACCTTTAGACGTTTATCTGCTCTTCTGTTAGAGAGTGGAGGATGCTGGATGGCCACACTGTGTTTATGCCAGTAGCAGAGAGGCTGTAGAGATCTGTGAGCCTCAACCTGTCGATTTCCTCACAGGATTTGGGGAAGGAGAGGAGTTTGTCAGTTTTGTAGATTTCAGAAAGAGTGAGAAATTGGCAGATAATCTGAAGAGGCAAGTGTCATACAGGGGAGCAACGACTAACAAGGCCCTCCTTTCCGCACTCTGAGCAAACAAAATGTTTCTTCCATGGAGACTTCCGGTTCAGGGATTGACTGCAGACGCGGGCAACTCTGGCTGCTCGTTCACGCTGATTTCCCGCAGCTTCCTAGGATGTTTTTTTTTTTTGCTACGCACCACCTCACCTGCCTGACTCACCCAGGACGGCCTCCTGGATCCTGCTCAACAGCAGCTGCCCTAAGAAAGTCAGTCCGGTGTCCTGGTAAAGAGCTTCTGAGGACGGTCTCAAGAGGACCCCGGTCTGAATCCCCCTCTCGCTGTCGGAGCTCACGGGGTGATGTTGGGCCAGCTGCACAATTTCAGCGTAACCGACTTCACAGGGCTGTTGTGAGGATAGAAAGGAGCAGAGAAGAAGGATGCCAGTCCCTTTGGTCCCCCCACTGTGAAGGAAGGCAGGGTACAATTAAAGGAAGAATAAGTGTTGCTGAAGATAAGAGCAGAGAAAAGGGAGGTGGGTGAATGGTTGAGAAGGAGAGGAGGAGACGGGAAGGGGAGAGGATGTGGGGGCTGCCAAGGGGAGGAAAAGAGGAAACACTGCGGGGGGGGGCAGAGGGAAAAGTGAGGTTCACCCCCCCCAGTCCTTCAGGGTTCCCTACCATGCTGGTCGGCCTAGCCCAGTGGCCGGCATCACAGAACTGGGCCGTAGGTTTCCTAGGCAGAGGATGCTGGAGGGGGAGAGAGGGAAAGCTGAAGACGGAGGGGCTGGAAAATATAGGCTGGCTAAAAGAGGAGGTGCCATGGGGGTCTTTCAGCAAATGGACATATGAAATAGCCAAGTTATCACTGCTTCCCACTTGGAAATAAAAAAATACAGAAGTCCTGAGATTTCTGCACCAATCAAACACATTGCTTTGAAGAAGCGCCCCCCCATTTAATCCTTACAACTGTCCTGCAAGGTCTGTTAGCCTGAAAATGTGACTCCCAAGCCTACTGTAGATTAGAACCCAGATCCACCAAGTCCATAACCCAACACTCTGGCCCTTGAACTTAACTGACCCACATCATGAATGGGGGCAAACTGGGTCGGCTTCATTCATGGGGATCAGTCCTGGCCCCAGGTGCGAGTCTCAAGTGTCTGCAAGAGGATTTAATTAGAGTTTTATATACAACTGAAAAAAATCACACCACACTAACCTTTGACACATTTAATGAAGCCCAACTCATAGAAGCCCTCACAAAGCACAGAAAACACAAAGTCTGATTTAACTGATACAAATAACAATCTCTTTAGCAACCTTCATGCAGACACCTTTCCAAAGTAAAGTAGGGAGATGAAATATCTCCGCCTGCTGCATGAAGCCACAGTCTCTGAGGAGGGATTCAAGGGGACCTCTGCGGAGTCAGAGGTGGGGAGTCAGCCTTGGGCCCAGGGCTCATTCCAGGTCATCTAAGAACATAAGAGAAGCCAGTGTTGGATCAGGCCAGGGGCCCACCCAGTCTGTCACACAGTGGCCAAAAATACCAGGTGCCCTCAGGAGGTCCAGCAGTCGATCCAGGACACTAGAAGCCCCCCCACTGCTGCCCCCCCCCCAGCACCAAGAATACAGAGTATCCCTTGCCCCAGAGTCTCTATCTGTACCTTGTGGCTGATAGCCACTGATGGACCTCTGCTCCAGATGTTTTATGTAATTCCCTCTTGAAGCTGTCCATGCTTCTAGCCACCGCCACCTCCCGCGGCACTGAATTCCATGTGTTAATCACTCTTTGGGTGAAGAAGGACTTCTTTTTATGCATTCTAACCCGACCGCTCAGCAATTTCATGGAGTGCCCATGAGTTCTTTTATTGTGAGAAAGGGAGAAAAGTACTTCTTTCTCTACCTGCTCTACCCATGCATAATCTTATAAACCTCTATCATGACACCCCTCAGCCATCATTTCTCCATGCTAAACAGCCCCCAAGCGCTTTAACCTTTCTTCATAGAGAAAGTGTTCCAACCCTTTTATCATTCTAGTTGCCCTTTTCTGCACTTTTCCCAAAGCTATAATATCCTTTTTAAGGTGTGGTGACCAGAACTGTACACAGTATTCCAAATGAGGTCACAACATTGATTTACACAGGGGCATGATGATATTGGCTGATCTGTTTTCCATACCCTTCCTAATAATCCCCAGCACAGCACTGGCCGTTTTTATCGCAGTCGTGCACGGTCAGGACATTTTCAGCGAGTTATCTACTACGACTCCAAGATCTTTCTCTTGGTTAGTCACTGCCAGTTCTGACCCCATCAATGTCTATTTATAGTTAGGATTTTTGGCTCCAATGTGCATCACTTTGCACTAGGCCACACTGAACCCCATTTGCCACGTTGACGCCCACTCACCCATCCTCGACAGATCCCTTTGGAGTGCCTCACAATCTCTAGATTGGGGGGGGGTTGTTAGAGAAGGAGGAGGGAATCTTACTTCTCCTTCCTGATTTTCTCTGGGAGAACTGAGGAATTTCTGCCCACAAGGTTCATCTACCGACTCCACGGATAGCAGTCCATTTCCACTATACTGAACGATATTTCAACCCAAATAAATCCTATTGTCAGAACTCATTGATGTAGTGGTTTAGTGTGTAGACTCTGAACTGGGAGAACTGGATTTGATTCCCCACTCCTCCACTTGCAGCTGCTGGATGACCTTGGGCAAGCCATAGTTCTGTCAGAGCTGTTCTCTCAAGGACAATTCTGGAAAGAGCTCTCTCAGCCCCATCTACCTCACGGGGTATCTGTTGTGGGGAGGGGAAGGGAAAGGAGTTTGTAAGCCGCTCTGAGACTCTGAGTGAAGGGCAAGGTATAAATCAAATCTTCTTCTTCTTCCTCTTCTTCATGGAGAGAAGCAAAAAAGGTCACAGCAGGCTGGACTGGAAAGGGATTAGGGTTGGGCAATACCTCTCTAGAACTGGTTGTCAGATAAAAATGTTTGCAAATGAAGTATGCTGCCTGGTCACACAATGTTTACGACACTAGCGGAGACACTGTAGCTATCTGTTAGCCTCAACCTGTCGATTTCCTCACAGGATTTGGAAAAGGAAATGTTTTTGCTAGTTTGGTAGATGTGAAAAAGAATTGGCAGACAATCTGAAGTAGTAAGTTTCACAGGGGAGAGCAACCACCAAAAAGGTCTGAGCACTCAAGATGTTTCTTCCATGTGGGTTCTTAGCTCCTGTTGAAGATGAGAAATCAAAATCAATCTCTTTCAACACTTTGTGCATATAAAAGCTTTTTCCCTCCATGGGTTCTCTGATGCAGTTGAAGACTACCACTCTGACTGAATCTCTTTCCACACTCTGAGCATTCAAAAGGCTTCTCCCCTGTGTGGGTTCTTTGGTGCTTCTGAAGATTGCTACTGTGACTGAATCCCTTTCCACATTCTGAGCATTCAAAAGGTTTCTCCCCTGAGTGGGTTCTTTGGTGGTGTTGAAGTTGGCAACTCTGACTGAATCTCTTTCCACATTCTGAGCATTCAAAGGGTTTCTCCCCTGTGTGGGTTCTTTGGTGCTTCTGAAGATTGCCACTGTGACTGAATCTCTTTCCACACACTGAGCATTCAAAAGGTTTCTCCCCTGTGTGGGTTCGTTGGTGGTGTTGAAGATAGCCATTATGACTGAACCTCTTTCCACATTCTGAGCATTCAAAGGGTTTCTCTCCTGTGTGGGTTCTTTGGTGCAACTGAAGATTGCCACTATGACTGAATCTTTTTCCACACACTGAACATTCAAAAGGTTTCTCACCTGTGTGGGTTCTTTGGTGCCGCTTAAGAGTGACACTGTGACTGAATCTCTTTCCACACTCTGAGCATTCAAAGGGTTTCTCCCCTGTGTGAGTTCTCTGATGTTGTTGAAGATTGAGATTCCTATTGAATTTCTTTCCACACACTGAGCACTGAAAATGTTTTTCCCCTGTATGAGTTCTCTGATGCCATTGACGATAGCCACTCTGACTGAATCTCTTTCCACACACAGAGCATGCAAAGGGTTTCTCCCTTGTGTGGGTTCTCTGATGCTCTTGAAGATGGCGACACTGACTGAATCTCTTTCCACACTCTGAGCATTCAAATGTTTTCTCCCCTGTGTGGGTTCTTTGGTGCAGTTGAAGGGTGCCACTGTGACTGAATCTCTTTCCGCACTCTGAGCATTCAAAGGGTTTCTCCCCTGTGTGAGTT
Organism: Gekko gecko; assembly: GCA_029375565.1. Taxonomy (NCBI): domain Eukaryota; kingdom Metazoa; phylum Chordata; class Lepidosauria; order Squamata; family Gekkonidae; genus Gekko; species Gekko gecko. The sequence continues at coordinate 123,864 of JAPDNY010000101.1, read as the reverse complement.
CTCTGATGTTGTTGAAGATTGAGACTCCTATTGAATTTCTTTCCACACACTGAGCATTGAAAAGGTTTTTCCCCTGTATGAGTTCTCTGATGCCATTGACAATAGCCACTCTGACTGAATCTCTTTCCACACACTGAGCATTCAAAGGGTTTCTCCCTTGTGTGGGTTCTGTGATGCTCTAGAAGATGGCCACTCTGACGGAATCTCTTTCCACACTCTGAGCATTCAAAAGGTTTCTCCCCTGTATGGGTTCTTTGGTGCAACTGAAGACGCCCTTTATGACTGAATTTCTTTCCACACACTGAGCATTCAAAAGGTTTCTCCCCTGTGTGGGTTCTTTGATGCTGATGAAGATGGTCACTCCGACTGAATTTCTTTCCACACACTGAGCATTCAAAAGGCTTCTCCCCTGTGTGGGTTCTTTGGTGCAATTGAAGATGGTCACTCCGACTGAATTTCTTTCTGCACTCTGAGCATTCAAAAGATTTCTCCCTTTTCTGAGTTCTCTGATGCTGTTGAAGAGTGCCACTGTGACTAAATCTCTTTCCACACGGTGAGCATTCGAACGGTTTCTCCCCTGTGTGAGTTCTTTTGTGCCACTGAAGATTGCCACTGTGACTGAATCTCTTTCCGCACTGTGAGCATTCAAAAGGTTTCTTCCCTCTGTGTATTCTTTGGTGCACAAGGAGCTGTGATGGATTTCTGAAGTACTTTCCACACTGTATGGATTTACTTGTCTTCATTATCCCATGCTTTGGGAAATATACATCACACTTTCTTCCATTTTGCTTCTCAACCATACGGCCGCCTTTCTTGCTCTTTGGTTTGCCTTGATTCCTGATTGTTTCTTTCAAGTCTTCATTTTTAATGCTACCTGGACTTTGCTGGTGAAGTTCCTCACCCTCCTCATTCCTCTGATCATCCTCTGCTGGAATAAATAGAGAGATCCTGTTAGCACCTGGGGAGGGGGCTGATAAGGTCCAAAGGCATCTACGTGACTGTGGTAAGAAAGGACTGACGGCGCTTTGGCCTCATCCGGCTTGGCTGATCTTAACCATCCATCCACCTTTCGCCAGAATATCTTAAGGATACCTCACCCCCCTCAAGAGCCACAGCTGAGTTCCTGCCCAGAGGGAGTTTCCAAGCCTCCAGATTTCAGGGCCCCAGAAGGCCTCTCTCCAGCCTTACCCAGTGGGCTGTATGACTGTCCCAAACCAAATGCTGCTCAGAAGTGAATCAGAAATCCCCCACGGCCAATGTTCCCTCTAAGTTGTAGAGTCTTGTGAGCAAAAATTCTACTTTGTGAGCTACTGGCATTAAAGTTGTGAGTGACCAATTTGGCTACTGATAAATTAGTTAGCTCTGGAGCCATCCTTCCTGAGCCAAGACAAAAATCTGTGAGCTGGAGGCTAAAAAACTGTGAGCTAGCTCACACTAACTCACCTTAGAGGGAACACTGCCCACGGCTATTCCTTGCCTGTTCCCTTAACCATAAAGGATACTTTATGGTGGGAGATTTCACAACTGCAATCAAGATTTACTAAAGATAAAACAATGATTTTTTATAGTTCAAAAACAGATTTAGACAAAATATGGCTATCAACCTCCGATAAGCTGATTCAAAAGTTGTATAATTTTTTACTACATGATGTAATGCAAGATGAAGTAGTTAAATCTTCAATGGTTGTATGGATGCAGGATATAGGATATAGCCTGAACAGAGAGGACTGGGCGTGGCCAACTCGGAAGCCAGCTGGAACTCCACTCCTGTGCGTTCCTGCCCCAAAAGAGCCCTGTCCTTCCTGATCCTTTGACTGGAGATGCTGGGGATTGAACTTGGGGCCTCCTGCATGCCAAGCAGAGGGTCTCCCAGGGAGCCACAGCCCCTCCCCAAGCAGTGGGACAGGCTTCAAAACAGCGTGTTGCTGTTCAATATTTTGATTCATGCCTCAACCCAATCGCACCTTTGGCGCCCCTTACCCAGAAAGGCCACGTTCCCATAGTTCTCCCGCATGACTTCCCTGTGCAGAGCTCTTTGTCCCGGATCCAGCAGGGCCCATTCGGCCTCCGTGAAAGAGATGGCCACCTCCTCAAAGGAAAAGGGACCCTGGAGGAAAAAGTGGATTCTCTCGTCAGAGATGGCACACGGGAAGGGAGCAGTCTGGGAAGGGATTGTACGGGAAAAGGGAACGGCGTTCAGAGGGTCTCTCGCCCGGCCACCTTGTAGAAACTGCAGGAACAAAAGGCTGTCCACCCCCCCCCCCGCTCATCTCTCCTACCTGGAATGGAGGAGCAGCCGCTGTTACAACTTCTCTGAAGAGAGGACGGCTCAGCAGCATGTCTTCCCTGCCTGTTTCTGAGACAAAGGAGGAAGGAAGGGCCTTTGCTTGTTTGTTCCTGGCTTCACACACACACAAACCCTTCCCAGGAGTTTGAAACCTTGCCCTGGCAGCACCCTCAGTTGTTGGAAGCCACCCTGAGCCCTGCTTGCGGGAAAGGAGCAGGATATACATTGAATAAACAAACAAACAAACGATTTCTTCAAGACTTTTTATTAAATTCTGACAGAGGCAGAAGAGAAGCACCAGGTGCCTATGAGCCTGGCCTGGGGGTAGGGAAAGAGGGAGGTGGAGATAACGCTGTGTGGCATGTTGTGCTCTGGCCTACAGGCCCTATTCAACCCTGCACGTGAAGGGGTTCCCACTCCCTGGACAGCCTTGTTCCCCTCTCCCTCCAGGAACCTGCCACCAACACCTGACCTCTGTAAGGAATTGCCCACTGGGAGGGTCAAGAGTCCCAGCTTCCTTTCCAAGCTCTGAGGCCTGGCCTCCATGATTCCCACTGCCCAGTGTTCTAGATCTCTACAAAGTCGCCATTACCTTGAAGTTTGCTCCAGCTATTCAGCCAAGCACATGGTCAATGGCTGCCTTCCCCATGGAGAGGTGTGTGTGCATTCATGGACTCTGCATCCCAGGAGAAACAAACCTCCTTCTTACAGCAAGGAGGTTTTATCATCTCTGTTTCTCTTCCCACTAACCTGGCCAGGACAGGTCAGAGAGCTGTTTCCTGGTGATCTCCAAGAATCCCTTTCTGAACTTCCTCTAGCATTTCACACCTCCAACACTCTGTTCCCTGCTTGGAATTGGATCTTAGAAACTGGATTTCAGAGCTCTGCTGCCCCAGAAGGTGGAGGCTCCCTTTATGCACCAGGTTGAATAGCTCTGCTGAGGTTTGTTTACCTTTTCTCTTTTGAGCCACCCTGAGTTCCTCTTATGGAAGGAAGGTGAGATATGAATATTGAAATTAATGGAAGGAATCGCCCTCCAAGAATCTGTCCAATCTCCTTTTAGAGGCATCACAGTTAGTGGACATTGAGTGCTGCAAATTAACTCTGTGTTGTGTGAACGGGTATTTCTGAACTCTCCACCCATCAGAATCCCCAGTGTGCCCCAATCACACCCTGGCATGACGAGTTTTCCTTACCCCTGGAGATGGCATCTTGGACATGCTCCAGGGTCTGCGTACTCTGCCCTTGGTCCAAGGAAGCTCCTTCCACCTCAGGGAACGTAGCTCCTGTCTTCGGGGATGGTGCCCACGTCTGAAACAGCAGCGAGGGAGAGGGGTAAGAGATGGAATGGAAAGGAGAACAAGGAATGGATCCTGCCCCACTCCCAGACTCTGCACCCTTCCATCAGCAGACCTGGAGGGATAAGAAAGTCTCTGGATAAGGCCAGATATCATTGTTTCAATTGGACAGATACTGGAGGGAATCTGCCTCACCTGTTCTGCCTGCCTCTTCTCCTCTGCCTGACTCAGGAGGAAACCTTCGGCCAGGGCCACCGCCTGGGAACTGCTCTCCGGCCCGCATCCTCGGACCCAGCCCTGCATTTCCCGGGGCAGGAGAGTCAGGAACTGCTCCAGGGTCACCAGGTCCAGGATCTGCTTCTTGGTGTGCCTCTCCGGCTTCAGCCAGTGGCTGCAAAGTCCGTGGAGCTGGCTGCAAACCTCTCGGGGCCCATCGGCCTCCCGGTAGCGGAACTGCCGGAAGCGTCGGCAATGTACATCTGGGACTGCAGTGAGCTGAGAGCGGGTCTCTGGCACCGGGCCTTCCCAGAATTCAGCTCCACTCCCAGCTTGGGTGGGGTGGGGGCCTTTCCTCGCTGCCTTGCCAGTCCCAGGTCCTTCTGGGTTCTGCTCATCCATCTCTCTCCCTTTCTCTTGGGTCACCCCTGATGGTGTAGAGATGCTTTCAGTCGCTTGGCTTCTCTCTGGGGGGAGAAGGAGAGACACAGACGGTCACATGGGAAATCAGAGGGAATGGAGAGACACCCCTGAGCATCACAGACCTTCACGTGCTCAGGAGACACAGGAGAATTGCCCTGGTGGATCAGAACGAAAGGGTTTGTAGACCCGGTTCAATATAATCTTGGAAGTGAGGATTGTAGTGACATCTAGACCACCTGCACTTTATGTATTATTGGACTGTTTTGTGTTGTTTTAATCATGGCTTTGGGCCTATTGTTTAATCTCGGCATCGTACCCTAATTGTTAGCCGCCCTGAGCCCATTTGGGGAGGGTGGGATATAAATCGAATAATAAATAAATAAATAAATTACAAACCAAGCTGTTTCAGATATGCCTCTACGATTCTTTGGGAAAGTTAAGCGTCTCTGTTTGTGTAAGGATTTTCACAAGCTTAGCTTCCAGGCTCTAATGAGATCGGACTGGCCCGGGTCATCCTGATCAGAGCCCAGAGCAATGGACCTACTGCCAGTTTCCCCCCACCCAAAAGTCCGCTGTTGCTGGGGAAGGGGGAAAGGGCAGGGGAGAGGGGCTAGGGAGGGGGAGCTGCACTCAAAGTGTGCCCCCAAAGTCCAAAGCCCTGCCTCTTTCTGCCCACACAGTCCCCACACTTGCTTTGAGTCCCATCTTTCCAGAAAAATGACACCCAAGGGAGGGGGGTTGGGATGAACGCTGAGAGGCCGGGAAGAGCCAGAAGGCGAGAAATCGCAGAGGCCGGCGAAAAAGGAGAGGGAGGCTCTTCCAGCTGGGGAGGGGGAGAGAGGAGGAGCTCTGGAAGCCCCCTTGGAAGGCAGGAACACTGTTTTCTTCCCCTTTTCCTCATGCTGGAGAAATCCCTTCCCTCCCCTTTGGCCCAGCACACTTGGGGACCAGGGCGCGGAATCAGAGGCTGGATGGTGGCCCCCGGCGGCTTTGCCAGTTAACCCCTGCCTCTTCTCCTCCTTCTCCCACGCCTGGATCCTAACCGCCCTTTGCACAAATGAGGAAGAGGAAACGGCTTCTTTCTAAACCATTGACAGGAGGGGACGGAGAGGATCCCCTACTTTTTTCTCCAGAGAGCATTCCCGCCCGCCCTCATTTTTATCTGTCTATCTATCTATTTATCAAATCTATATCCCGCTCCCTTTCCCCTGAGTGGGATTTGGGGCAGCGAACAGCATGTAAACAATGAAAACAAAACAATTAAAAAAAAAAAAATCTCAAAAATATAAAACTATTTTATAAAACCGATCCCGGTTAAAATCCATCCCCTCTCAAGCAGGGTGGGATGCACGGGTGGCGAAGGCGCAGCTGAAGCGGGCCAGCGGCCTGGGGGACCACAAGCGTTGGTTTTATTTGTCCGCACAATCGTCCTGTGAAGTGCAACAGGCTGCCAGATTCATGGTGGAGAGATTTGAACCCGGGCCTCCCCCTTCTTAGTCTGACACACTCACCATTGTAACCTACCATTCCACGCTGGCTCTCAGTCGGAGGGAAAGCCCAGTCTCAGGACAGGCGGTATGGGCATGCGCAGACTAGGCTTGCCAACCTCCAGGTAGGGCCAGGAGATCTCCTGGAATTAGTTGTCCTGGAGAAAATGACAACTTCAGAGGGTGGGATTTGAGGCACGATCCCCCACCCGCTGCGGTCCCAAACGCCACCCTTCCCAAAATCCACTCCCAGATCTCCGGGAATTTCCAAATCCTGAGTCAGCAACAAACCCACTTACTTCTTATGCTGTTTGGCTGCCCCAGAAACTTTCCCAGGAGAGCTTCCCACTCCTCCGGTGCCTGCAGGACAAGCGTCCCTGCGCTGACCTCGGCGGGGAGGGGGGGGGGAGGTCCAGGCCGCCGCCGCCGCCGCCCACAAAACCCGCAGGGAGAGTTTAGCTCCCCCCGCCGGCCCCCCCCCGCCGCTCCCGCAGAAGCCGCCCCGGAGCCCTTGGCGGAGGGCGGCGCGGCCCTTCCGGAGCCTCCTCCTTGCAGGGGGCAAAAGGGCTCCTTTCCGGACTGGCGGCCCGGGGGGCTTCGGCCGCACGGGGGCGGGGGGGGGCGCTGGACACGCCTTCAGCCGGAGCGGGAGCCGGGGAGAGGGGGCAGCCCGGCCGCCCAGTCGCGGGGGGGGGTGGGGGGCAGCCCCAAGGACGCCCCCTCCCTCCTCCTCCTCCTCCGCCCGCTCCCACCTCCGCCCAAGCCCCGCTCCGGCCAGCCCTCCTCTCTCGGGCAGGCGCCCGGGGAAGGAAGAAGAAGGAGGAGAAGAGGGCCGTGCGGGCGCGCGCGAGAGGGAGAGCGCTTCTGCCCGGAATTCGGCTCGGTCGGTCCCGAAGGCGGCCCTGGACTCGAACCTGGTTCCCGGCCCCGCTGCAGGAGTCCAGCGAGGAGGGCTGCCCGGCTGCTACGGCCCTGAGCTGGGCGGCGGAGGAGGCGCCCCACGTCCCCGGGCTGCGGCTGGCTTGGTCCTCCTCGCCGAAGGAGGCCCGGCAGGAACGGCGCCTCCCCCCAGCAGGAGTCGGGCGAGGGAGGGAGGGGAGGGAGGGGGTGCTCCGCGGCACTCGACGACCCCTTCACGCCCCCCCGCCACTGGCACTGCCGCCTCCTGGCCACGCCCGCATGGATGGAGGCGGAGGGAGGAGGAGCGGGGGGGGGGCGCAGGCCGGGCGGGGTTTTCTCTGCACCCACCGCCCTTCCTGCCCTGCACCGGGGAAAGGGAACCGAGAGAGAGCGAGAGAGGGGAGGGAGGACGCCGCCCACCCAGGCAGTCTGCGCGGCCCAGGCTCCCCTTTCTTCATAGGGAAGGTGTTCCAACCCTTTGATCATTCTAGTTGCCCTTCTCTGCACTTTTTCCAATGCTATAATATCCTTTTTTGAGATGTGGCGACCAGAACTGTACACAGTACTCCAAATGAGGTCGCACCAATGATTTTTACAGGGGCATGATGATACTGGCTGATTTGTTTTCAGTTCCCTTCCTAATAATCCCTGTATAATGAATGTTCAAACTATCGCACAATTGCACTCATTTCACACCAAGGTCATGCTCAAGATCCTACAAGCTAGGCTCCAACAGTACCTGGATAGAGAATTGCCAGAAGTACAAGCTGGGTTTCGAACAGGTAGAGGAACTAGAGATCAAATTGCCAACATCCGCTGGATTATTGAGAAAGCAAGAGAGTACCAGAAAAACATCTACTTCTGCTTCATTGACTATGCTAAAGCCTTTGATTGTGTGGATCACAATAAACTATGGCAGGTTCTTAAAGAGATGGGAGTACCAGACCACCTCGCATGTCTCCTGAGAAACCTGTATAAGGGTCAAGAAGCAACAGTTAGAACCGGATATGGAACAACGGATTGGTTTAGCATAGGAAAAGGAGTACAACAAGGATGTATATTGTCACCTTGCTCATTTAATTTATATGCAGAGTACATCATGCGAAATGCTGGCCTGGATGAATCACAAGCTGGAGTTAAGATTGCTGGGGAAAAGATCAATAACCTCAGATATGCAGACGATACCACTCTGATGGCAGAAAGTGAAGAGGACCTGAAGAGCCTCTTGATCAGGGTGAAAGAGGAGAGCACAAAAGTGGGCTTGAAGCTCAACATCAAAAAAACTAAGATCATGGCATCTGGCCCCATCACTCCTTGGCAAATAGAAGGGGAAGTCGTAGAAGTAGTGACAGACTTCACGTTCCTGGGATCCCAGATCACTGCAGATGGTGACTGCAGCCATGAAATTAAAAGACACCTGCTCCTTGGGAGGAAAGCGATGGCAAACCTAAACAGCATGATAAAAAGCAGAGACATCACCCTGCCAACAATAGTCCACATGGTCAAAGCAATGGTATTCCCCGTAGTAATGTATGGCTGCGAGAGTTGGAATATAAGGAAGGCCGAGCGACGAAGAATAGATTCTTTTGAACTATGGTGCTGGAGAAGACTCTTGAGAATCCCTTGGACTGCAAGGAGATCAAATCATTCAATCCTAAAAGAAATCAACCCTGACTGGAAGGCCAGATCCTAAAGTTGAAGCTCAAATACTTTGGCCACCCAATGAAAAGGGAGCACTCACTGGAGACGACCCTGATGCTGGGAAAGGTCGGAGGTCAAAGAAGAAGGGGACGGCAAAGGATGAGATGGTTAGACAGTGTCATCGATGCAACAAACATGAAATTGAGCAAACTTCAGAGGACAGCGGAAGACAGGAGGGCCTGGCGTGATCTGGGGTCGCGATGAGTCGGACTCGACTGTGCGACTGAACTACTAAAGACACATGTACATTCTCTGTGTCTGTAATGACTAGGTACAGCAGCTCCTACTGGATTATACTACATTCAAACACCCCCCCCCCCTCTTCAGCCAAAGCCAATGGATACAGTTCGCGCCCGCGGGAACCTAAGTGGGCTAAGCGGGCAAAGAAGCAAAACATACTAGGAACCATTACAGTTCCCAGCGAGGCTCCAGCAGCTGAAGCAAGGTCAGGGACCTGATAAGAGGCTGTGTGAAAACTTCACAGGAAAGGAAGGAGGCAGCAGGACTCCTCCCGCATACCAGGACATGACAGGTTTACTTGACAGTCTGACCTAAATGGGACTTCGAGGGGATGGGCCATGTGTGTCATAAAATATAATGCCAGGTAGCAGAGATATGAACTTTATAAAGGACACAAACACAATTAAATATATTATTTCCTTACTTAAAATACAAACATGCTTAAAACTCTTTTGATATTTTATTTATTGAACAGTCTTTGATAACTGACACTTCCCAAACCTCCTCCTCCCTTTAAGAGATACCTGCCTAAAATGGAAGGGTAGGGGATCAGTGGGATTAGGCAATGCAATTTTAAAAATAAAACGTAAAGAGAAAGCACAAGGATCACAGCAGAAACTAAAAAAATAAAATGCTCTGAAACAAGGAAAACATGAAATGGCTGGGCACTGCAAGCTTCTCCCCCATCCCACCCCCAGGTTTCCCAGAGTGGCAGCAGCGCGTCTGTCTTACGTCCCCCAATTGGCTGTGGGTTCCCAGGTCAGAGTACCCACTCAGGCACCCGTTCTCAGGTCCATTCAGAAGAGACAAACTAGCTCAAAACATCAACTGTTTCTTTGTAAGGAGACAACTTCAGCAAGCAACAGGTTCAACTAGCATACAAGCACTGGAAAGTGAAACTACTTGAGTTCTGCTCTATTGAAATACATTGCAGCACAGACAAAGTTGCAAAGAAAATGTGGAATGTATTTGGAAAGTACAGGGTTCCATACATCAGGACTCTGACCACGACATAGGCGAAGATGCTTTTATTGGTACTTTACATAACACAAACCAACTGCCGGGTGGCCAACTATATACATTGAGGGGGGGAAGCCCCATTGTTCTACTGGCAAGTTCAAACTTCCCGCCAAGGTCCCCATTAGCTCCTTACTTGGGAGGTTCAGGAGCCTAGTCCCTATTGTCTTCGGGATCGAAGGCTGGTTGTCTCTGGCTGGCGCCAGCCCCTAATCTCAGAACATAACATCCCTCACTTCATGGTTTTGTCCCTCCCTAGGTGACGTAGTCTTTCAGATAGGAGGAGGCCTGCACTCCCCGAGAGACCTCCTGGGGGCTGGCACTGGGGCCAGGTCGGACCTGTCGGGGTGAGATGCGAAAACCAGAGTTGGGGTGGCTGTTGCAGTTGCTGTGGCAGCGGCAGGGTCTCAAGAGTCTTCTGCAGCCAGACTTTCTTCTTCTTGGGGAAGGCACTCCCACCCCTCCAAGGTTGCAAGTTGCTCTTCGGCTGCCTGATTGGGGACCTCTGGGATGTTGGTTTGTGGCAAGGGCCCTCCTGCTTCCGGTGTTTGTCGCCAACGAAATTGGTCGACCTGCTTTCATAGCAGTTGGTCCCCATCTGTGACGACCCCATAAGACACTGGGCCGGTAGGTTTAATGATACGACCAGCCACCCATGGAGGACCCGTCCCAAAGTTTGTAAAATAGACAGGTTCTCCGGGGAAGAACCCCCTTGGCGCTTCCCTGTCCTCGACTAACTTCCAGGGATTGGGTGCACGGTCGGGGTGGAACTGGTTCAAGAGGGTGGCTGGGTGGCGGCCCATCAGCAGCTCCGCTGGGCTCTGGCTGGAGACCGGGTTTGGGGTTGTCCTCTGCGTCAAGAGGAATCGGGCAACCCGGAACTCCCAGTCCCCGTCCGCTATTTGGCACAGGGCTTCCTTGGCCATACGGACCATCCTTTCGGCCTGGCCGTTTGTCGCCAGGTGGAAGGGGACTGATCAGATGTGACTGATGAGGTTACTCTGAAGGAAGCCTTGGAACTCGGCCACGGTGAATGCAGCCCCGTTATCTGACACGATCGTGTCTGGTAAGCCGTCTGTGGAAAAGATCCGGTGGAGGGACCTAATTACAGCTTTAGAAGATGTGGTGAACACCGGGCTGATCTCTGCCTACTTGGAGTAGGAGTCAACTGTTATTAAGAATAGTAGCCCTTGGAATGGGCCGGTGAAGTCCACATGGAGCGAGGACCATGGTTTATGGGTGGACTCCCATTGTTGTATCGGGGCGCTTGGAGGCTCGGGGTGGACTTCTTGGCAAATTTTACACCTCCGGACCCATGGCTCGATTTCTGCATCTATCCCGGGCCATCACATGTAACTCCTTGCTAGGGCCTTCATGCGGACTATGCCTGGGTGTGCTTCATGTAACGTGTGTGGGACCCTGTCTCATGGTTCCCGGTATCACCACCCTGTCTCCCCAAAGCAAGCAGTCCTTCTAGGGCCGAGAGTGCATCTTTCCTCACCTTGTATGCTGTAAACTCTGTCCCTGCGGAAGTGGATGGCCACCCCCTTACCACCCAGCCCAAGACCCGGGAGAGGACGGGATCCCTGGATGTGCAGGTGGCCACGTCCGCAGCCTGAAGGGGGGGATCCGGGAGGGCTTCCAGCATGAGCACCCCCAGGGCAGGAGCAGGGTCCTCATCTGTCAAAAGAAGTGGGAGCTGACTCAGGGCGTGTCCCATCACCTTGCCCAGCCTATGTTCCAGGCAGTATTGGTACCCCACCAAGAACAGGGACCAACGAAGGACTCTAGGCAACAGGACCTGCGGCGTCTGCTTGTTCGCCGCGAATAACCCCAGGAGCGGTTTGTGATCCATGACTATCATGAAAGGGTAGCCATAGACGAAATTGTGAAATTTCTTAACACCCGCCACGATAGCGAGCCCCTCCCAGCCTATCTGCACGTAATTGCACTTGGCGGGGGACAGTGTTCGAGAATAATAAGCTACCGGGACCTCCCTGCCGTCTGGCAGGAGGTGCCCCAAAACAGCTCCGACGCCGTAGGGAGAAGCGTCACACGCTAGTATCACAGGGAGGGACTCATTGAAATGAGCGAGAACAGCATTCAAAATCAACAAGGTTTTCACCCCCCGGAACGCCACCTCCTCCCGTGACCTCCAGGTCCACGGGGCTGATTTGTCCAAAAGTCTGTGGAGGGGATCCGCCACAGCAGCCTTGTGCAGCAGGAAGGCATGGTAAAAGTTATGAGTGCCAGGAAGGCCTGGAGCTCCGCCTTACAACGCAGTGCTGGGGCCTCCACAATAGCCTTCACCTTGTCCCGTGCGGGGGTGGAGGCCTCAGGAACTCCACCTCCGAAACTCCCAAGAGGCACTTCTCTTTCTTGACTTTCAGTCCGGCATCGCGGAAACGGCCTAGCATGGCACGGAGACGGGTGGTGAAGTCCTCAGAGGTCACGGTGGTGTTGAGGACGTCATCGAAAAATGGCATCACACTAGGGATCCCTTTCAACACAGTGCCCATTAGTTGTTGGAATATCCCAGGGGCCACACTGACTCCGAACTGCAGCCTCTTAACCTTAAACGCCCCCCCCGGTGTGTAACTATCGTTTGGGCCAAGGCCGTGGCCTCATCGACTGCTAACTGCTGGTACACCTGAGCGAGATCCAGCTTACTGAAAATAGTCGCCCCTGCCAGGGACACCAGCATGTGGCTTACTACCAGCAACGGGTAGGAATGCCCCTGGAGGGCCTGGTTTAGGGTGCATTTATAATCCGCGCAGATGCGGATGTCACCATTAGGTTTTACGGGAGTCACTGTTGGAGTTTCCCAAGGGGAATGGGAGATGGGCCCGAGAACCCCCGTCGAGAACCCCCAGCCAGTCCAGTTCGGCATCAATCTTTGGCCACAAGGAGAGCGGTGCTGTACGGAACCGCCGGCGGATGGGAACTATGTTTGGGTCAAGCTGTAAGGACACCGGGGGTCCCTTGTAACATCCCAAAGCCCCATCAAACACTGCGGGAAATTCCCAGCAGACCTCCCCAAAGTCCTGCTGCAAGCATTTATTAACCCCCTCATAGTTATACCCAGCGCCTCGAACACGGCCCAGCCCAGAAGGCTTACAAGGTTACCCTCCAGCACCACCAAGTCCAGATTCCCCACAAAGTCCTGGTATTGCAATCGAAAAGTCCCAACCCCCTTGATTGGGACTGGATTTCTCTGAAAATCCACTAAGCTCAATGGCAAGGGCCGCAGAGGGGGTCCCCCTGATGGGGAAAGCTGAGTCAGCGTGTCCACGGAAATGATGGATACTGCGGACCCCGAATCCACTTCCATGGGGCAGGGGGACCCCTCGATCCGGACTTGCACTTGGATCTTCGGGGTGGCAGACAGGTTGGGGAGGCGCAGTACCTGAAGCGACGGGTTGGTGAGGTGGTAGAGGCCGGAGGTCTCAGCAGCAGACTCGTGTGCAGAAGCGGTATAGCGGCGGGGCTGCGTGGAAGCCTGCGTGTTCCGGGGGCCCTTTGACTGGCAGACTTTGGCGAGATGGCCGTTTCCCACAGATGTGGCAGGAAACGTTCCGGAAACGACATGTCTTCTTCACGTGGGCCTCTCCGCAGCTGCCACATCGGGAGCAGCTGGGGGCCTTACTGGTGTGACTGCTGGTCAGCAGCCCCTGCTGCGGACGGCGTCACGGTTGCCAGGCGATGCAGACATCTTCCTCATCCAAGTTTTCCGGGCTGTATCCCGTCCTGGCCTGATGTGCGGCGGCTGATGGGCGCTCCTAGTGTGATGCCTCGTGCGCTAGGGCGAGTGAGAAGGCCTCTTCCAGGGTGATCTGGCGGCTGCCGATCATCTTCCTCTGCAGTTTGGCGTCAAACAACCCCCACACGAATTGAGTCAAGAGGTTATCGGCCACCTTCGGGAAGGAGCAGTCCACCGCAAGGGCTCACAGGGCGGCCATATAGGCAGCAGCGGATTCTCCTTGGGCCTGCACACATCCTTGGAACCTCCATCCGTCTAGCTAGGAAGGTCGGCTTCGGACTAAAGTAGTAGTAGTTGTTGTTTTTTTAAAGTACCCTAAGGTATACTCTTATTATTTTTCAATATGCACTACAGACATACAAACATACACATACGTAACATACACTAAACTACTACATGTAACACATATTCCAAGAGACTTATTTCTTATTCCTTCTTCAGTTAACTATTTTTCCCCCCCAGTTTTCTATATTCAGACCAGGTTTGTCCTTTCTGTGTTCTCAAATCACATCGTTGAATGTCCATTTGCGCTTACATCATACCATTCATAAAATCTCTTCCATGTTTTTTGAAAGGTCCACTCTGCACCGGCTCTCATCGCTAAAGTCAGTCTGTCATTCTCTGCCGTTTCAAAAAGTTTATTCACATACTCACGCCTTGTTGGTATCTCCGTTGTTTTCCAGTATTTGGGATACAAAATTCTCGCAGCTGTCGACATGTGAACAGTCAAATATCTATCTGCTTTATCAAAATCTTTCAGAAATATATTCAGCAGCAGAAATATATTCTGGGGTAAATGGAACATTATTTCTTATTATTTCTTTCATCATCTTATGAACCCATTGTTGAGGGCTTCCATTATCTCCTCAAACGAACACTCCAGGATGGCCCGGGTGACCAGGAGACTCTTGGCGAGCCAAACTGTGTTGGTCCCACCGGAACTCAGGTGGAGGGCTCTTCTTTTTCCCACATTGGTGAACCCATTTAGTTTGATGTAGCACATCAGCTGGTCCGTCCATGAGTCCCACACTTCGGGGTGTGATGGATCGAACTTGTTGAGTCTTCTGTGAGCGGCGACCATCACTCAATCACTTTGCGGGAGCGGTGTCTGGGATGCGGGGCGTTGCTCGGTGCTCGGGAGCGATGTGGCGTGGCGTTGGTTGGAGCGAGGCTCGGCACTGCGATTCAGGCCCGACTCAGCAGAATCCCATCCTCGTCGCCACTGTAAAGTTTTGGGTTCCGTACATCAGGACTCGGACCACGACATAGGCGAAGACGCGTTTATTGGTACTTTACATAAATGAACACAAACCAATGGCCGGGTAGCCAACTATATACTTTGAGGGGGAGACAGCCTGTTGTTCCGTTGGCGAGTTCAAACTTCCCGCCAAAGTCCCTATTAGCTCCTTACTTGGGAATTCAGGAGCCTAGTCCCTACTGTCTTTGGGGCTGAAGCTTGGCTGCCTCTGGCTGGCGCCAGCCCCTGGTTTCAGGACATAACAGTATTTTCCATTAAGGTCTCTGGTCCCAGGTAGACTACTTAGGACTGGGAAGACAGCCACCAGAGGGAAACGACAGTCCCTGGGAGTAGCAGAAGGGTTCTGGGAATGGAGTTCCATTCCTAGAGTGGAATTCCATTCCCAGAAAGCTGCCACTGCTACTCCCAGAGGCTGTCATTCCACTCTGTGCCGTGTCATCCCAGTCCCAGAACACCGATTCTATTGCTAGGGACGGTCATTCTACTCTGGGGCAGGGCATTCCAGGCCCAGAGCACTGTTACTGTCGCTAGAAACAGTCCCAGAGTAGTCTATCTGGATGCAGAGACCTTAACAGAAAACCCATTCCACATTTTCTTTGCAACTTTGCAAGCCGAGAAAAACTTCCAACTGTGCTGAGGAGAGGCAAGGGAGAGGGAGGCGGGGGGAGGGAAGACCCACAGGCCAGATTAAAGCCACGGATGGGCCGGCACCAGCCCATGAGCCTTAAGTTTGACACCCCTCCTGTAGATGAGTTTTGTTTTCTCTGATTCATAAGGAAATACTTAAATTAGTGTTGCCAGCTGCCTGACGGGGAAAAGTGTTAACTCCCTTTAACAGAGGATTTCTGGGATGTTATTATCCTATCAGCTGCCCATTTCCACACACGAAGCCTCCGGGAAAGAGGAAGGATTCTTTCTCCCTCCTTGAGGCCTATTAGTAACCTTCAAGTAGACACCTTTCCAAACTGAAGTAATGAGATGACATTTCTCAGCCTGCTGCATAAATGCAATATCTCCAAGGGAGAATTCAGGGGGACCTCTGAAGAGTCAGAGGTGGGGAGTAAGCCTTGGATCAGGGGTTAATCCAGGTAATCTCTGGCTCATGGCGTGGGGGGGGGTTGTCAGAGGAGGAGGGAATTTTACTTCTCCTTCCTGATTCCCTCTGGGAGAACCTGGGGACTGGGTGGAGAAGGCAACTGGGAAATCTGCATCCCACAAGGTTCACCTGCCAACTCCATAGATACCGTTCCATTTCCACAATACAGGACAGTATTGGGGGTGGGGGTTCTGACCCGCCAGAACTTAATGTGTTGTTGGGTTGGGGGACATGAGTTCTTCCTTTCAACCCAAATAAATCCTATTGCCAGAACTCTTTGGGATTCAAGGTGGTGACAACCCCCCAAAAGCTCACAGCAGGCTGGTCTGGGGAGGGGTTAGGGTTGGGTTATGCCTCTCTAGAACTGGTTGTCAGGTAAAAATGTTAGTGACTGGAGGATGCTGGATGGCCACACTACGTTTATGCCAGTGGCAGAGAGGCTGTAGATATCTATTAGCCTCAACTTGTCGATTTCCTCACAGGATTTGGGAAAGGAAATGTTTTTGCCAGTTTTGTAGATTGTAGAGTTAGATTGGCAGATAATCTGAAGTAGCAAGTTTCACAGAGGAGAGCTACCACTAAAAAGGCCCTCCTTTCCACATTTGAATTGGATATTCAAAATGTTTCTTCCATGTAGGTTGAAGACGACAACTCAGACGGAATCTCTTTTCACACTCCTAGCATTAAAACTCTTTTCCCCTCTGTGAGTTCTCTGGTGCTCCTGAAGATTGCCACTCCGATTGAATCTCTTTCCACACTCTGAGCATTCAAAGGGTTTCTCCCCTGTGTGGGTTCTCTGATGCCTCTGAAGATGGCCACTGTGACTGAATCTCTTTCCACACTCTGAGCATTCAAAAGGTTTCTCCAATGTGTGGGTTCTCTGATGCTGTTGAAGACAGTCACTCCTGCTGAATCTCTTTCCACACTCTGAGCATTCAAAAGGTTTCTCCCGTGTGTGGGTTCTCTGATGCTTCTGAAGACTGCCACTCTGACTGAATCTCTTTCCACACTCTGAGCATTCAAAAGGTTTCTCCCCTGTGTGGGTTCTTTGGTGCCCTTGAAGATGGCCAGTGTGACTGAATCTCTTTCCACATTCTGAGCATTCAAAAGGTTTCTCCCCTGTGTGGGTTCTCTGATGCGCCTGAAGACTGCCACTCTGACTGAATTTCTTTCCACATTCTGAGCATTCAAAAGGTGTCTCTCCTGTGTGGGTTCTCTGATGCGTCTGAAGACTGCTACTCTGAATGAATTTCATTCCACACACCGAGCATTCAAAACGTTTCTCCCCTGTGTGGGTTCTCCGGTGGTCCCGAAGTGTGCCCCTGTGACTGAATCTCTTTCCACATACTGAGCATTCAAAAGGTTTCTCCCCTGTGTGGGTTCTCTGATGCTCCTGAAGACTGCCACTGTGTATAAATTTCTTTCCACACTGTAAGCATTCAAAAGGTTTCTCTCCTGTGTGGGTTCTTTGATGCAATTGAAGATGGCCACTCTGAGTGAATCTCCTTCCACACTCTGAGCATTCAAAAGGTTTCTCCCCTGTGTGGGTTCTCTGATGATCCTGAAGACTCTGCCTCCAACTGAATCTCCTTCCACATTCTGAGCATACAAAAGGCTTCTCCCCTGTGTGGGTTCTCTGGTGCTTCTGAAGAGTGCCAATGTGACGGAATCTCTTTCCACATTCTGAGCATTCAAAAGGTTTCTCCCCTGTGTGGGTTCTTTTGTGCTGTTGAAGTGTGCCACTGAAACGGAATCTCTTTCCACATTCTGAGCATTCAAAAAGCTTCTCCCCTGTGTGGGTTCTTTGGTGCAATTGAAGATAGCCACTCTGACTGAATCTCTTTCCACACTCTGAGCATTGAAAAGGTTTCTCCCCTGTGTGTATTCTTAGGTGCAATTGAAGACTGCCACTCTGTCTGAATTTCTTTCCACACTGTAAGCATTCAAAAGGTTTCTCCCGTGTGTGCGTTCTTTGGTGCTGTTGAAGAAGGTCACTCCTGCTGAATCTCTTTCCACACACTGAGCATTCAAAAGGTTTCTCCCCTGTGTGGATTCTTAGATGCAATTGAAGACTGCCACTCTGACTGAATCTCTTTCCACACTCTGAGCACTCAAAAGGTTTCTCCCCTGTGTGGGTTCTCTGATGCTGTTGAAGTGTGCCACTGTGACTGAATCTCTTTCCACATTCTGAGCATTCATAAGGTTTCTCCCCTGTGTGGGTTCTCTGATGCTTCTGAAGACTGGCACTCTGACTGAATCTCTTTCCACACTCTGAGCATTCAAAAGGTTTCTCCCCTGTGTGGATTCTTAGGTGCGATTGAAGATTGCCACTGTAACTGAATCTCTTTCCACACTGTGAGCATTCAAAAGTTCTCTCTCCTCTCTGTATTCTTTGGTGCTGTGATCTGTTTCTGAAGTACTTTCCACACCGAATCAGTTTTCTTGCCTTCATTATCCTGTGCTTTGGAAAATATACAAGACCCTTTCTTCCATCTTGCTTCTCAACCATACGGCCCCCTTTCTTTCTCTTCAATCTGCCTCGATTCCTGATGTTTTCTTTCATGTCTTCATTTTTAACTCTATCTGGCCTTTGCTGATGAAGTTCCTCACCCTCCTCATTCCTCTGATCCTCCTCTGCTGGAACACAGAGAGAGATCCTGTTAGCACCTGGGAGGGCTGGTAAGGTCCAAAGGCAATAGGGAAGGACTGACGGCCCTTTGGCTTGGGTGATCTTAACCCCCCCCCAACTTTCTCCAGAATATTGAGTATTTAGGGATACCTCACTCCCTCAAGAGCCACAGCTAAGCTCTTGAGTTGAAGGTGTTCCAAGCCTCCAGATTTCAGGGCCCCAAAAGGCCTCCCTCCCTCCTTACCCAGCAGGCTGTAGGACTGTCCCAAACCAAATGCTGCTCAGAACTGAATCAGTAATCCCCCAGAACTATTCCTTGCCTGTTCCCTTGACATAATCATGAAGGATACTCACTCTCAGACAGCTCATCTGGGCAGGAGATATGATCTTGGGATGCTCTTGAGGAACTCTCCAGCCTTTCTTTGGCTGTGAGGCCGTTGTCTGTCTCCACCACAGTCTCTCTTATACTTCTAGCTTGTTTTGCAGAGAGAGAGAGAAAGAGAGAGAAATTTATCATTCTTATATAGGGAAGGAAAGAAATTAAAGAGTAAATATTCTTTTAGAAGGATGGAACAACAGTCAATATCGAAGCCCACAATCCCAATCAGTTTAAGGGGAATGGGTCTGTGAGGCAAAGCACCCTTTTTCTCCCAACGGTTCACATGACTATTAAGTGGGCTGGTCTGTGATTTGAGTCTCCCTGCAATTAACATCCTGATCTTTTTCAAGGCCAGACTCCAGAATGTGGCCATTTGTTAATCGTGAGGAGGGAGGATTAGGAGGGGGCTGACAGCCTCTGGAAAATTCCGTCAGGAAGGACACTTGATTGGGCCTTTAGGACCACCTGACCTTCGAGAGGCAGAAAGTAGAATACGGGTATACAGCAGAGGGAAGCCAGACTAACTGTATGTTCATGCCATGCTAGTAGGCCTTGTTAGGTTCTTGCTTCATCATGATGAACAGTCTTAGGCGGAGTAACTTAGGCTACAGCTGGAATACTTAACACTGCAACAAGAGGTGCCGTCTGATGCCAAGTATTTCATCAGCCCCTTAAGGACTAAGCAAATACGTGGCAGAGGAGGAGCTTTCGTGAGTCTGTGCTCACTTCTTCAGCTATTGTCGGAAGGTGCCCTGAGCCCTCCTTGCAGGGAAGGAGCGGGATGAGAGTTCAAGAAGCATCCGGAGAAGTGACTGCAGGGACTCCCGAAAGCTCCTCTCCTCCCACCCGTTTTCTTAGCCTTGAAGGGGCTCCTGGACTCTGGCTCTTCTCTGCAGCTGCAGACAGAGAAACACGGCCGCCCGTCTTCAAGTATTTCATGTATTAGGTAGAACTGTTGGCTTTTCTTGTTTTTCTGCCGCTGAGTTGCAGAAACTCTGCTGTTTAGAGATGTCCTACTTTTTAAATTTTTAGAAGGGTTCTGCTTTCCTTGTGTGCCCCTCCTCGTGAGCCCTCTGAACTGGGTGCTGCCTGGGTGCAAATAGTCGTGGCCCAGGGGGACCCAGGCTGTGGCTCTTGAAGGACCCTTTCCAGGTTAAAGGCAGAGCGGGCGTTTGGGACCCCACCCAGGGAGAAGGGTGTGTGGTGAAGGCTGGCCGCAGAGAAGAGAAGTGAGGATCTGGCCCCTTCCAGAATCTTCCTGAGGGCCTCTCATCCCCCCCCCACCTTTTGCCTCAGGCCAGGAGACGCCTTCTCTGGCATGAGTGATGGGCACAACAATGCCCTCTCTTGTGCCCCTGGGCAAGGACACACCCACACGGACAGCACAGGAACCTGCCTCCCACAGAACCAGACCCCCCACCCCGTCCGTTGAAGTCCGTCTTGTCCACTCCGTCCGGCAGCGACTCTCCAGGGTCTCCGGCAGCGATCTTTCCCATCAACTCCTTCCTGATCCTTCTAATTGGGGCCTCCTGCGTGCCAAGCAGAGGCTCTGCCAGGGAGCCACAGCCCCCCCCCCCCCGGTAGTGGGACAGGCCTCACAACCGTGTGGCTGCTGTTCCATATTTTGATTCATGCCTCATCCCAAAGGCAGCAGTTTGCACCTCTGGCACCTAGGAGAGAGCCTTACCCAGAAAGGCCACGTTCCCATAGTTCTCCCGCATGACTTCCCTGTGCAGAGCTCTTTGTCCCGGATCCAGCAGGGCCCATTCGGCCTCCGTGAAAGAGACGGCCACCTCCTCAAAGGAAAAGGGACCCTGGAGGGAGAAGCAGATTCCCGCGTCAGAGACCACGCCAGGCAGAGATGGCACACGGGAAGGGAGTAGAGGGAAAGGGAACGGCGTTCAGAGGTTCTCTTGCCCGGACATCTTGTGTAAACTGCAGTAACAAAAGCCCCCCCGAGAAAGGAGGAGGGACCCAGTCTGTCCCCCCCCCCCAATCTCACCTACCTGGACTGATCCTCTGACCCAGCCCTGCATTTCCCGGGGCAGGAGAGTCAGGAACTGCTCCAGGGTCACCAGGTCCAGGATCTGCTTCTTGGTGTGCCTCTCCGGCTTCAGCCAGTGGCTGCAAAGTCCATGGAGCTGGCTGCAAACCTCTCGGGGCCCATCAGCGTCACAGTAGCAGACTTGCCAGAAGTGTTGGCAATATACATCTGGGACTGCAGTGAGCTGAGAGTGGATCTCTGGCACCGGGGTTTCCCACAATTCAGCTCCACTACCAGCTTGGGTGGGATGGGGGCCTTTCCTTGCTGTCCTGCCCATCCCAGGTCCTTCTGGGTTCTGCTCTTCCATCTCTCTCCCCTCCTCTTGGGTCACCCCTGATGGTGTAGAGATGCCTTCAGTCTCTTGGCTATGGAGAGGAGCTTCTTTGTTGGGGGGGGGAGGAGAGAAACAGACGGTCACATGGGAAATCAGAGAGAATGGAGAGACACCCCTGAGCATCACAAACCTTCACATGGTTAGGAGACAAACGAGAATTGTCCTGGTGGATCAGAACAAAAGGCTTTGTAGACAAAGTTTAGTATTATTTTTCTATAGTACAAACCAAGTTGTTTTTACATATGCCTTCGTGGTTCTTTGGGAAAATCAAGTGTCTCTGTTCGGCTCTTTAAGGATATTAACAAGCTAAGCCTCTCATCACATTGGGTCCGTCTGTCCTCCGGGCTAATTCTTCAGGAAAACCCCAAAAGGACAAGAGGGATGGGTGACCCCTTGACCCTTGTAGAAGAAGAAGAAGAAGAAGAAGAAGAAAAAAAAGAGGAGGAGATTGGATTTATACCCTGCCCTTCATTACCCAAAGGAGTCTCAGAGCAGCTTATAAACTCCTTTCCCCACAACAGACACCCTGTGAGGTAGGTGGGGCTGAGAGTTCTGACAGAAACGGCTCTTTTTCAAGAACAGCTGTGCCAGAGCTTGTGACTGACCCAAGGTCACATCAGCAGGTGCAAGTGGAGGAGTGGGGAAGCAAACCCGGTCCTCCCAGATTAGAGTCCGCGCACTGAACCACAACACCAAACTGGCTCTCTTGTAGGCGTCTCTTGGTCAGGCCTGAGCTGTTGGGCAAGAACAGAACCCAGCCGAGGAGAAGGGGCAGGAATGTGTCTGTGTGAAGAACAGGGAGCTGAGATCCAGAGCGAAAGGAAGACAGGTTCAGAAATAGCAACATGTTTTGCTAATTTTTATGAAAAACTATACACTGCTAATGACTCTTCAGAGAACACAATTGATTTTCCCCCCAGAAATATGGTATTTCTAAATCACTATCTGAAACACATAAAGCTTTTTTACACCAAAATATTGCAGAAAAAGAAAGACATGAGGCCATTAAACATCTAAAATCAAACACAGCCCCGGGAGGGGACGGATTCACCCCAAAATTCTATAATTTTGTTCACTGTTGATTTAGAAAAGGCTTTTGATAGTGTAAGTATTGAATATTTAAAAATGTTATTATTCCATATGGGTTTTGGTAAGCAATTTCTAAATGCTATAAGTTGTATTTATAATAACCCTATTTCAAGAATTCGATTGGAAGATACGATGAGTAGAAGCATCAAAATGAGCAGAGGGACACGACAGGGTTGTCCCCGGTCACCCTTGCTATCTGCCATAGCTATCGAACCTCTGGCGGACATTATAGGAGCATGCCCAGAGGTTACAGGAGTGAATACTGGAGGCCAAGAACATCCTATTAGTACATATGCAGATGACTTGTTAATGTACTTGTCAAACCCAGGAAAATCATTGGAAGCACTTCAGAAGATTTTTATAGAGTTACAAACTACAATGGGATTAAAGATAAATATTAACAAATCCAAAATAATTCCGTTATATATTGATAAAAACACAGTGTCCCATCTGAAATTAACATTCCCATTTAAGTGGACAAGCGATTGCTGGAGGTGTTTGGGGGTAATTATTCCTAATGATTTAAAGGATTTATTGAAGTATAATTTCTTGGAAGTGATTAAGGGTACAAAAAAGAACTCTGAGCAATGGAAAAAACATAATTTTACTTGGGCAGATAAAATCAATATTCTTAAATGCTTTGTACTGCCTAAATTTTTAATTTATTCAAATAGACACTAAGGAACTTGATAAATGGCAAAAATAATTAGTTGATTTCTTTTGGAGTTACAAAAAACCTAGAATAAAATTCAACACCTTACGACGGAAAGCAAAAGATGGAGGACTGGACTTTCCAGATTTGAAGATATATTATGAAGCTGCCATAATCTGTAATATTGTAAGATTATTACGGTCTCAGGACCGATTAAGCTGGCAGCAAATACAAGAAGTAGACTGCAAAATTTTGTCATTGTCAGAAGTGTATTGGACTGATGCTAAACATAGGCAAGAGGTGTTGATGCAAAATGATTTTTTTAAAACTTCACTAACAATCTGGGATAGATATAGATATAAGCCGTTACCTGATATCTCTCGTTATTCTGAGTTTACTGGCCAACATTGGTTTCTGCCGGGAAAAGAAGAACAAGTGTTTAAAAACTGGAAACTGGCAGGTTTTCATTACCTTACAGATTTTGTGCACAAAGGTAAAAATATTGGAAAAAGTAGAACTTGAAAGCAAACTTGGCGAGCAGATACCATGGTCTAGGTACTTACAACTTAAAAACATGTTGCGAACCTTTATGAATAAACAAGTTTTTTCATCCCCGCTAACAGAATTTGAAATGATTTTAAAGGGCCAGAATGGAGGGTCAAACGGGCCAGAATGGAGGGTTTAGAATCTATAAACTCTTTTGCACAAAAAAGAACATTGTCTGGCTAAAGAGCCAAAATCAATGGCATTTAGATTGGAAACAAGCATACCCGACAGAAACCTGGCAAATGATATGGTCATTACCAAATAAGACCTCTCCTGTATTTAATATCAGGTTTAATACATTCAAGGTGTTCCATAGATGGTATTTAACCCCAGCTAGACTCCATAAAATAAACCCGGCAATTCCATCTATGTGCTGGAAACAATGTGGGCAGTTGGGTGATATTGCCCACTGCTGGTGGCGCTGTCCACACATCCAAGACGTTTGGAAACAGATTTTAATACAAATTGAGTTTATTAATGGTGTTCACTTACCTGCGACAATAGAATCTGTAGTTCTGGAATTAGGTTTGATAACACTTGACAGAAAAAGCCTGCAGATACAGACAGCAATAATGATTGCGGTTGCTAGAATCTCAATTGCGCAATTTTGGAAAACGAAAGAAGCTCCATCCTTATATCGCTGGCAAAATAAACTATGGGAATACTTCGTACATGGTAAAATTTCAAAAAATACCACGGATGGTAACTCCGTACATAAACAAAACTTGTTTCAGGCGGTGTGGTTTTCAATATTGGATTATTTATCAAATAGTGGCATTGCACCAAGGAATTCTTTCTATAATAACTTGTTACACTTTTAAATATTATTTTTGGTAAAATATTGAATGTTTCTGTATTTTGCATCTCATGGTTATCTTAAAAGAAATGTTTGGATATGTCTTTTCGAAGCATGTCATGTTGTAGGCCTTATATATGCGGCCAATATTCTTGTTGTTGTTTGTTTGTTTGTTTATAAAATAAAATTATTAATTATTAAAAAAAGGAAGACAGGCTGAGATTTGGATCAAGGACGTGGAGGTGCAGAAATGCTCCCTCCGGGCATCTGACGTGGGGCAGGGAACCTTCTCCTCTGGGGGGGAATCCCTCTGGCTTCACTCCCTGGCTCCGCTCTGCCAGGGTCTCTGTCCTGAAATCTGAGAGTACCAAGACACCCGAAGGCTCCCCCAGGGCTTCCTCCTCCTTCTGACCCCAGGAAACAGCCTCCCTTGGGACTCCTTCCCCCTCAAAGAAGGAGCAGGGCGGAGGGGAGAAGAACTCCTTCCTCCAGAGAAGAATCCCGGTTTCCTCCTGGCCCCGGAGTCCAAGTCCCCCTGAGAGAAGGGCTGTTTTTAGATATGCCTCCAGGGCTCTTGGGGAAATTTAAGGGCCTCCGTTTGACTCTTTATGGATATTAACCAGCTAAGCCTCTCCTCACCTTGGCTCCGTCTGTCCTGGGGGGGCTAATTCTTCAGGGAAACCCCGAAAGGACAAGAGGGACGGGTGACCCCTCCACCCTCGTAGGCGCCTCTTGGACAGGGCTGAGGAGGGGTCGGGCAAGAACCTGGTCTGAGAACCCAGCCAGGGAGGAGGGCAGGACTGTGTCTGTGTGAAGAACGAGCAGCTGAGATCCGGAGAGGAAGGAAGACGGCTGAGATTTGGTTCAAGGATGTGGAGGTGCAGGAAGGCTCCTTCTGGGCCTCTGATGCGGGGCAGGGAGCCTGCTCCTCTGGGGGGGGAGAACCCCTCCGGCTTCTCTCCCTGGCTCAGCTCTGCCGGGATCCCTGTCCTGAAAGCTGAGAGTACCAAGGTCACCCGAAGGCTCCCCGGGGCTTCTTTCTTCTTTTCTTCTTCCTCCAAGGGGAACCAAGGCAACGGCCTCCCTTGGGACTCCTTCCTTCCCCCTCGGAGAAGCAGCAGCAGCAGCAGGGCGCGGAGGGGACCAGAAGTCCTCCCTCCGGAGAAGAGTCCCCCCGCTTCCTCCTGGCCCCACAGCCAGACTCCCCCCCCCCCAGAGAAGGGCCCTTTCCCAGCCTCCGGCCTCCTTTGGGGAAGGGGCTCCTTGAGCAACTCTGGGTGGCTCCTAAGCGCCCCGGAGCCTCCTTTGGACAGGGAGGGCGGGGCATAAATTACATATAAATGCAGAATAGAATTAATGTGTCTGGAGAGATGCCCCCCCCACACCCTGGAGTGCTGCCGGGATGAAGAGGACGCTGGAAGTTCCAGGCGGGAAAAAGGTCCCCCCCCCAGGCCTCCAGGCTGCCTGGCAAGAGGGACCGGCTGGCTGGCTGGCTGGAGGGGCCCACGGAGCTTCCCGGCACCCCCCCCCGCGTCTTCTCTTCTGCCACGTTCTGGACCTGCAGGGGAGGCCGCCCCTCCCTCCCTCCCTCCCTCCCTCCCTCCCGGGGAAGGCGGGGGACTGGCTCTCTCCCTGCAGGCGCCGCCAGCGGGGACACCCCCGGCCGCCCCTCCTCCTCCCTCCTCCCTCCCTCCCGGGGAAGGCGGGGACTGGCTCTCCCCGCAGGCGCCGCCAGCGGGGACACCCCCGGCCGCCCCCCTCCCTCCCTCCCTCCCGGGGAAGGCGGGGGACTGGCTCTCTCCCTGCAGGCGCCGCCAGCGGGGACACCCCCGGCCGGCCCTCCCCCCCTCCCTCCCCGGGGCGCCAGGCGGGGGCGGGGCTCTGGCCAGGAGGCGCCTCCATCCTCTAGGCGGGTCCAGCCGCTGAAGCAGCGGAGCAAAGTCAGCTCTGTCCAGGGCAGGGGGTGGGGTGGGGTGGGGAGGGCGAGGGGCGGGCAGGCCGGCCATGAAACCCCGCCTCCTCCTCCTCCTCCTCCTCCTCGCCCCCCCAGGACTCCTCCCTACAGACCCCCTCCGGCCGAAAGAGACCAGTGTCCGCCCGGGAGGAAACCGGGGGGCTCGGGAGGGAGGGCGGGAGGGGGCTCTCTGGCCTGGCTCCCCTCTGCGGGCCCCGCCCCAGACCGGGCCTTTCCCGGGGCGCCTGCATGCACACACACCCCCCCCTGCAAATGTGCAACCGCGGCAGAGCATGCCCGCCCCCCCCCACGGTCGCCAAGCGCCGGACCCCCCCGCCCCCGGCGTCCGACTCACCTGCATGGAAGCCCCTCCTCCTCCTCCTCCTCCTCCCTCCCCCCGCCACCCTGCGGCTGCTGCTGCGGCTGCGCGCCTCCCCCCCCCCCGCGGCTTCTTCCGCTCCACCCCCCGCTCGGGCGGGGGGGCTGGCGGGCGGACTTAACCCCTTCGGCGCTGCAGCGGGAGAAGAGTCTCAGGGGGGCTACTCGGGAGGAGCGGAGGGGGCTGCTGCGGGGGGGGGGCGAGGAGATCGAGAGAGGGAAGAAGGCGCGGGGGGGGGTCACGCTCGGCCACGGTTGCCAGCTCCCGGGTGGAAGATTCCTGCACATGGGGGGAGCCAAGCCAGCGAGCCCCCCTCCCCCTGCCACGGTTTTCTGCGGGGGGGGGGAGGGAGACTACGACTGATCTCTGCCAGCTGGAGGGGGGGGTTGCGGTGCTGGGGGGCCCGGTGCCAGGGTTTGTTGCAGACTAGGCAAGGCTACCTTCTGGCGCCCCCCCCCCGTGCGCCCCCCAGTTTCCAAACGTAAATGCATTTTTAGGAAGAATAAAAAACACAGACTTTGAAATTGTTGATTTATTTTTCTTTAATTGTGAGAACAAGTAATACAATCTCTGATTTTCCATCTCAAACAGGAAAACACCAATCACAAAGCATGTTGAAAAATCCTGTTAATTGTGCTGGTGAACTTTAAGTCTCTTCACTGGTTCCATTTCAGGCTCATCAGAATTCACATCAGAATTATTCAGTAGCCCTAATGCTACCGGATAATGTTTCACCCATACAGTTAGTCAGTGCTATAGTACTAATTACTCATTACATACAGTTACACCTGTGTCTGTATAGACTGTAAAAAGCAGTAAGTGTTACAGGTATTTAAACCTGAACATCACAAGTAGCACTTCTAGCAAGGGAGGGGGGAATCTTAGAATCATGGAATGTTAGAGTTGGAAGGGACCTTGCAGGTCATCTAGTCCAACCCCCTGCACTCTGCAGGAGCGCAGCCGAAAGAGAGCCCTGCATACCTACAACATCCCCGAAAGATGGTCGTCCAGCCTCCGCTTGAGAAGGAAGGAGCATCCAGCACCTCCCCAGGCAGTCTTGGGAGCAGATGAGGGAGATCTGGGCTGAGCTTCCCTTACAGGTATTAACACTGGGTGTGGCCAGTGATGTGAACCTCAGGTATTCAAGGGCCCTGCATTAGCCAGGCCAGGGGATTCAGGAACAGCCCAGGATGTTAAAATTGTACTATATACCTTTTCTTTGCTTGTTTAAACAGTTTTGTAAGCCACTTTGAGCCCTAGGGGGAAGAAAAACAGGCTTGGAATACTTAAATAATAAGCCTAATATTAATTTAATGAGCGCATTCTAGTTTATATTTTATTCCTAAATTAAAGTACTGTTACCTAATCCTGGGCCATTGTAGACAAATACTTGGGTTTCCTTGCAACAACTATTCAATGTGCAATATTATATTTCACCCACCCCTAAAAAAATTGCCAGAAAGGTCTTTGATTTATTTGTATTCCTATATATACTTACTCTAAATAAGTCCCATTGTCTTCAGTGAGTTTACTATTAAGTAAATAAGCAGTGGATTGCAGCCTTGTTTAAATGTAGTTAAATGACCCTTTCTTTTTTCTGGCATACCTGAGAGAAAAACTAGTCTTGCATTTGAACAAATACCATAATATAGATGTTTCATATTATTTTACTCTCACGTGAATATGTTAATCCAGAATGGTGCTTCCACCAATAACTAAACACTACTGGTATCTTGTTAATGTGTTGAAGTATCAGTGCCGTTAATGAAGGAAGGAATGTAAAAGGATCAAGTGTTGAAACACTGAGTAAAATTGCCCTGAGTTGCTTCTAGCTGGCTCTAGCATCTCACCAAAGGAAAACATCGCTGCCCTTCTTTCACAATAAACCCCTCCAATCCCGAGCAAAGGGTGGGGGTGGCATTCGCAGTCCTGGCTTGCTTTCTCAGATCAGGTGTGAGTCTCCTTGCGGGGCTTTCCTCCTAGGAAGCTGGGCATCGGTGTTGCCTTCGGAAGGGGCCAGCAGAGAGAGGCGGTGACCAGTCCGATGCTAGACCTGGCCAGATAACCCAAGCCAGAGTCCCGGCCAGGCAGAGGCAAGCAGCTGCTTTCTTAACCTACACCAGAAAGGCAGGCAGGCGGGGGGGGGTTCTTCTTTGGGAAGCCCCCCCCCTCAGCGCCCAGTTTTCTGTGCCACCCCACAGCCAGCCAGCCTCCACACACCGTGCCGAGAGCGCAATACTGAATCTCTGTGCACACGCTGCTGGTGTGAGCCCCGCTGACTTCTTCCCCCACCGGCCACTCCCTCGTCCTGGTGCAAGGCGCTCTGTCCGCCCAGGGGCTGCGGCAGGAGGTGAGCTTCTCTGCCGCCTGCGCAGTTCAGAGGGGGCCGGCCGAGGAGGAGGAGGAGGGGGAGGCTGGAAGCAACCGGAAGCGTTTTCCTTCCCGGGCTCAGCAGCCTGCTCCTGGTTGCTGGTGGGGCGGAAGGGGAGAGGCGGGGGCCGGGCACCCCCAAATGTCGCCCCACCCCTGCCCGGGCATCAGGAGGGAGGGCTGCAGAAGGGGCGCCTTTTCCGAGGGAGTGTAGCGCCCCCGCCCCACCGACGGGCTCTGGCTTCTCTGTGCCCTCTGAGGCCTGCGCCCATAGGCGGCTGCCTAAGTTCGCCTAATGGCAGCGCCGGCCGTGCTCCAGAGTGAGCTTTCCAAGCAGCCTGGTGATCCTGGCACCTGTGGGCAGATCCACCAACGTGGTCTCCAGAAGGGTCCTTCAGTAGAGGGGCGGGGGGCGGGAAGGTACGTTTGTCTCACTTCATTTTTTACACTACAATCTTCTCCATTAGAATCCCTACAGCGAATCTTACATGTCAGACTTCAGATCATCAGTATTATAACTGGATTTACGGAACTTAAAGACCGTAGCAAAGCACGGGCATCAGGCTGGTAACAAACAAAATGCACAGCGATCCCAGGTGGCAGGGGAGTGGGGCCAGAGTCAGTCTCCAGTCCCTCGCAGGCCATTGGTGATGACACAGAGGGCCTTACCACCGTCCAGTGGTGGTTGGTAGCAGCTCCTGCTCAAAGGCCTGGTGGAAGAGCTCCGTTTTGCAGGCCCTGCGGAACTGTAAAAGGTCCCGCAGGGCCCCGATGCCTGCTTGTTTTTACACTGCGACAGTGCCACAAAGTGCTCGACCTGTGATTCTTATGTTGCAAACTCTGGCCGTGGACAATATATGTGGCCGGATAATAACTATGGGGTGACCAAGAAAGCCGTGAACGCCTGGTTTTTGTGGTGCAAGCTGCATCCATACGCTTGATGTGCACTTTGATGGTGAATTTGGGATGACCCAACACAAAAACCCTGAGGATTCATAAGGATCTGGGATTCAGAATCATGGTTTTGTGGCATTTGTGTGTCAGTGTGTGCCTGGAAGTCACAGCAACCTCTGGCCACTCCTACTGGGGCACGGAGGACTTTGAGACGTGTGGCCGGAGAGCCTGCCTCTGCCTCCCAACCCTGGTATTCTATGGAGGTCTCCCATCCAACTACGTGCCAGGGTGGGCCCTGCTTAGCTTCCGAGATCTGACGACCCATGGACAGAGCATTATAGTAGTCTAGTTCGGATCCAGGTGGCCAGATCAGCTGTATAAAGGAAAGGGGCCACCTTATGGGCTAGGCTGAGTCGGGAGGAAGCGTGATTTGGAGAGGTCTTAACGTGCTTCTACAGCACCCCTGTTGGATCTGACATGACCCCCCCAGGCTCTGAACTCGGTCAGCAAGGGGGTCAGCCAAACTCCACCAGAAGTGGGGGGCATAACGCCATTCAAGATCTCCACCTTCCCAACCAACATTGCCCCCGTCTTTTCAGGGATTAGCTGCAGTTTCTTCGCTCTCAGCCAGTCTCCCACACCCTCGCCCAACAGTGATTTAGGGGTTATGATGCCAGAGAATCCACCCTCCAAGGCAGCCATTTTCTCCAGGGGAACGGATCTGTGTTTTCCAGAGTTCAGCTGTGATTGTGGGGGATTTCCCGGCCCCACCTGGAAGCTGAAGAGACTTGAGCTGCATAAGAGTGTTGGAAGAGTCCAGCAACAAATAAATATACGCTGCAAAAACCTTTTAACAAACTAATGTGTTCTGTTTATAGTCATTATTTAATCAAGTGCAGAGTATATCATTATTTCATCCTGGGCAGGTATAAACATTCATTGTATTCATTTAAGAATAACATTCAGTACATATAGATTTCTAACTAGCAGACAGTTTAGCATCAATGTTCTAAAGAGTCAAGCCCCAACGGGAATTCCTAGAATAATACCCCGCTTCTCCTTGCGTTGAAGTCTTCCAGAAAGGGGGACTGCCTGCTCAGTAGTTATATGGATGCTTTTGCCAGTCCTACAAAAGACACATGGTGCAGCTACTATTCATAGACGGAGTACTCCTGTCATTCTCAAAGCTGCTCAAAGCTTCCTGATGCTCTGTGGGAGAATCTGGGGAGTGGGTGCGGAGGACAATTGGAATTGGGGAATCTGCGTCCCACAAGGTTCACCTGCCAACTCCAGGGATGCCAGCCCATTTCCACAATACTGGACAATATTTCAACCCAAATAAATCCTACTGCCAGAACTCATTGGTGTAGTGGTTTCGTGTGTGGACTCTGATCTGGGAGAACCGGGTTTGATTCCCCAGTCCTCCACTTGCAGCTGCTGGATGACCCTGGGCAAACCATTGTTCTGTCAGAGCTGTTCTCTCAAGGACAATTCTGGAAAGTGCTCTCTCAGCCCCACCTACCTCACAGGGTGTCCATTGTGGGGAGGGGAAGGGAAAGGAGTTTGTAAGCCATTCTGAGATTCCGAGTGAAGGGAGGGGTATAAATCCAGTCTCCTCTTCTTCAAGATGGTGAGATCCCAAAAAGCTCACAGAAGGCTGGATGGGGAGGGATCAGGGTTGGGTAATGCCTCTCTAGAACTTGTCAGCTAAAACTGTTTGTGAATGAAGGATACTGGCTGGTCACACTATATTTATGCCAGTAGCAGAGAGGGGGTAGATATCTATTAGCCTCAATCTGTCAATTTCCTCACAGGATTTGGGAAAGGAAATGTTCTTGCTAGTTTTGTAGATGTGAGAAAGAACAGGACTGGCCAATAATCTGAGGTAGCCAGTTTCATAAAGCAGAGCAACCACCAAAAAGGCCCTCTTTGCCACACTCTCAGCACTCAAAATGTTTCTTCCATGTGGGTTCTCAGGGTCCTTTGGAAGAGGACAACTCAAACGGAATAACTTTTCAAACTTCTAGCATTCAAAATCTTTTTCCTCTGTGGCTTCTATGATGCCGTTGAAGAAGGCCACTCCTGCTGAATCTCTTTCCACACTCTAAGCATTCAAAAGGTTTCTCCCCTGTGTGGGTTCTTCGGTGCTGCTGAAGTTGGCCACCCTGACTGAATCTCTTTCTGCATTCTGAGCATTCAAAGGGTTTCTCCCCTGTGTGGGTTCTTTGGTGCTGCTGAAGATGCTCACTCTGACTGAATCTCTTTCCACACTCTGAGCATTCAAAAGGTTTCTCCCCTGTGTGGGTTCTTTGGTGCCGCTGAAGATGCTCACTCCGACTGAATCTCTTTCCACACTCTGAGCATTCAAAAGGTTTCTCCCCTGTGTGGGTTCTTTGGTGCCGCTGAAGATGCTCACTCTGACTGAATCTCTTTCCACACTCTGAGCATTCAAAAGGTTTCTCCTCTGTGTGGGTTCTTTGGTGCATTTGAAGATGGCCACTCTGACTGAATCTCTTCCCACATTCTGAGCATTCAAAGGCTTTCTCCCGTGTGTGGTTTCTTTGATGCTGTTGAAGACTGCCACTCTGACTGAATCTCTTCCCACATTCTGAGCATTCAAAGGCTTTCTCCCCTGTGTTGTTTCTTTGATGCTCCTGAAGACTGCCACTCTGACTGAATCTCTTCCCACACTCTGAGCATTCAAAAGGTTTCTCTCCTGTGTGGGTTCTTTGGTGCAACTGAAGACGGCCACTCTGACTGAATCTCTTCCCACACTCTGAGCATTCAAAGGGTTTCTCTCCTGTGTGGGTTCTTTGGTGCAACTGAAGATGGCCACTCCGACTGAATCTCTTTCCACACTCTGAGCATTCAAAAGGTTTGTCCCCTGTGTGGGTTCTTTGGTGCCGCTGAAGATGGCTACTGCTACTGAATCTCTTTCCACACTCTGAGCATTCAAAAGGTTTCTCCCCTGTGTGGGTTCTTCGGTGCACTTGAAGAGTGCTACTTTGACTGAATCTCTTTCCACACTCTGAGCATTCAAAAGGTTTCTCCCCTGTGTGGGTTCTTCGGTGCATTTGAAGAGTGCCACTCCTACTGAATCTCTTTCCACAAACTGAGCATTTAAAAGGCTTTTCCCCGGTGTGGGTTCTTTGGTGGTGTTGAAGAGAGCCGCTGTGAGTGAATCTCTTTCCATGCTCTGAGCATTCAAAAGGTTTCTTCCCTCTGTGTATTTGTTGGTGCACAAGGAGCTGTGATCGATTTCTGAAGTACTTTTCACACTGTATGGATTTTCTTACCTTCATTATCCTGTGCTTTGGAATATATACATGACCCTTTTTTCCATCTTGCTTCTCAACCATACGGTCACCTTTCTTTCTTTTTGTTTCTCCTTGATTCTTGATGTTTTCTTTCAGGTCTTCATTTTTAACTCTATGTGGCCTTTGCTGATGAAGTTCTTCACCCTCCTCATTCCTCTGATCCTCCTCTGCTGGAATACATAGAGAGGTCCTGTTAGCAACTGGGAGGGCTGGTAAGGTCCAAATAGGAAAGGCAATAGGAAAGGACTGACAGCCCTTTGGCTTGGGTGATCTTAATCACCACCACCACCCACCTTTCCCCAGAATATCTAGTATTTAAGGATACCCTCACCCCACTCAAGAGCCACAGCTGAGCTCTTGCCCAGAAGCAATTTCCGAGCCTCCAGATTTCAGGGCCCCAGAAGGCCTCCCCCCCCCCCCCCAGCAGTCTGTATGACTGTTCCAAACCAAATGCTGCTTGGAAGTGAATCAGAAATCCCCCACAGCTATTCCTTGCATGTTCCCTTGACGTAACCCTGAAGGATACTCACTCTCAAGGCAGTTCATTTAGGAAGCAGATATGATCTTGGGATCTGCTTGAGGAACTCTCCAGCCTTTCTTTGGATGCGACGGCCATTGTCTGTCTCCACCAAAGTCTCTCTAATACTTCTAGCTTCTTTTTCTTTTGCAGAGAGGGAGAGAGAGAGAGAGAGAGAGAGAGAAAGAGAGAGGGGGTCATTTTTATACAGGGAAGGAAAGGCATTCAAGAGTAAATATTCTTCTGGAAGGATTCAACCACGGTCAAGATCGAACTCGAAGCCCACAACCCCAACCAGTTTAAGGGGAATGGATCTGTGGGGCAAAGCACACTTCTTCCCCCACGGGGTTCGCATGATCATTTAGTGGACTGGTCTGACTTGCAGGTGTTCGTGGTTTGAGTCTCCCTGCAGCTAACAACCTGATCTTTCTCAAGGCCGGACTCCAGAATGTGGTCATTGGTCAATCGTGAGTACCTGTAACCAGTGGTGTGAACAGGAGGGAGGGGGATCAGGAGGGTGCTGACAGCCTCTGGAAAATCCCGTCCGGAAGAGTAACTTGGAGTAACTTCGTGTCAAATCCTGCTTTGCTGTGCTTTGCTTTGCTTGCAAGCTTTGCCATCGGTCTGGGCGGAAGGGTGATTCTTGGGGGAGGGGGGCACGGGTGGGGTATGAATGGCAGCTCTCCATCAGAAGCGAAATCGTTCAAGGCAGTGCCTTCTCTCCCCCAGAGAGATGTCCTTGGAGCTGTTAGAGTTAGGGTGCCCGAGATAGAGTTAGGGTGCCCATATATCCCGATGCGAACGAGGGGCAGGACAATGTACACTGGGCTGAGTGACGTGCATGTGAGGGCTAGGAGGGGTTGTGTTTGAATTATCCATATCTTGCTTGTAGGCGCCAAAATGCTCAGCTTCTTCCAATAAAGCTTCTTGCGGCCAATGGGAGTGTGATGGAGAGTTGCTTGCCCAGGACCTCCCACTTAGGCTGCGGCTGGAATACTTAGGCTGCAAGCAAGAGGTGCCGTCTGTATGCCAAGTATTTCTTAAGCCCCTTAAAGACTAACCAAGATATGTGGCAGGGGAGGAGCTTTCATGAGTCACCGCCCACTTCTTCAGCTATTGTCGGGAGCTGCCCTGAGCCCTGCTCGCCAGGGAAGGAGGGACTCACGAACGTTCCTCTCCTGCCACGTATTTTGCTAGCCTTGGCGGTGCTCCCGCCCTCTTGCTCTCTTCTGCTGCTCCAGACAGACTGACACGGCCGCCCACCTTCATGTCAGACTCTTGAACAAACTGACTCTCACCAACACCCTCTGGACAGTGATTGGTTTACTGAGAGATGCGCGTGTGTCAAGCGAAGACCATTCGTGTCAGAACAAACCTTTTTGGTGCCAGTTCTGGAATTATGCATGATTCAAACAAGCCCCCACGTTTTATTTATTTTTTATTTGTTTCGATTTGTATCCCGCCCCCCAAAGGCTCAGGGCGCTACAGGGGCATGAATGCCAATTTAAACAATATAAAACAATATCAACAGGTAAATATAAAATCAAGCAATACAACAGTGACTGTCCAATCAGTCCATCCATCCAGCCTTGCCTAAATCTCGCGCGGACCGTTGTTCCCCAGCACCACCTGTGAACCTGCAGCGATATTCTCTATGACAGGCTGGCTGGCAGAGACAAGCTTTCAGGGTTGTTCCACATAACTTCCCGTTTGGAAAGCCTCTTAGGAAAACAGTCCCCAAGCAGTTAAGCAAAGCAGTTTCTCGCACGCTCATTCTCTCTCTCATCTACCCCCCCCATGCCCAATTACAGGTCATGAAACTGGAACACACAAAATTCATGGGAAACGAGGCTCCAAGTCTGACACTTCAAATATTTCATGTATTAGATGGAAGAGTTAGCTTTTCTGGTTTTCCTGTCTCTGAGGGCACTCTCATTCCCCCCCTTTGCCTCAGGCCAGGAGACACCTTCTCTGACTTGGGTGGTGGCCACAACACTGGCCTCCGTTGCCCCTGGGCAAGTAACACACACGCATGAACACATGAAGGTGCCTTACACTGAGTCAGACCCTGCGGTCCAGAAGAGGAAGACGAGACGCGATCGGATTCAGTACCCTGCCCTGGTCACTACCAAAGGAGTCTCAGAGCAGCTTACGAACTCCTTTCCCATCACCTCCCTACAACTAGACACCCTGTGAATGGAGATGCTGGGCTGAGTGAACTCTGGGACACAAACTGCTCTTTTCAAGAACAGGCTGTGCCAGAGCTTGTGACTGACCCAAGGTCACATCAGCAGGTGCAAGTGGAGGAGCGCGGACTCAAAACCGGTTCTCCCAGATTAGAGTTCACTCATTTTAACTCACTGCAACAAACCGGCTCTCAGAGTCCATCTGAAGTCAGTCTCATCCCCCAGTCCAGCAGCAGCTCTCCAGGGCAGGCGTCTTTTCTGGCACGGGTGATGGGCACAGACACTGCAGCTCTCTTGTGCACTCTGGAGCAAGCCCACACCCAGCATGGACAGTCACAGGAGTCTTCCAGGCAGCCGAATGTCAGATTTCAGCTCCATTATATCCCATGGGCCGTTGAAGTCAATGGTGAAAACATAGGGTCTACTCTGGGGCTGGACGGAGCGGATTGAGGAGAGTCTCCAAACTCACAGATGCTGGCAGAGCCTTTCCCAAGATACACCTCCAAGTTCCAAGAACCTTCGAACTAGGGGCCTCCTGCGTGCCAGTGGGGCCCCTGACAGGTAGCCCCAGTCCTCCATTGCTCTCTAGGGAGCGGAGGCAGTTGCTCTCTAGTGAAAAGTGGTTTGCTGCTGCTATTCAATACTTTGATTCATGCCTCATCCCAAAGGCAGCAATTTTGCACCTCTGGCGCCTAGAAAGAGCCTTACCCAGAAAGGCCACGTTCCCATAGTTCTCCCGCATGACTTCCCTGTACAGAGCTCTTTGTCCCGGATCCAGCAGGGCCCATTCGGCCTACAGTGAAAGTACACGGCCACCTCCTCAAAGGAAAAGGGACCCTGGAGGGAGAAGCAGATTCCCGCGTCAGAGATCACGCCAGGCAGAGATGGCACACGGGAAGGGAGCAGTCTGGGAAGGGATGGTTGGGGGGGAAAGGGAACGGCGTTCAGAGGGTCTCTCGCCCGGCCACCTTGCAGAAACTGCAGGAGCAAAAGCCCCCCCCGAGAAAGGAGGAGGGACCCAGGCTGTG
The DNA here is from genome assembly GCA_029375565.1 of Gekko gecko. Lineage (NCBI taxonomy): Eukaryota > Metazoa > Chordata > Lepidosauria > Squamata > Gekkonidae > Gekko > Gekko gecko. The sequence goes on along the minus strand of JAPDNY010000101.1, from coordinate 87,067 downwards.
TCCCCCCCCGGCGCTCATCTCTCCTACCTGGATTGGAGGGGCAGCCGCCGTTTCCACACCTCTGAAGAGAGGACGGCTCACCGGCATCTCTTCCCTGCCTGTTCCGGAGACAAAGGAGGAAGGAAGGACGTTTGTTTGCTGTGTTCCTTTCCTGCTTCACACACACACACCCCATTCCCGGGAGTCTGAAACCTTGCCCTGGCAGCACCCTCAGTTGTTGGAACCTGCCCTGAGCCCTGCTTGTGGGGGAAAGGAGTGGGATTTAAGTCGAATAAACAAACACACAAACACACAAACAAACACACTTTTACCAAAGCAGAGGCAGAAGAGACGCACCAGGTGCCTATGAGCCTCAGGGATCCGAGAGACCCGTGTCTGGCCCGGGGGGAGGGAAAGAGGGGGCTGGAAATGAGACCGCAGGACATGCTGTGGTCTGGCCTACAGGCCCTATTTTAACACGGCACTCGAAGGGGTTCCCACTTCCCTGGACAGACTTCTCTCTTTCTCTCCTCTCCCTCTCCAGGAACCTGCCACCAACACCTGACCTCTGACAGGAATTTCCCACTGGGAGGGCCAGGAGTCCCAGCTTCCGTTCCAAGCTCTGAGGCCTGGCCTCTGGGATTCCCACTGCCCAGTGTTCTAGATCTCTTTTTTTTTAAACCATTTATTATAGAGTATGTTTCACATATTTAAAATTACATCTTACAGATATCGCATACCTTTTTCTTTCCTCCCCACCCTCCCCAGTACAAGGCTTCCCGCAATGCTCTTACCCCCTTATAAGCTCTATTACCTAATTACCATTAACAAAATGTCTCACTTTCATTGTCAAATTAGGTAACATTTTAACAATCTTATCATTCTTTTTCTTGTTTTCTCCTTAATAACTATCGAAGCAAATCAATTTGTTTTTAACATCCCAGTTTTTCTCAAGATAGTCTTTGAAATCTTTCCATTGTTCATAAAACGCTTCGTCTTCTTCATTATTAAGCTTTCTTGTCATTTTGTCCATTTCTACTATAAAAAGCATCTTCTTAATCCATTCCCATGTTTCAGGTATCTTTTCTTGTTTCCAGAATTGTGCATAAGTCATTCTAGCTGTTGTAACCAAGTACCATAGCAATGTTCTTTTGGTTACATTTAATTCTTCCATTTTAAGACCTAACAACAAGATTTGTGGATCTTTCTTAAGAGTACATTTCAAAATTTTCTGTATTTCATTATGAATCTCTAACCAGTAACTCATGGCTTTATCGCAAGTCCACCACATATGGTAAAATGAGCCTTCTTTCTTTCTACATTTCCAACATTTGCTAGACATACTCTCATTTATATTAGCAATTTTCTTTGGAGTCATATACCATCTATACATCATTTTATAGCAATTCTCTTTGACATTAACACAAGTTGAAATTTTCATTGACTTTTCCCACAAACATTCCCATGATGCCATAGTTATTTCAGTATTTACATTTACAGCCCATTTTATCATTTGTTCTTTTACAATTTCATCCTCTGTATACCACTTCAGTAAAACCTTATACATTTTTGAGATCATTTTTTCCCCCTTTTCCACCCATATAGTTTCAATTTCATTGTTCTTTGCCTTAAAGCCATATTTTCTCTTATCAGTTTTAAACAAATCATAAATCTGTCTATAATTCAACCAATCATAATCAAACTCCACATCATCTCTGTCCCTCATAACAAAGCTTTTCCCTTCAGATTTTAAAAGATTTCTATAAGGTAACCAATCTGAACCTTCGTGTCTCGAATATGGTTTAATCACTTCTGCCGGCACTATCCAAAGTGGTCGTTCTTCATAAAATAATTTTTTATATCTCATCCAGGTCTCGAACAGTGATCGCCTAATAAAGTGATGTTTAAAAAATTTATCGCTTTTTGATTTTTCATACCACAAATACGCATGCCATCCAAACTTGTTATCATGACCTTCTAATGCCAACAGCTTCATATTTTTAAGGTTAATCCATTGTTCTATTCACGTTAAACAGACCGCATCATAATAAAGTCTGAGATTTGGTAGTTGAAGTCCTCCTCTTTCCTTGGCGTCACATAAAATTTTCATTTTAATTCTTGGTTTCCTTCCTGCCCACACAAATTTTGATATTTCTTTCTGCCATCCATCCAATATCTTGCTTTGTCGTAGTATTGGGATAGTCTGAAACAAAAACATTAACCGAGGCAAAATATTCATTTTAACTGTTGCAGTCCTTCCCATTAGTGATAAATTCAAAGTGTTCCATTTTTTCATGTCTTGTTGAATCTTATACCAATTTTTTTCATAATTATTTTTGAATAAATCTATATTTTTCATAGTCAATTCAATCCCTAAATACTTTGTCTTTGTAACCACTTCACACTGAATTTTCTCCTGAAGTTCCATTTGCTTCTGTTTCGTCATATTTTTACACATCACCTTTGTTTTGCTTTTATTAACATAAAAGCCAGCTAAATCTCCGAAATCTTTAGTTTTTTGCATCAGTCGTGGTATATTCTCAGTTGGGTCTTGAATCATAAACATTACATCGTCCGCAAAAGCTCTATATTTATATGTAAAGCCTCTCGTTGTCAATCCTTTGATGTTCTTGTCCTCTTTTATTTTCCCCAATAATACTTCCAATGTCCAAATAAACAATAGTGGAGAGAGGGGGCAACCTTGTCTCGTCCCTTTTCGCACTTTAAAATATTCCGTTTTCTCTTTGTTAACATTCAATGCCGCTTTTTGGTCTGAATAAATTGCAGTAATCATATTTAAAAAAGATTGACCTACTTCCATTTTCTCTATCACTTGCAACATAAAGTCCCAATTCAAATTATCAAAAGCTTTTTCTGCATCCAAGAAGAGGAATCTAATTTCCTTTTCAGGGTGTTTGTCACAATATTCAATTGCATCTATCACCACTCTTAAATTGTCTCTGATTTGCCTATTCAGTAAAAAGCCAGCTTGTTCTTCTGTTATAACATCTTTCAAATAATTTTTCAGCCTTTCAGAGATTATTTTAGCAAACAGTTTGTAGTCATTATTCAGGAGGGATATTGGTCTGTAGTTCTTCACATTAGTTAGGTCCAAACCTTCTTTGGGTATAAGCGAAATATTTGCTTCTTTCCATGACTCTGGAATCCGTTTTGTCTCTCTTATTTCATTTGACAAAAGTACAAGAATTGGGGTTAGCTCATCCTTTAATTTTTTATAAAATTTTGCAGTAAATCCATCTGGACCTGGAGCTTTCCCCAATTTTGCTTTTTCTATCGCACTAACAATTTCTTCATTTTTAATTGGACCATTAAGCACTTCTTTCATTTGTTGTCCCAATGTTGGTACTTCAATATTCTCCAAATATTTCTTAAGTTTCTGTGCATCAATACATTTCTTTTGAAACAATTTGGCATAAAAATTGAAAAAGACTCTCTTTAAGCCATTCAAGTCCACAATATCCTTTCCATCTTCTATTATCTTGTTTATAAAATTTCTTTCACATCTATTTTTTAATTGCCATGCTAAGAACTTTCCAGGTTTATTAGCACCCTCAAACGATTTCTGTTGCAACTTCTTTAAGTTCCAATACAATTCTCGATTTGACAATACATTTAACTGGTCTTGTAGCATATGGATTTCTCTTATAATCTTTTTCTTCCCTGGTTTTTTCTTTAACTCTTTTTCTTTCTGTCGGATCTTTTCCTGTAAATCATTTTGTTGTTGCAATCTTTGCTTTCTATCTTTAGTATTTAATGAAATAAGCAGTCCCCTTATAACCGCTTTATATGCATCCCAAACAATTTGTAATTCCGTGCCTTTGTTCAAATTTGTTTCAAAAAAGTTCTGTGTCTCCCTACGCAACGTCTCATTAACTATTTTCTTGTCTAATAAGTCCTCATTAATTTTCCAGTATAATTGTTTAGGTTTTTCTCTCGACATCCAAAGTAAGGGGCTGTGGTCAGAATTATTTTTTGTTAAAATTTCAATCTTTTGAGTCTTCGATGCTAACTCCTCCGACATCCAAATCATATCAGTCCTTGAGAAAGAGTCATGTCTATTGGCGTAAAAAGTATAGTCTTTTGTTTTGGGATTCCATTTTCTCCAAACATCTTCCAGTTTCTCTTGTTTCATCAGTTTGAAGAAAACTTTTGGTAATTTCCCCGCCACATCTCCAACTTTTTTTTTTGAACGTCTGTCCAGTAGGTTGTTCACTGTACCATTAAAGTCTCCTGCGAAGACAACCTGATCATAAGTCAATTGTTCCATCTCATTTGTCAAATCTTTAAAAAAAAATTATTTTTGTATTCCATGGTATTTTGATTTATATATCCAAAAACTCTTCAAAATTATTTTCTTTGAACCTATACAAGTCACCTTCTGATTTGATCATAAATCTCACTGAGTTGTATGTGAATGACAATCCTTGGGGTATTTCCCATCTAAATCTAATTCCCATTGCCTTTAGTTTATCGACCAATTTTTTATATTTCTTTCTGTCTTGTAGCATGACCCTTGGGATTTCTCTTAATATTATTACCTTTTTGCTGTCAATTTCCAATGGTTGTGTGAATTGCTTCTTGAAAATATCCTCTTTAATTTTTCTTGTCACAAACTGCACAATGACATCTCTGGGTAATTTTTTCCTCTGAGCATACGTTGAGTTTACTCTGTAGATTAAGTCGAAATCCGAGTCTAGATCTCCTTGATCCTCACCAATATATGCCGTCAATGTTGTTATTACCAACGCACGTATATCTTGGTCTTCCTGCCTCCTCAATTCCTCTGAGCCTCAGGTGGTTTTGTGTAGCTCTGTACTCCATCATAGATTCTAACCTTGTGTTCTCCTGGAGGGTATTTTTAATTTTTTGTTCTAGCTCCGTCGACTTAGCTGCTAAACCTTGGACTTCTTTTTTAACTTCTTCTGTATCTTTTTTAAACTCTGCCACTTCTGCTAGGACCAGTTCTTTCATAGCTGCCATATTCTTCTCTTGCATTTGCACTTGTACTTGTTCTATTTGCTCCAATTGTTTTTCCATTTGCTGTTTTATCTGTAATTCCATTTGTTTTGTTTTCCAAGACTCTGTACTGCCTCCATCCTCCTCCTCTCCATAGCCTCTATTGCTGTCTGCCATTCTTTTTTGTCCTTTGCTGCCATCCTGGGACTTGATGTAGAGGCGGCCCTTTGTCTTGGCCTCAAATCCGTTTTGAAAACTTTTAAATGTCACCAAATCTCTTTTCTTCTAAGTATTCAGTCAAATCGCCACCTTTATGTGTTTCTTGTCTTTATTTTTATAGTTCAAAATTCTATTTTAAAAATTAATCCTCCTCAAAATGGCGGGCGCAATTTCTCTATGGTTTTTTGGCAAGAGTAGGCTATTTTATAACTTCTGGTTTGATGTCCGTCCCGAAAGTCCAACTTCCTGTGCAGCACACTAAGTCTTCCTACTCCTTCCGGTTACTCAGTCTTTTCAAAAGCCTCTCTTGCCTCCAACTCATCTTTTCTCAGCCAGAACTTGTTTTTAGTAACACAGATTCACATCAGTTTCGTTTTTACAGCTTGCCATTAATTTCTGACTAGCCACAGGAATGCAAAACAAAAGTCTCTTTTTCACTATTTTCACATTCTAGAAGGCTTCTTTCGATTCCAAACAAAGCAGATTACATCAGGAATACTTTTCTGCGCTTAACCGCTTGATTCAAATTTCTCTATGTCTTCAAATCGATAAGTAAAAGTTCTTTGTAAACTTGAAGTTCAATCTCGGGGTTTCGCATTGCTTCTTCTTAACTTAAAGTTGACTTTGATGATAAAGAGGTCGGTAGATGATGGGTTTATGCTGAATTGTCAGCCCGATTAGCCCCTGTAGAGTTGTTTCACGTCTGCCCGCTCCACGGGGGGGGGATCAAAGCTTAGACAGGCTTCCTCCGAAGCCTGCCCACGCCAATCTCAACCCCCGTTTGGACTTAGCTGCTTGCTTGCCACTCCCCCGCCTAGGGAGTGTTGCATTGGACCGATAAGAGGCCCAAACTGTCAAAAGGGGCTATCGTTCACCCTGCACAGTTCGCAGAGTGTGTCCACTCGCCATTTTAACTCCGACCAGAAGTGACCAGTGTTCTAAATCTCTACAAAGTTCCCATTACCTTGAAGTTTGCTCCAGCCCTTCAGGCGAGCACAGGGTCAATGGCTGCCTTCCCCCTGGAGAAGTCTGTGTACGTTCATGGACTCCACACCCCAGAAGAAGAGACCTCCTTCCTGCCGCAAGGAGTTTTTATCATCTCTGTTTCTCCTCCCACTGACCCAGCCAGGACAGGTCAAAGAGGCGTTTCCTGAAATCCCTCTAGCAATTCACATCTCCAGCACTCTGCTCTTGGCATGCCAACTTCACAACCAGGTTTTTAGCCAGACAAGACACCAACCTCACACCACATCTGCCCCCAAACCCCTCCTGAGGGCCCTCCCCAAAGCTCCTGGGTGTCAGCAATCAGATCCAACAACTCTCTTCTCTGTGAAGCAAAGTTTATTGGTACAGCATTGGCAGGACATCTACATTCAGGATCTGTGTCGAGACTAGGGTTGCCAAGTCCCATCTTCACCCCCAGCGGGGGACTTTGGGGGCCATTCCTGGAGGGGGCGGGGCATCCCTGACATGATGACATCACGTTGGGGACATCCTGCCCACCCGATCTTCCAGAGGTGCCAACTCCCTGCACTTAAAGGGACCCCATTTCTCCCCCCTGAGCCCAATCTCCACGGAGATCCTGTGCATGGGAAACACTGGCTCCTTGCACTTAAAGGGCTCCTTTAAGTGTATGGAGCAGGCTTTCCCCCCTGCGTGCCCGATCTCTGCGGGAAGGGAGGGGGTGGCTGCAGGTGTTGGGGTTTGGGGGCGGGGCTTCCCGTGGCGGCCAGCTGTCTGGCGGTGGATAGAAGCCCCCCAAAAAGCAGGGGACCCCTGCCAAACCGGGCAGTTTGGCAACCCTTGTCAAGACTAAGGTAAAAACGTGCAGGGCTGTTAGATACGCAAGGTTCAAAGGGGGCACCCCATTAGCCAGTAGCCAATCAAGGTGCCAGGATGAGCCCGCCAGAAGCAACACGGGCCCCAGAGGAGGGACAGTCCTTAAGGAAGGTGTGACTGCCAGGCACCCAAGGTCAGGCACCTAAAACATACAGATAGAGAGACATTGCCAGGCGAGCTGAAAGCGAAAGTACATATATCGGTCAGTGGTCTCTCTCCCTCTCCCAACCTTATGGCAGCGAGCCGACATTTGGGGGGGGGCGCAGGCCACCCCCTGCCATCCCTACTCCGGCATCCTTTTCCCCACAGCAGCCCCCCAGATGTCCTTATAAGTTCGGGCACAGAAGTCAAATTTCCCCATTATTATTGGATCTTAGAAAATGGATTTCAGAGCTCTGCTGCCCCAGAAGGTGGAGGCGCCCTTTATTCCCCAGGCTGAATAGCTCTGCCGAGGTTTGTCTACCTTTTCTCTTTTGAGCCACCCTGAGTTCCTCTTACGGAGGGAAGGTGAGATATGAATACTGAAATTAACAGGAGGAATTGCCCTCCAAGAATTTGTTGAATCTCCCTTTGGAGGCATCACACTTAGTGGACATGAAGTGCCGCAAATTAACAGTGCGTTGTGTAAAGAAGTGTTTTTGAACTCTCCGCCTATCAAATTCACAGTGTGCCCCAATCACACCCTGGCACGATGAGTCCTCCTTACCCCTGGAGATGGCATCTTGGGCACGCTCCACGGCCTGCACCCTCTGCCCTTGCTGAGCTCCTTCCACTTCAGGGAATGTAGCTCCTATCTTTAGGGACGGTCCTGATGTCTGAAACAGCAGCGAGGGAGAGGGGTAAGAGATGGAATGGAAAAGAGACCAAGGAATGGATCCTGCCCCACTCCCAGACTCTGCACCCATCCATCAGCAGACCTGGAGGGATGAGAAAGTCTCTGGATAAAGCCCGATATTGCTGGCTTGGATTGGACATACCTGGAGGAAACCTCCCCTCACCTGTTCTGCCCGCCTCTCCTCCTCTGCCTGACTCAGGAGGAAACCTTCGGCCAGGGCCACCGCCTGGGAACTGGTCTCCGGCCCACATCCTCTGACCCAGCCCTGCATTTCCTGGGGCAGGAGAGTCAGGAACTGCTCCAGGGTCACCAGGTCCAGGATCTGCTTCTTGGTGTGCCTCTCCGGCTTCAGCCAGTGGCTGCAAAGTCCATGGAGCTGGCTGCAAACCTCTCGGGGCCCATCGGCCTCACGGTAGCGGAACTGCCGGAAGCGTCGGCAATCTACATCTGGGACTGCAGTGAGCTGATCACAGATCTCTGGCACTGTGTTTTCCCAGAATTCAGCACCACTCCCAGCTGGGGTGGGATGGGAGCCTTTCCTCGCTGGCTTGCCAGTCCCAGGTCCTTCTGGGTTCTGCTCGTCCATCTCTCTCCCCTTCTCTTGGGTCACCCCTGATGGTGTAGAGATGCCTCCAGTCACTTGGCTGTGAAGAGGGGCTTCTCTCTGGGGGGAAGGGAGAGACACAGACAGTCACATGGGAGATCAGAGAGAATGGAGAGACACCCCTGAGCATCACAAACCTCCACAAGCTCAAGAGACACGCAAGAATTGTCCTGGTGCATCAGAGCAAAAGGGTTCGTAGACCAGGTTTAATATCATTTTTCTGTATTACAAACCAAGCTGTTTGAGAAATCCCTCCGCGGTTCTTTGGGAAAGTTAAGTGCCTCTGTTTGGTGCTTTTAAGGATGTTCACAGGCGTAGCCTTTCATCACATTGGCTCAGTAATTCTTTAGGGAAATCCAAAATGGACAAGAGGGACAGGGGACCCCTTGCCCCTGGATGGCACCTGTTCAAGAAGAGAAGGGGCAGGACTGTGTCCCTGTGAAGAAGGAGCAGCTGCGACCGGGAGAGGAAGGGAGACGGGCTGAGGTTCGGCTCGAGAACATGGAGGCGCAGAAACGCTCCCTCCGGGCATCGGATGTGGGGTAGGGAACCTCCTCCTCTGTGTTGCGTGAAGGAGTATTTCTGAACTCTCTACCCATCGAATTCATGGTGTGCCCCAATCGCACCCAGGCATGACGAGTGTTCCTCACCCCTGGAGACGGCATCGTGGGCATGATCCCCGGCCTGTGCCCTCTGCCCTCGCTCCAGGGAAGCGCCTTCCTTCCTCTGGCTTCTCTCCCTGGCTCAGCTCTGCCAGGATCCCTGTCCTGAAAGCTGAGAGTACCAAGATCACCCGAAGGCTCCCCCAGGGCTTCCTCCTCCTCCTCCTTCTTCCAAGGGGAAGTGACCCCAGGAAACAGCGTCTGTCATGATCTGTGCAGGACGGTGACAGGGCCTAGAGGCCTAAGCTCTAGGAGGGGCCTGTCTGGCAGTGGAAAGCAGATAGCCAAGCATTGTGGGGATGGTTTTAGCCAATGGGAGTGCAGGGATTCTGGGAGGAGACGGTTGCCTTCTGGTGGAGGTGTGTCTTGAACTGTAGGCTGTGGGAAAATGGTGTCCTCCTTCACACAGAAGGGGACTGTGCCAAACTCCATGTGTTGTGAGGAAATGGACCTTGCTGTCTCTCTGCCTGGTCATCATGCCTGTGTTTTCTCAGCTGTAAAAGGGGCATTTTTGGATGGGCTATAGAGGGTACCCTGGGCCTTCTCAAGGGACCGTGAGTCCAGGGTGGTGGCAGCAGAAGGCAGCAACCTCCTGGGGTCATGACAGCGTCCCTTGGAACCTCGTCCCCCTCGAAGAAGAAGCAGGGCGGAGGGGACCAGAAGTCCTTCCTCCAGAGAAGAGTCCCGGTTTTCTCCCGGCCCCACAGTTCAACTCCCCCTGAGAGAAGGGCCGTTTTCCAGCATCCGGCCTCTCTGGGGAAGAAGCCTCGGCCCGGTTCCTTGAACGACTCTGGGTGGCTCCCAAGCCCCCTGAGCCTCCTCTGGTAGGGAGGGCGGGGTATAAATCAATCAATTAAATAATAAGTAAATAAATGTGTCAGGAGGTATGCCCAACCGAGTGCTGCTGGGATGAAGAGGCTGTTGGAAGTTCCAGGTGCAAAGGTCCCCCGTCTCAGACCCCCTGACTCAGTGGCAAGAGAGGCTGAGACGGCTAGAGAGGCCCTGCTGAGCCTTCTTCCCGTCTCTACTCCTCCGCCACCGTCCCCTCGGAAATGCAGGCTGTGCTCTCAGGGGCCCCCAGGTTCCTCCTCCTCCTCTCACTCACAGGCAGATGAGACCAGCTCCCTCTCCCTGCGGGCACCAGGAGAGAGGGGGACATGCGGTCCTCTCTGGGCATCCTGAGGCCGAGGGGCCTCTCGTCAGTGGCAGGTTATCCATTATGCAGACTGGGCACGTGCTTAGGGCACCAGGGCCGGAGGGGGCACCACAAAGTTGGGGAAAGGACGAAAGGAAAAAAGAAGAATGAAGATTTGTAAAGAAAAAAATTGATAAAACTAGTGCAAAGTGATCATGGTGCACCCTCGAGTTTTGGTGGCGAGGTGCAGTGTTTAAAAGTAAAATGTAAAATGACGGAGCCAAATGCAGTTGTCAGGACAGTATATTGTGTTATCCTATGAATAAACTTTTGCATTGCTGCAACCTGCCTTGTCTATCTGGCCAGAGGGGTCAACCCCTAAATTGGATGGGTTCAGTGTGGAAAGGGGGGGGCACCCAGATGGGTCAGTGCTGCTTTGGGCACCAGGGAGCCTTCACCCGCCCCAGCCTCTCGCCATCGGCCTCCGTCCTTTTCAGCCAGCAAGCCAGTCCTCTGCCCAGTCTCTCCTCTTTCCTACCCCCAAAGTGTCCTTCTCAAACAAAGAGAGGCGGATTTCTCCCCTGGACTTGCCAGGTGGGCTCCGTGTAGCCGAGGAACCCGGGAAAGCCAGGCTGCGGCACTTGGAGCCTTATTTATTTAAGTACCCTCTGCTAACGAATGATGAGGACTGGGCTAACAACGCCAGTTAACCTCAATGGAAGAGCTGGAGGAGACAAGGAACAGACCCTGACCAAGGATCAGGGTTGCCACCTCCAGGTTGGGAAATCCCTGGAAATTTTTTTTTGGGGGGGCGGGGGCGCGCACAAATCCTGCTTCCAGAGTGGTGCCAAACTGGTGCCTGGCCCTGTTCTCACTCTCCAGGTGGGACTCAAGTCCCCCCCCCGACTACAACCCACCCAGCCCCGCTGGCACAGACCAGTGTCGTCCCCCCCTCGGGAGAAAACCGCGGCAGTGGAGGGAAGGAGGCCCTCTGGCCTTGCTCCCGCGTGCGGGTTTTCCCCTCCCGCAACCGGCCCCTTCCCAGGATGCACAAAAATGTGCAGGCCATCTGCCAGCCGGGAGTTGGCAACCGTGGCCGAGCATGACCCCCGCCTCCCCCCGCCGCTGATCTCCAAGCCTCGGATCCCCCGGCGGGCGGCTCACCTCCAAGGCAACGCTCCCTCTCAGCTGCGGCGTCTGGCGAGCGAGAATTCCACTTTGCGAACGGAGCTGCGGTGGCTCAGGTGGTTAAGACGCTGAACTGCAGGCTGTGGAAGGTCAGCCGTTCAGCAGTTGGAGACCTGAGTGCGCTGCAATGACAGAGTGAGCTCCCGTCTCTAGTTCCAGCTCCCGCCAACCTAGCAGTTCGAAAGCAAAAGACTGCAAGTAGATAAATAGGTACCGCTTCGGTGGGAAGGTTACAGCGTTCCGTGCGCCTCGGCGTTTAGTCCTGCCAGCCACATAACCATGGAGACGTCTTCGGACAGCGCTGGCTCTTCGGCCTGGAAACGGAGAGGAGCCCCGCACCCCTGGAGTCGGATTCAACGGGCTTCCGAGCAAGGGGGAACCTTGACCTTGGCCCCGACCTGGCATCAGAGTCCTGAGCCGCAGGCACGAAAGCCGCTCTGGCCGCTGCAGGAGTCAGCCGGCTGCCCAGCCCTCCTGCCTTCCTCCCCAGCCGCGACGGCGGACGAAACTGTGCGAGCCGGAGGGGAGGAAACGGAGGGGACCCGCCCCCGCCCCCGCCCCCCCCCGCGGCTTCTCCCCGGCCGCCCCCCCTCCGCCCCCGCCCGCAGGAAAAAGCCCCCCCGACCCCCCCGCAAACGGCTCGGCGGCGGGCTTGACCCCTTCGGGGCTGCAGAGGAGGGCGGGGGAAGAGGGGGAGGGAGGAAGGGGAGGAGGAGCCCCGCCCCACCATGGGGCTCCTCGGGAGGGAGGGGAGGGGAGGGAGGGGCGAGGCGGGCGGGGGCGGGGCTTGGGGGCTGCCTGCTGCGCTCCCCGAGGAGGGGGGTCCGGGCGCGTCTCGGCCGCGGGAGGCTGGAGCGGACGCCCCCTCCCTCCCTCCTCGCCCGCCCCCCCCGGGTGCCAGGAGGAGGGGAAGGAGGAGGACCCCCAGACCCAGTGGGGGCGGGGCGGGGGGGGTCCTGCGTTGGTCTTCCCTGGTGTGACCTTGGGTCAGTCACAAGTTCTCCCAGAGCTGTTCTCTCAAGAGCAGTCCTCGAAAGACGGCTGCCACAAAGCATCTGCTGCGGGAGGCGAAGCCAGCAAGGAGATCGGAGCCACGCCTCCCCTCCACCCAGGGAAGACCCCCGTGCTGCGGACTGGCAGCTGCTGCCCCAGCAACACCTTATCAAGTCTGCACAGACAATCAAATGTACAGCGACCAATCAGAAGCCACGCTGGGCACAATTTGCCACCTGATCCTGCCCACTTTCTAAAAACACTGGGCGGGCACCAGGAGAGGTGTCAGCAGGCACCCAGGGCACCACGTTGGAGGCCCCCGATTTAGAACTTTGCAGCAACAAGATCTGTTGGCCAAAACCCTTGCATTTAAATCTCCATTCATAATTAGAAACCCCCCCCCAAAAAAAACCCCCACAACCAGCTTTCCCCCGAAACCATGAGTGCAGGGTTTGTGCTAATGCAGAACCATTTCAGTTAACGTTTTTTGGTGGGACCTTCCATGGACACTGGTCTGATCTCACAATGTATTTTGGTGGAGCCCATTGAACAATCACGAGGACCCAAACATGGACTACAGCGCTTGTACCTTGGCCGTGCTCTGTGGTTTCTGTGGTTCGTTCGGTGCTGGTGGACGTGATGTGTGATGGGGAGGGGGAGTTCAGGGCGGCCAAGCACAAAAAGCCTCAGGAGGATCCACGAGGATCTGTCCCTCGGAAGCTGGTTTTTACACCACGGCAACGCCACAAAGCGCTCGACCTCTGATTATTATGTGGCAAGCTCTGGCCGTGGACGATAGACGTGGAGGGATAATGAATCGGGTGACCAAGAAAGACCTGGAGGCGTGATTTTTGCGGGGCCAGCTGCAGCCGGGGGCTTGAGACGTGATCTGATGGTGAGTCTGGGATGACCCCCTGCAAAAACCCTGAGCACCCATCCATGCTTCGGAGTCATGAACATAAGAGAACAAGAGAGAAGCCAACGTTGGATCAGGCCAGTGGCCCCTCCAGTCCAACACTCTCTCTGTCACACGGTGGCCAAAAATACCAGGGGCCACCAGGAGGTCCAGCAGTGGGGCCAGGTTTTGCGCGATGGTGTGGACGTGAAGCCGTGGATCTGTGACTGGGAGGGGAGGGTATTTTTGCAGGTGTGTGTGTGTACGCCTGTGCCTGGGAGGCTGGGTCACCTCTGGCGACTTCTGCTGAGGCATGATGGAGGACGCTCAGAGACACGTGGGCCTGATGGACTGCCTCTGAGTCGCGGCCTCGGTATTCCTTGGAGGTCTCCCATCCAAACACTTGCCAGGGTCGGCCCTGCTCAGCTTCCGAGATCTGACGAGATCACGCTTGCCTCGGCTGTCCAAGTCAGGGTTGATCCATGATTTTTGTGGTGCCAGCGGTGCCCGTGGAGATGCCCGAATACTTTGGGGTCATCTCCAGAAGCCAGCCGTGACTCACGAAAGCTCCTCCCCGGCCCCACCAGCCTTGATAGCCTTCCGGGTGCTGCTGGACTCTGGCTCTTTTCTGCTGCAAGGCAGACTCAGGCGGCTACCCGTCTTGGATCTATCTGCAAACCTGGCCACCGCTTCGCTCACCTAAAGTTCCACCTTTAGACGTTTATCTGCTCTTCTGTTAGAGAGTGGAGGATGCTGGATGGCCACACTGTGTTTATGCCAGTAGCAGAGAGGCTGTAGAGATCTGTGAGCCTCAACCTGTCGATTTCCTCACAGGATTTGGGGAAGGAGAGGAGTTTGTCAGTTTTGTAGATTTCAGAAAGAGTGAGATTGGCAGATAATCTGAAGAGGCAAGTGTCATACAGGGGAGCAACGACTAACAAGGCCCTCCTTTCCGCACTCTGAGCAAACAAAATGCTTCTTCCATGGAGACTTCCGGTTCAGGGATTGACTGCAGACGCGGGCAACTCTGGCTGGTTGTTCACGCTGATTTCCCGCAGCTTCCTAGGGTGTTTTTTTTTTTTGCTACGCACCACCTCACCTGCCTGACTCACCCAGGACGGCCTCCTGGATCCTGCTCAACAGCAGCTGCCCTAGGAAAGTCAGTCCGGTGTCCTGGTAAAGAGCTTCTGAGGACGGTCTCAAGAGGACCCCGGTCTGAATCCCCCTCTCACTGTGGGAGCTCACAGGGTGATGTTGGGCCAGCCACACACTTTCAGCGTAACCAACTTCACAGGGTTGTTGTGAGGATAAAAAGGAGCAGAGGAGAAGGATGCAAGTCCCTTTGGTCCCCCCACTGTGAAGGAAGACAAGGTACAATTAAAGGAAGAATAAGTGTTGCTGAAGATGAGAGCAGAGACAAGGGAGGTTGGTGAATGGCTGAGAAGGACAGGAGGAGACGGGAAGGGAGAGGAGGAGACGGGGAAGGGGAGAGGAGGAGACAGGGGAAGGGGAGAGGATACGGGGGCTGCCAAAGGGAGGAAAAGAGGAAACACTGCGGGGGGGGGGCAGAGGGAAAAGTGAGGTTCACCCCCCCAGTCCTTCAGGGTTCCCTACCATGCTGGTCGGCATAGCCCAGTGGCCGGCATCATCACAGAACTGGGCCGTAGGTTTCCTAGGCAGAGGATGCTGGAGGGGGAGAGAGGGAAAGCTGAAGACGGAGGGGCTGGAAAATATAGGCTGGCTCAAAGAGGAGGTGCCATGGGGGTCTTTCAGCAAATGGACATATGAAATAGCTAAGTTCTCACTGCTTCCCACTTGGAAATAAAGAAATACAGAAGTCCTGAGATTTCTGCACCAATCAAACACATTGCTTTGAAGAAGCGCCCCCCATTTAATCCTTACAACTGTCCTGCAAGGTCTGTTAGCCTGAAAATGTGACTCCCAAGTCTACTGTAGATTAGAACCCAGATCCACCAAGTCCATAACCCAACACTCTGGCCCTTGAACTTAACTGACCCACATCATGAATGGGGGCAAACTGGGTCGGCTTCATTCATGGGGATCAGTCCTGGCCCCAGGTGCGAGTCTCAAGTGTCTGCAAGAGGATTTAATTAGAGTTTTATATACAACTGAAAAAAATCACACCACACTAACCTTTGACACATTTAATGAAGCCCAACTCATAGAAGCCCTCACAGGGCACAGAAAACACAAAGTCTGATTTAACTGATACAAATAATTATCTCTTTAGCAACCTTCATGCAGACACCTTTCCAAAGTAAAGTAGTGAGATGAAATATCTCAGCCTGCTGCATAAAGCCACAGTCTCTGAGGAGGGACTCAAGGGGACCTCTGCGGAGTCGGAAGTGGGGAATCAGCCGTGGGCCCAGGGCTCACTCCTGGTCATCTAAGAACGTAAGAGAAGCCAGTGTTGGATCAGGCCAAGGGCCCATCCAGTCTGTCACACAGTGGCCAAAAATACCAGGTGCCATCAGGAGGTCCACCAGTCAATCCAGGACACTAGAAGCCCTCCCACTGCTGCCCACCCCCCCAGCACCAAGATTACAGAGTATCACTTGCCCCAGAGTCCCTATCTGTACCTTGTGGCTGATAGCCGCTGATGGACCTCTGCTCCATATGTTTTATGCAATTCCTTCTTGAAGCTGTCCATGCTTGTAGCTGCCACCACCTCCTGTGGCAGTGAATTCCATGTGTTAATCACTCTTTGGGTGAAGAAGTACATACTTTTATGCATTCTAACCCGACCGCTCAGCAATTTCATGGAGTGCCCACAAGTTCTTGTATTGTGAGAAAGGGAGAAAAGTACTTCTTTCTCTACCTGCTCTATCCCATGCATAATCTTATAAACCTCAATCATGTCGCCCCTCAGCGATCATTTCTCCATGCTAAACAGCCCCAAGCGCTTTAACCTTTCTTCATAGAGAAAGTGTTCCAACCCTTTTATCATTCTAGTTGCCCTTCTCTGCACTTTTTCCAAAGCTGTAATATCCTTTTTAAGGTGTGGCGACCAGAACTGTACACAGTATTCCAAATGAGGTCGCAACACTGATTTATACAGGGGCATGATGATATTGGCTGATCTGTTTTCCATACCCTTCCTAATAATCCCCAGCATAGCACTGGCCTTTTTTATCGCAGTCGTGCACGGTCAGGACATTTTCAGCAAGTTATCTACTATGACTCCAAGATCTCTCTCTTGGTCAGTCTCTGCCAGTTCTGACCCCATCAACGTCTATTTATAGTTAGGATTTTTGGCTCCAATGTGCATCAACATGGCCACACTGAACCCCATTTGCCATGTTGACGCCCACTCACCCATCCTCGACAGATCTCTTTGGAGTGCCTCACAATCTCTAGATCGGGGGGTGGTTGTTAGAGAAGGAGGAGGGAATCTTACTTCTCCTTCCTGATTTTCTCTGGGAGAACCTGGGGAGTGGGTAGGGAGGACAACTGGAATTGGGGAATTTCTGACCCCAAGGTTCATCTGCCAACTCCACGGATAGCAGTCCATTTCCACTATACTGAATGATATTTCAACCCAAATAAATCCTATTGTCAGAACTCATTGATGTAGTGGTTTAGTGTGTAGACTCTGAACTGGGAGAACTGGATTTGATTCCCCACTCCTCCACTTGCAGCTGCTGGATGACCTTGGGCAAGACATAGTTCTGTCAGAGCTGTTCTCTCAAGGACAATTCTGGAAAGAGCTCTCTCAGCCCCACCTACATCACAGGGTGTCTGTTGTGGGGAGGGGAAGGGAAAGGAGTTTGTAAGCCGCTCTGAGACTCTGAGTGAAGGGCAAGGTATAAATCAAATCTTCTTCTTCTTCCTCTTCTTCATGGAGAGAAGCAAAAAAAGGTCACAGCAGGCTGGACTGGAAAGGGATTAGGGTTGGGCAATGCCTCTCTAGAACTGGTTGTCAGATAAAAATGTTTGCAAATGAAGTATGCTGCCTGGTCACACAATGTTTACGACACTAGCGGAGACACTGTAGATATCTGTTAGCCTCAACCTGTCGATTTCCTCACAGGATTTGGAAAAGGAAATGTTTTTGCTAGTTTGGTAGATGTGAAAAAGAATTGGCAGACAATCTGAAGTAGTAAGTTTCACAGGGGAGAGCAACCACCAAAAAGGTCTGAGCACTCAAGATGTTTCTTCCATGTGGGTTCTTAGCTCCTGTTGAAGATGAGAAATCAAAATCAATCTCTTTCAACACTTTGTGCATATAAAAGCTTTTTCCCTCAGTGGGTTCTCTGATGCAGTTGAAGACTACCACTCTGACTGAATCTCTTTCCACACTCTGAGCATTCAAAAGGCTTCTCCCCTGTGTGGGTTCTTTGGTGCTTCTGAAGATTGCTACTGTGACTGAATCCCTTTCCACATTCTGAGCATTCAAAAGGTTTCTCCCCTGAGTGGGTTCTTTGGTGGTGTTGAAGTTGGCAACTCTGACTGAATCTCTTTCCACATTCTGAGCATTCAAAGGGTTTCTCCCCTGTGTGGGTTCTTTGGTGCTTCTGAAGATTGCCACTATGACTGAATCTCTTTCCACACACTGAGCATTCAAAAGGTTTCTCCCCTGAGTGGGTTCTTTGGTGGTGTTGAAGTTGGCAACTCTGACTGAATCTCTTTCCACATTCTGAGCATTCAAAGGGTTTCTCCCCTGTGTGGGTTCTTTGGTGCTTCTGAAGATTGCCACTATGACTGAATCTCTTTCCACACACTGAGCATTCAAATGGTTTCTCCCCTGTGTGGGTTCGTTGGTGGTGTTGAAGATAGCCATTATGACTGAACCTCTTTCCACATTCTGAGCATTCAAAGGGTTTCTCCCCTGTGTGGGTTCTTTGGTGCAACTGAAGATTGCCACTATGACTGAATCTTTTTCCACACACTGAACATTCAAAAGGTTTCTCACCTGTGTGGGTTCTTTGGTGCCGCTTAAGAGTGACACTGTGACTGAATCTCTTTCCACACTCTGAGCATTCAAAGGGTTTCTCCCCTGTGTGAGTTCTCTGATGTTGTTGAAGATTGAGATTCCTATTGAATTTCTTTCCACACACTGAGCACTGAAAATGTTTTCCCCCTGTATGAGTTCTCTGATGCCATTGACGATAGCCACTCTGACTGAATCTCTTTCCACTCACAGAGCATGCAAAGGGTTTCTCCCTTGTGTGGGTTCTCTGATGCTCTTGAAGATGGTGACACTGACTGAATCTCTTTCCACACTCTGAGCATTCAAATGTTTTCTCCCCTGTGTGGGTTCTTTGGTGCAGTTGAAGGGTGCCACTGTGACTGAATCTCTTTCCGCACTCTGAGCATTCAAAGGGTTTCTCCCCTGTGTGAGTTCTCTGATGTTGTTGAAGATTGAGACTCCTATTGAATTTCTTTCCACACACTGAGCATTGAAAAGGTTTTTCCCCTGTATGAGTTCTCTGATGCCATTGACAATAGCCACTCTGACTGAATCTCTTTCCACACACTGAGCATTCAAAGGGTTTCTCCCCTGTGTGGGTTCTGTGATGCTCTAGAAGATGGCCACTCTGACGGAATCTCTTTCCACACTCTGAGCATTCAAAAGGTTTCTCCCCTGTATGGGTTCTTTGGTGCAACTGAAGACGCCCTTTATGACTGAATTTCTTTCCACACACTGAGCATTCAAAAGGTTTCTCCCCTGTGTGGGTTCTTTGATGCTGATGAAGATGGTCACTCCGACTGAATTTCTTTCCACACACTGAGCATTCAAAAGGCTTCTCCCCTGTGTGGGTTCTTTGGTGCAATTGAAGATGGTCACTCCGACTGAATTTCTTTCCGCACTCTGAGCATTCAAAAGGTTTCTCTCTTTTGTGAGTTCTCTGATGCTGTTGAAGAGTGCCACTGTGACTAAATCTCTTTCCACACTGTGAGCATTCGAACGGTTTCTCCCCTGTGTGAGTTCTTTTGTGCCACTGAAGATTGCCACTTTGACTGAATCTCTTTCCACACACTGAGCATTCAAAAGGTTTCTTCCCTCTGTGTATTCTTTGGTGCACAAGGAGCTGTGATGGATTTCTGAAGTACTTTCCATACTGCATGGATTTACTTTTCTTCATTATCCCGTGTTTTGGGAAATATACATCACACTTTCTTCCATTTTGCTTCTCAACCATACGGCCGCCTTTCTTGCTCTTTGGTTTGCCTCGATTCCTGATTGTTTCTTTCAAGTCTTCATTTTTAATGCTACCTGGACTTTGCTGGTGAAGTTCCTCACCCTCCTCATTCCTCTGATCATCCTCTGCTGGAATAAATAGAGAGATCCTGTTAGCACCTGGGGAGGGGGCTGATAAGGTCCAAAGGCATCTACGTGACTGTAGTAAGAAAGGACTGACAGCGCTTTGGCCTCATCCGGCTTGGCTGATCTTAACCATCCATCCACCTTTCGCTAGAATATCTTAAGGATACTTCACCCCCCTCAAGAGCCACAGCTGAGTTCCTGCCCAGAGGGAGTTTCCAAGCCTCCAGATTTCAGGGCCCCAGAAGGCCTCTCTCCAGCCTTACCCAGTGGGCTGTATGACTGTCCCAAACCAAATGCTGCTCAGAAGTGAATCAGAAATCCCCCATGGCCAATGTTCCCTCTAAGTTGTAGAGTCTTGTGAGCAAAGATTCTACTTTGTGAGCTACTGGCATTAAAGTTGTGAGTGACCAATTTGGCTACTGCATAAATTAATTAGCTCTGGAGCCATCCTTCCTGAGCCAAGACAAAAATCTATGAGCTGGAGGCTAAAAAACTGTGAGCTAGCTCACACTAACTCACCTTAGAGGGAACACTGCCCACGGCTATTCCTTGCCTGTTCCCTTAACCATAGAGGATACTTTATGGTGGGAGATTTCACAACTGCAATCAAGATTTACTAAAGATAAAACAATGATTTTTTTATAGTTCAAAAACAGATTTAGACAAAATATGGCTATCAACCTCCGATAAGCTGATTCAAAAGTTGTATAATTTTTTACTACATGATGTAATGCAAGATGAAGTAGTTAAATCTTCAATGGTTGTATGGATGCAGGATATAGGATATAGCCTGAACAGAGAGGACTGGGCGTGGCCAACTCGGAAGCCAGCTGGAACTCCACTCCTGTGCGTTCCTGCCCCAAAAGAGCCCTGTCCTTCCTGATCCTTTGACTGGAGATGCTGGGGATTGAACTTGGGGCCTCCTGCATGCCAAGCAGAGGGTCTCCCAGGGAGCCACAGCCCCTCCCCAAGCAGTGGGACAGGCTTCAAAACAGCGTGTTGCTGTTCAATATTTTGATTCATGCCTCAACCCAATCGCACCTTTGGCGCCCCTTACCCAGAAAGGCCACGTTCCCATAGTTCTCCCGCATGACTTCCCTGTGCAGAGCTCTTTGTCCCGGATCCAGCAGGGCCCATTCGGCCTCCGTGAAAGAGATGGCCACCTCCTCAAAGGAAAAGGGACCCTGGAGGAAAAAGCGGATTCTCTCGTCAGAGATGGCACACGGGAAGGGAGCAGTCTGGGAAGGGATTGTACGGGGAAAAGGGAACGGCGTTCAGAGGGTCTCTCGCCCGGCCACCTTGTAGAAACTGCAGGAGCAAAAGGCTGTCCACCCCCCCCCCCGCTCATCTCTCCTACCTGGAATGGAGGAGCAGCCGCTGTTACAACTTCTCTGAAGAGAGGACGGCTCAGCAGCATGTCTTCCCTGCCTGTTTCTGAGACAAAGGAGGAAGGAAGGGCCTTTGCTTGTTTGTTCCCGGCTTCACACACACACGTCCTTCCCGGGAGTTTGAAACCTTGCCCTGGCAGCACCCTCAGTTGTTGGAAGCCACCCTGAGCCCTGCTTGCGGGAAAGGAGCAGGATATACATTGAATAAACAAACAAACAAACGATTTCTTCAAGACTTTTTATTAAATTCTGACAGAGGCAGAAGAGAAGCACCAGGTGCCTATGAGCCTGGCCTGGGGGTAGGGAAAGAGGGAGGTGGAGATAACGCTGCGTGGCATGTTGTGCTCTGGCCTACAGGCCCTGTTCAACCCTGCACATGAAGGGGTTCCCACTCCCTGGACGGCCTTTTTCCCCTCTCCCTCCAGGAACCTGCCACCAACACCTGACCTCTGTAAGGAATTGCCCACTGGCAGGACCAGGAGTCCCAGTTTCCTTTCCAAGCTCTGAGGCCTGGCCTCTGTAATTCCCACTGCCCAGTGTTCTAGAGGTCTACAAAGTCCCCATTACCTTGAAGTTTGCTCCAGCCCTTCAGGCGAGCACATGGTCAATGGCTGCCTTCCCCCTGGAGAGGTCTGTGTGCGTTCATGGACTCTGCACCCCAGGAGAAGAGACCTCCTTGCTACAGCAAGGAGTTTTTATCATCTCTGTTTCTCTTCCCACTGACCTGGCCAGGGCAGGTCAAAGAGCTGTTTCCTGGAGATCTCCAAGAATTCCCTTCCTGAAGTTCCTCTAGCATTTCACACCTCCAACACTCTGTTCCCTACTTGGAATTGGATCTTAGAAACTGGATTTCAGAGCTCTGCTGCCCCAGAAGGTGGAGGCTCCCTTTACGCACCAGATTGAAGAGCTCTGCTGAGGTTTTTTTACCTTTTCTCTTCTGAGCCACCATGAGTTCCTCTTATGGAAGGAAGGTAAAATATGAACATTGAAATTAAGGGAAGGAATAGCCCTCCAAGAATTTGTCCAATCTCCTTTTAGAGGCATCACAGTTAGTGGACATTGAGTGCTGCAAATTAACTCGGTGTTGTGTGAACAAGTGTTTCTGAACTCTCTACCCATCAAATTCACAGTGTGCCCCAATCACACCCTGGCACACCAAGTCCTCCTTACCCCTGGAGATGGCATCTTGGGCACGCTCCACAGCCCGCACCCTCTGCCCTTGGTCCAAGGAAGCTCCTTCCACCTCAGGGAATGTAGCTCCTATCTTCAGGGATGGTGCCCACATCTGAAACAGCAGCAAGGGAGAGGGGTAAGAGATGGAATGGAGAAGAGACCAAGGAATGGATCCTGCCCCACTCCCAGACTCTGCACCCTCCCATCAGCAGACCTGGAGGGATAAGAAAGTCTCTGGATAAGGCCAGATATCATTGCTTGAATTGGAGATACCGGGAGGGAATCCCCCCTCACCTGTCCTGCCTGCCTCTCCTCCTCTGCCTGACTCAGGAGGAAACCTTCGGCCAGGGCCACCGCCTGGGAGCTGGTCTCCGGCCCACATCCTCTGACCCAGCCCTGCATTTCCCGGGGCAGGAGAGTCAGGAACTGCTCCAGGGTCACCAGGTCCAGGATCTGCTTCTTGGTGTGCCTCTCCGGCTTCAGCCAGTGGCTGCAAAGTCCGTGGAGCTGGCTGCAAACCTCTCGGGGCCCATCGGCCTCACGGTAGCGGAACTGCCGGAAGCGTCGGCCATCTACATCTGGGATTGCAGTGAGATGCGAGTGGATCTCTGGCACCGGGCCTTCCCAGAATTCAGCAGCACTCCCAGCTGGGGTGGGATGGGGGCCTTTCCTCGCTGCCTTGCCAGTCCCAGGTCCTTCCGGGTTCTGCTCGTCCATCTCTCTCCCCCTCTCTTGGGTCACCCCTGATGGTGTAGAGATGCTTTCAGTCGCTTGGCTTCTCTCTGGGGGGAGAAGGAGAGACACAGACAGTCACATGGGAAATCAGAGGGAATGGAGAGACACCCCTGAGCATCACAGACCTTCACGTGCTCAGGAGACACACCAGAATTGCCCTGGTGGATCAGAACAAAAGGGTTTGTAGACCAGGTTCAATATCATCTTGGAAGTGAGGATTGTAGTGACATCTAGAGCACCTGCACTTTATGTATTATTGGACTGTTTTGTGTTGTTTTAAGCATGGCTTTGGGCCTATTGTTTAATCTCAGCATTGTGACCTAATTGCTGGCCGCCCTGAGCCCATTTGGGGAGGGTGGGATATAAATCGAATAATAAATAAATAAATACATAAATTACAAACCAAGCTGTTTCAGATATGCCTCTACGATTCTTTGGGAAAGTTAAGTGTCTCTGTTTGGTGCTTTTAAGGATTTTCACAAGCTTAGCTTCCAGGCTCCAATGAGATCGGACTGGCCCGGGTCATCCTGATCAGAGCCCAGAGCAATGGACCTACTGCCAGTTTCCCCCCACCCAAAAGTCCGCTGTTGCTGGGGAAGGGGGAAAGGGCAGGGGAGGGGGGCTAGGGAGGGGGAGCTGCACCCAAAGTGTGCCCCCAAAGTCCAAAGCCCTGCCTCTTTCTGCCCACACAGTCGCCACACTTGCTTTGAGTCCCATCCTTCCAGAAAAATGACACCCAAGGGAGGGGGGTTGGGATGAACGCTGAGAGGCCGGGAAGACCCAGAAGGCGAGAAATCGCAGAGGCCGGCGAAAAAGGAGAGGGAGGCTCTTCCAGCTGGGGAGGGGGAGAGAGGAGGAGCTCTGGAAGCCCCCTTGGAAGGCAGGAACACTGTTTTCTTCCCCTTTTCCTCCTGCTGGAGAAATTCCTTCCCTCCCCTTTGGCCCAGCACACTTGGGGACCAGGGCGCCGGAATCAGAGGCTGGATGGTGGCCCACGGCTTTGCCAGTTAACCCCTGCCTCTTCTCCTCCTTCTCCCAGGCCTGGATTCTAACCGCCCTTTGCACAAATGAGGAAGAGGAAAGGGCTTCTTTCTAAACCATTGACAGGAGGACGGAGAGGATCCCCTACTTTTTTTCTCCAGAGAGCATTCCCGCCCACCCTCATTTTTATCTGTCTATCTATCTATTTATCAAATCTATATCCCGCTCCCTTTCCCCTGAGTGGGATTTGGGGCAGCGAACAGCATGTAAACAATGAAAACAAAACAATTTTTTTTAAAAAAAATCTCAAAAATATAAAACTATTTTAAAAAATCGATCCCCGTTAAAATCCATCCCCTCTCAAGCAGGGTGGGATGCACGGGTGGCGAAGGCGCAGCTGAAGCGGGCCAGCGGCCTGGGGGACCACAAGCGTTGGTTTTATTTGTCCGCACAATCGTCCTGTGAAGTGCAACAGGCTGCCAGATTCATGGTGGAGAGATTTGAACCCGGGCCTCCCCTTCTTAGTCTGACACACTCACCATTGTAACCTACCATTCCACGCTGGCTCTCAGTCGGAGGGAAAGCTCAGTCTCAGGACAGGCGGTATGGGCATGCGCAGACTAGGCTTGCCAACCTCCAGGTAGGGCCTGGAGATCTCCTGGAATTAGTTGTCCTGGAGAAAATGACAACTTCAGAGGGTGGGATTTGAGGCACGATCCCCCACCCGCTGCGGTCCCAAACGCCACCCTTCCCAAAATCCACTCCCAGATCTCCGGGAATTTCCAAATCCTGAGTCAGCAACACACCCACTTACTTCTTATACTGTTTGGCTGCCCCAGAAAGCTTTCCCAGGAGAGCTTCCCACTCCTCCGGTGCCTGCAGGACAAGCGTCCCTGCGCTGACCTCGGCGGGGAGGGAGGGGGGGGAGGTCCGGGCCGCCGCCGCCGCCGCCCACAAAACCTGCAGGGAGAGTTTAGCTCCCCCCGCCGGCACCCCCCGCAGAAGCCGCCCCGGAGCCCTTGGCGGAGGGCGGCGGCCTTCCGAGCCTCCTTGCAGGGGGCAAAAGGGCTCCTTTCCGGACTGGCGGCCCGGGGGCTGTCGGCCGCACGGGGGCGGGGGGGGGGCGCTGGACACGCCTTCAGCCGGAGCGGGAGCCGGGGGGCAGCCCGGCCGCCCAGTCGCGGGGGTGGGGGTGGGGGCAGCCCCAAGGACGCCCCCTCCCCTCCTCCTCCTCCGCCCGCTCCCACCTCCGCCCAAGCCCCGCTCCGGCCAGCCCTCCTCTCTCGGCAGGCGCCCGGGGAAGAAGAAGAAGAAGAAGAAGAAGAAGAGCCGTGCGGGCGCGCGAGAGAGGGAGAGTGCTTCTGCCCGGAATTCGGTCCCGTCGGTCCCGAAGGCGGCCCTGGACTCGAACCTGGTTCCCGGCCCCGCTGCAGGAGTCCAGCGAGGAGGGCTGCCCGGCTGCTACGGCCCTGAGCTGGGCGGCGGAGGAGGCGCCCCCACGTCCTCGGGCTGCGGCTGGCTTGGTCCTCCTCGCCGAAGGAGGCCCGGCAGGAACGGCGCCTCCCCCCCAGCAGGAGTCGGGCGAGGGAGGGAGGGGGGAGGGGAGGGGGTGCTCCGCGGCACTCGACGACCCCCTTCACGCCCCCCCCCCGGCACTGGCACTGCCGCCTCCTGGCCACGCCCGCACGGATGGAGGCGGAGGAGGAGGCGGGGGGGGGGGCGCAGGCCGGGCGGGGTTTTCTCTGCACCCACCGCCCTTCCTGCCCTGCACCGGGGAAAGGGAACCGAAAGAGAGAGAGAGCGAGAGAGGGAGGGAGGACGCCGCCCACCCAGGCAGTCTGCGCGGCCCAGGCTCCCCTTTCTTCATAGGGAAGGTGTTCCAACCCTTTGATCATTCTAGTTGCCCTTCTCTGCACTTTTTCCAATGCTATAATATCCTTTTTTGAGATGTGGCGACCAGAACTGTACACAGTACTCCAAATGAGGTCGCACCAATGATTTTTACAGGGGCATGATGATACTGGCTGATTTGTTTTCAGTTCCCTTCCTAATAATCCCTGTATAATGAATGTTCAAACTATCGCACAATTGCACTCATTTCACACGCTAGAAAGGTCATGCTCAAGATCCTACAAGCTAGGCTCCAACAGTACCTGGATAGAGAACTACAAGCTGGGTTTCAAAGAAGTAGAGGAACTAGAGATCAAATTGCCAACATCCGCTGGATTATTGAGAAAGCAAGAGAGTACCAGAAAAACATCTACTTCTGCTTCATTGACTATGCTAAAGCCTTTGATTGTGTGGATCACAATAAACTATGGCAGGTTCTTAAAGAGATGGGAGTACCAGACCACCTTACCTGTCTCCTGAGAAACCTGTATAAGGGTCAAGAAGCAACAGTTCGAACCGGATATGGAACAACGGATTGGTTTAGCATAGGAAAAGGAGTACAACAAGGATGTATATTGTCACCTTGCTCATTTAATTTATATGCAGAGTACATCATGCGAAATGCTGGCCTGGATGAATAACAAGCTGGAGTTAAGATTGCTGGGGAAAAGATCAATAACCTCAGATATGCAGACGATACCACTCTGATGGCAGAAAGTGAAGAGGACCTGAAGAGCCTCTTGATCAGGGTGAAAGAGGAGAGCACAAAAGTGGGCTTGAAGCTCAACATCAAAAAAACTAAGATCATGGCATCTGGCCCCATCACTCCTTGGCAAATAGAAGGGGAAGTCGTAGAAGTAGTGACAGACTTCACGTTCCTGGGATCCCAGATCACTGCAGATGGTGACTGCAGCCATGAAATTAAAAGACGCCTGCTCCTTGGGAGGAAAGCGATGGCAAACCTAAACAGCATGATAAAAAGCAGAGACATCACCCTGCCAACAATAGTCCACATGGTCAAAGCAATGGTATTCCCCGTAGTAATGTATAGCTGCGAGAGTTGGACTATAAGGAAGGCCGAGCGACGAAGAATAGATTCTTTTGAACTGTGGTGCTGGAGAAGACTCTTGAGAATCCCTTGGACTGCAAGGAGATCAAATCATTCAATCCTAAAAGAAATCAACCCTGACTTTTCCCTGGAAGGCCAGATCCTAAAGTTGAAGCTCAAATACTTTGGCCACCCAATGAGAAGGGAGCACTCACTGGAAAAGACCCTGATGCTGGGAAAGATCGAAGGTCAAAGAAGAAGGGGACGGCAAAGGATGAGATGGTTAGACAGTGTCATCGATGCAACGAACATGAAATTGAGCAAACTTCAGAGGACAGCGGAAGACAGGAGGGCCTGGCGTGATCTGATCCATGAGGTCGTGAAGAGTCGGACTCGACTGTGCGACTGAACAACTACTAAAGACACATGTACATTCTCTGTGTCTGTAATGACTAGGTACAGCAGCTCCTACTGGATTATACTACATTCAAACAATCCCCCCCCCTTCAGCCAAAGCCAATGGATACAGTTCGCGCCCATGGGAACCTAAGTGGGCTAAGCGGGCAAAAAAGCAAAACATACTAGGAACCGTTACAGTTCCCAGCAAGGCTCCAGCAGCTGGAGCACGGTCAGGGACCTGATAAGAGGCTGTGTGAAAACTTCACAGGAAAGGAAGGAGGCAGCAGGACTCCTCCCGCATACCAGGACATGACAGGTTTACTTGACAGTCTGACCTAAATGGGACTTCGAGGGGATGGGCCATGTGTGTCATAAAATATAATGCCAGGTAGCAGAGATATGAACTTTATAAAGGACACAAACACAATTAAATATATTATTTCCTTACTTAAAATACAAACATGCTTAAAACTCTTTTGATATTTTATTTATTGAACAGTCTTTGATAACTGACACTTCCCAAACCTCCTCCTCCCTTTAAGAGATACCTGCCTAAAATGGAAGGGTAGGGGATCAGTGGGATTAGGCAATGCAATTTTAAAAATAAAACGTAAAGAGAAAGCACAAGGATCACAGCAGAAACTAAAAATATAAAATGCTCTGAAACAAGGAAAACATGAAATGGCTGGGCACTGCAAGCTTCTCCCCCATCCCACCCCCAGGTTTCCCAGAGTGGCAGCAGCTCTTCTGTCTTACGTCCCCCAATTGGCTGTGGGTTCCCAGGTCAGAGTACCCACTCAGGCACCCGTTCTCAGGTCCATTCAGAAGAGACAAACTGGCTCAAAACATCAACTGTTTCTTTGTAAGGAGACAACTTCAGCAAGCAACAGGTTCAGCTACCATATAAGCACTGGAAAGTGAAACTACTTGAGTTCCGCTCTATTGAAATACAATGCAGCACAGACAAAGTTGCAAAGAAAATGTGGAATGTATTTGGAAAGTACTGGGTTCCATACATCAGGACTCTGACCACGACATAGGCGAAGATGCGTTTATTGGTACTTTTACATAACACAAACCAACAGCCGGGTGGCCAACTATATGCATTGAGGGAGGGACGTCCCGTTGTTCTATTGGCAACTTCAAACTTCCCGCCAAGGTCCCTATTAGCTCCTTACTTGGGAGGTTCAGGAGCCTAGTCCCTATTGCCTTCAGGATTGAAGGTTGGTTGCCTCTGGCTGGCGCCAGCCCCTAGTCTTGGGACATAACATCCCTCCCTCCATGGTTTCGTCCCTCCCCAGGTGACGTAGTCTTTCAGATAGGAGGAGGCCTGCACTCCCTGAGAGACCTCCTGGGGGCTGGCACCGGGGCCAGGTCGGACCTGTCGGGGTGCGAAGCGGGAACCGGAGTCGAGGTGGCTGTTGCAGTTGCTGTGGCAGCGGCAGGGTCTCAGAGTCTTCTGCAGCCAGACTTTCTTCTTCTTGGGGAAGGCTCTCCCACCCCTCCGAGGTTGCAGGTTGCTCTTCGGCTGCCTGGTTGGGGACCTCTGGGATGTCGGTTTGTGGCGAGGGCCCCCCTGCTTCCGGTGTTTGTCGCCAACGAAATTGGTCGACCTGCTTTCATAGCAGTTGGTCCCCATCTGTGATGACCCCATAAGACACTGAGCCGGTAGGTTTAATGATACGACCGGCCACCCATGGAGGACCCGTCCCGAAGTTTGTAAAATAGACGGGTTCTCCGGGGAAGAACCCCTTGGTGCTTCCCTGTCCTCGACTAACTTCCGGGGATTGGGTGCACGGTCGGGGTGGAACTGGTTCAAGAGGGTGGCTGGGTGGCGGCCCATCAGCAGCTCCGCTGGGCTCTGGCTGGAGACCAGGTTTGGGGTTGTCCTCTGCATCAAGAGGAATCGGGCAAGCCAGAACTCCCAGTCCCTGTCCGCTATTTGGCACAGGGCTTCCTTGGCCATACGGACCATCCTTTCGGCCTGGCCGTTTGTCGCCAGGTGGAAGGGGGCTGATCAGATGTGTCTGATGAGGTTACTCTGGAACTCGGCCGTCTAGCTAGGAAGGTCGGCTTTTTTAAAGTACCCTAAGGTATACTTTTATTATTTTTCAATATGCACTACAGACATACAAACATACACATACGTAACATACACTAAACTACTACATGTAACACGTATTCCAAGAGACTTATTTCTTATTCCTTCTTCAGTTAACTATTTTTTCCCTCCAGTTTTCTATATTCAGACCAGGTTTGTCCTTTCTGTGTTCTCAAATCACATCGTTTAATCTCCATTTGCGCTTACATTATACCATTCATAAAATCTCTTCCATGTTTTTTGAAAGGTCCACTCTGCACCGGCTCTCATCTCTAAAGTCAGTCTGTCATTCTCTGCCGTTTCAAAAAGTTTATTCACATACTCACGCCTTGATGGTATCTCCATTGTTTCCCAGTATTTGGGATACAAGATCCTCGCAGCTGTCGACGTAAACAGTCAAATATCTATCTGCTTTATCAAAATCTTTCAGAAATATATTCAGCAGCAATATCTCTGGGGTAAATGGAACATTGTTTCTTATTATTTCTTTCATCATCTTATGAACCCATTGTTGAGGGCTTCCATTATCTCCTCAAACGAACACTCCAGGATGGCCCGGGTGACCAGGAGACTCTTGGCGAGCCAAACTGTGTCGGTCCCACAGGAACCCAGGTGGAGGGCTCTTCTTTCTCCCACATTGGTGAACCCATTTAGTTTGACGTAGCACATCAGCTGGTCCGTCCATGAGTCCCACACTTCGGGGTGTGATGGATCGAACTTGTTGAGGCTTCCGTGAGCGGCGGCCATGACTCGATCACTTTGCGGGAGCGGTGTCTGGGATGCGGGGCGTTGCTCGGTGCTCGGGAGCGATGTGGCGCGGCGTTGGTTGGAGCGAGGCTCGGCGCTGCAATTCAGGCCCGACTCAGCAGAATCCCATCCTCGTTGCCACTGTAAAGTTTTGGGTTCCGTACATCAGGACTCGGACCACGACATAGGCGAAGACACGTTTATTGGTACTTTACATAAATGAACACAAACCAATGGCCGGGTAGCCAACTATATACTTTGAGGGGGAGACAGCCTGTTGTTCCATTGGCGAGTTCAAACTTCCCGCCAAAGTCCCTATTAGCTCCTTACTTGGGAATTCAGGAGCCTAGTCCCTATTGTCTTCAGGACTGAAGCTTGGCTGCCTCTGGCTGGCACCAGCCCCTGGTTTCAGGACATAACAGTATTTTCCATTAAGGTCTCTGGTCCCAGGTAGACTACTTAGGACAGGAAAGACAGCCACCGGAGGGAAATGACAGTCCCTGGGAGTAGCAGAAGTGTTCTGGGAATGGAGTTCCATTCCTAGAGTGGAATTCCATTCCCAGAAAGCTGCCACTGCTACTCCCAGAGGCTGTCATTCCACTCTGTGCCGTGTCATTCCAGTCCCAGAACACCGATTCTATTGCTAGGGACGGTCATTCTACTCTGGGGCAGGGCATTCCAGTCCCAGAGCACTGTTACTATCACTAGAAACAGTCCCAGAGTAGTCTATCTGGATGCAGAGACCTTAACAGAAAACCCATTCCGCATTTTCTTTGCAACTTTGCAAGCCGAGAAAAACTTCCAACTGAGGTGAGGGAGCTGGGAACTTCCGCAGGCTCCAACATCAAAGGGTGAGGAGAGGCAGGGGAGAGGGAGGCGGGGGGGGGGGAAGACCCACAGGCCAGATTAAAGCCACGGGTGGGCCGGCACCAGCCCATGAGCCTTAAGTTTGACACCCCTCCTGTAGATGAGTTTTGTTTTCTCTGATTCATAAGGAAATACTTAAACTAGTGTTGCCAGCTGCCTGACGGGGAAAAGTGTTAACTCCCTTTAACAGAGGATTTCTGGGATGTTATTATCCCTTCAGCTGCCCATTTCCACACACGAAGCCTCTGGGAAAGAGGAAGGATTCTTTCTCCCTCCTTGAGGCCTATTAGTAACCTTCAAGTAGACACCTTTCCAAACTGAAGTAATGAGATGAAATTTCTCAGCCTGCTGCATAAATGCACATACCTCCAAGGAAGAATTCAGGGGGACCTCTGAAGAGTCAGAGGTGGGGAGGAAGCCTTGGACCAGGGGTTAATCCAGGTAATCTCTGGCTCATGGCGTGGGGGGGGGGTGTCAGAGGAGGAGGGAATTTTACTTCTCCTTCCTGATTCTCTCTGGGAGAACCTGGGGAGTGGGTGGAGAAGGCAACTTGGAAATCTGCATCCCACAAGGTTCACCTGCCAACTCCATAGATACCGTTCCATTTCCACAATACAGGACAATATTCGGGGGGGGGTTCTGACCCCCAAGAACTTACTGTGTTGTTGGGTTGGGGGACACGAGTTCTTCCTTTCAACCCAAATAAATCCTATTGCCAGAACTCTTTGGGATTCAAGGTGGTGACAACCCCCAAAAAGCTCACAGCAGGCTGGACTGGGGAGGGATTAGGGTTGGGTTATGCCTCTCGAGAACTGGTTGTCAGGTAAAAATGTTAGTGACTGGAGGATGCTGGATGGCCACACTATGTTTACGCCAGTGGCAGAGAGGCTGTATGTATCTATTAACTTCAGCTTGTCGATTTCCTCACAGTATTTGGGAAAGGAAATGTTTTTGTCAGTTTTGTAGATGTCAGAGTTAGATTGGCAGATAATCTGAAGTAGCAAGTTTCACAGAGGAGAGCTACCACTAAAAAGGTCATCCTTTCCACATTTGAATTGGACATTCAACATATTTCTTCCACGTGGGTTGAAGACGACAACTCAGACTGAATCTCTTTTCACACTCGTAGCATTAAAACTCCTTTCCCCTCTGTGGGTTCTCTGGTGCTCCTGAAGACTGCCACTCTGACTGAATCTCTTTCCACACTCTGAGCATTCAAAGGGTTTCTCCCCTGTGTGGGTTCTCTGATGGAGTTGAAGAGTGCCACTCCGACTGAATTTCTTTCCACACTGTAAGCATTCAAAAGGTTTCTCCCCTGTGTGGGTTCTCTGATGCTGTTGAAGAAAGTCACTCCTGCTGAATCGCTTACCACACACTGAGCATTCAAAAGGTTTCTCCCCTGTGTGGGTTCTCTGATGCTTCTGAAGATGGCCACTCTTACTGAATCTCTTTCCACACTCTGAGCATTCAAAAGGTTTCTCCCCTGTGTGAGTTCTTTGGTGCCCTTGAAGATGGCCAATGTGACTGAATCTCTTTCCACATTCTGAGCATTCAAAAGGTTTCTCCCCTGTGTGGGTTCTCTGATGCGCCTGAAGACTGCCACTCTGACTGAATTTCTTTCCACACTCTGAGCATTGAAAAGGTGTCTCCCCTGTGTGGATTCTCTGATGCCTCTGAAGATGGCCACTCTGACTGAATCTCTTTCCACACTCTGAGCATTCAAAAGGTTTCTCCCCTGTGTGGGTTCTCCGGTGGTCTCGAAGTGTGCCACTGTGACGGAATCTCTTTCCACATACTGAGCATTCAAAAGGTTTCTCTCCTGTGTGGGTTCTCTGATGCTCCTGAAGACTGCCACTGTGTATAAATTTCTTTCCACACTGTAAGCATTCAAAAGGTTTCTCCTCTGTGTGGGTTCTTTGATGCATTTGAAGATGGCCACTCTGAGTGAATTTCTTTCCACACTCTAAGCATTCAAAAGGTTTCTCCCCTGTGTGGGTTCTCTGATGATCCTGAAGACTCTGCCTCCAACTGAATCTCCTTCCACACTCTGAGCATTCAAAAGGCTTCTCCCCAGTGTGGGTTCTCTGGTGCTTCTGAAGAGTGCCAATGTGACGGAATCTCTTTCCACATTCTGAGCATTCAAAAGGTTTCTCCCCTGTGTGGGTTCTTTTGTGCTGTTGAAGTGTGCCACTGAAACGGAATCTCTTTCCACATTCTGAGCATTCAAAAAGCTTCTCCCCTGTGTGGGTTCTTTGGTGCAATTGAAGATAGCCACTCTGATTGAATCTCTTTCCACACTCTGAGCATTCAAAAGGTTTCTCCCCTGTGTGGATTCTTAGGTGCAATTGAAGACTGCCGCTCTGTCTGAATTTCTTTCCACACTGTAAGCATTCAAAAGGTTTCTCCCCTGTGTGGGTTCTCTGATGCTGTTGAAGAAACTCACTCCTGTTGAATCTCTTTCCACACACTGAGCATTCAAAAGGTTTCTCCCCTGTGTGGGTTCTCTGATGCTTCTGAAGATGGCCACTCTGACTGAATTTCTTTCCACACTCTGAGCACTCAAAAGGTTTCTCCCCTGTGTGGGTTCTCTGATGCTGTTGAAGTGTGCCACTGTGACTGAATCTCTTTCCACATTCTGAGCATTCATAAGGTTTTTCCCCTGTGTGGGTTCTCTGATGCTTCTGAAGACTGCCACTCTGACTGAATCTCTTTCCACACTCTGAGCATTGAAAAGGTTTCTCCCCTGTGTGGATTCTTCGGTGCAATTGAAGACTGCCACTGTGACTGAATCTCTTTCCACACTGTGAGCATTCAAAGGTTTTCTCTCCTCTGTGCATTCTTTGGTGCTGTGCTCTGTTTCTGAAGTACTTTCCACATCGAATCAATTTCCTTGCCTTCATTATCCTGTGCTTTGGAAAATATACAAGACCCTTTCTTCCATCTTGCTTCTCAACCATACGGCCCCCTTTCTTTCTCTTTGGTTCTCCTTGATTCCAGATGTTTTCTTTCATGTCTTCATTTTTAACTCTATCTGGCCTTTGCTGATGAAGTTCCTCACCCTCCTCATTCCTCTGATCATCGTCTGCTGGAACACAGAGAGAGATCCTGTTAGCACCTGGGAGGGCTGGTAAGGTCCAAAGGCAATAGGAAAGGACTGACAGCCCTTTGGCTTGGGTGATCTTAACCCCCTCCCAACTTTCCCCAGAGAATATTGAGTATTTAGGGATACCTCACTCCCTCAAGCACCACAGCTAAGTTCTTGAGTTGAAGGCGTTTCTGAGCCTCCAGATTTCAGGGCCCCAAAAGGCTTCCCTGCCTCCTTACCCAGCAGGCTGTATGACTGTCCCGAACCAAATGCTGCTCAGAACTGAATCAGAAATCCCCCACGGCTATTCTTTGCCTGTTCCCTTGACGTAACCCTGAAGGATACTCACTCTCAGGCAGCTCATCTGGGAAGCAGATATGATCTTGGGATCCTCTTGAGGAACTCTCCAGCCTTTCTTTGGCTGTGAGGCCATTGTCTGTCTCCACCACAGTCTCTCTTATACTTCTAGCTTGTTTTGCAGAGAGAGAGAGAAAGAGAGAAATTTATCATTCTTATATAGGGAAGGAAAGAAATTGAAGAGTAAATATTCTTTTAGAAGGATGGAACAACAGTCAATATCGAAGCCCACAATCCCAATCAGTTTAAGGGGAATGGGTCTGTGAGGCAAAGCACCCTTCTTCCCCCAAGGGTTCACACGACTATTAAGTGGACTGGTCTGACTTGCAGGTCTTTGTGATTTGAGTCTCCCTGCAATTAACATCCTGATCTTTTTCAAGGCCAGACTCCAGACTGTGGCCATTCGTTAATCGTGAGGACCTGTAAGCAGTGGTGTGAACAGGAGGGAGGGAGGATTAGGAGGGGGCTGACAGCCTCTGGAAAATTCCGTCAGGAAGGACACTTGATTGGGCCTTTAGGACCACCTGACCATCGAGAGGCAGAAAGTATAATACGGGTATACAGCAGAGGGAAGCCAGACTGACTGTATGCTCATGCCATGCTAGTAGGCCTTGTTAGGTTCTTGCTTCATCATGATGAACAGTCTTAGGAGGAGTAACTTAGGCTACAGCTGGAATACTTAACACTGCAACAAGAGGTGCCGTCTGATGCCAAATATTTCATCAGCCCCTTAACGACTAACCAAATACGTGGCAGAGGAGGAGCTTTCGTGAGTCTGTGCTCACTTCTTCAGCTATTGTCGGAAGGTGCCCTGAGCCCTCCTTGCAGGGAAGGAGCGGGATGAGAGTTCAAGAAGCATCCGGAGAAGTGACTGCAGGGACTCCCGAAAGCTCCTCCCCTCCCACCCGTTTTCTTAGCCTTGAAGGGGCTCCTGGACTCTGGCTCTTCTCTGCAGCTGCAGACAGAGAAACACGGCCGCCCGTCTTCAAGTATTTCATGTATTAGGCAGAACGGTTGGCTTTTCTTGTTTTTCTGCCACTAAGTTGCAGAAACTATACTGTTTAGAGATGTCCTACTTTTTAGATTTTTAGAAGGGTTCTGCTTTCCTTGTGTGCCCCCTCCTC
Source organism: Gekko gecko (assembly GCA_029375565.1). Taxonomy (NCBI): domain Eukaryota; kingdom Metazoa; phylum Chordata; class Lepidosauria; order Squamata; family Gekkonidae; genus Gekko; species Gekko gecko. The sequence continues at coordinate 51,557 of JAPDNY010000101.1, read as the reverse complement.
GTGGACCCTCTGAACTGGGTGCTGCCCGGGTACAAGGAGTGGTGGCCCCGGGGGACCCAGGCCGTGGCTCTTGAAGGACCCTTTCCAGGTTAAAGGCAGAGCGGGCGTTTGGGACCCCACCCAGGGAGAAGGGTGTGTGGTGAAGGCTGACCACAGAGAAGAGAAATGAGGATCTGGCCCCTTCCAGAGTCTTTCTGAGGGCCTCTCATCCCCCCCTCTTTTGCCTCAGGCAGGGAGACGCCTTCCCTGGCACGGGTGATGGGCATAACACTGCCCTCTCTTGTGCCCCTGGGCAAGGACACACCCACACGGACAGCACAGGAAGCTGCCTTCCACAGAATCAGACCCCCCGTCCGTCCGTTGAAGTCCGTCTTGTCCACTCCGTCCGGCAGCGGCTCCTCCAGGGTCTCAGGCAGAGGTCTTCCACGTCACCTCCTTCCTGATCCTTCTAACTGGGGCCTCCTGCGTGCCAAGCGGAGGCTCTGCCAGGGAGCCCCAGCCCCTCCCCAGGGAGTGGGACAGGCCTCAAAACCGTGTGCTGCTGTTCAATATTTTGATTCATGCCTCATCCCAAAGGCAGCAATTTCACACCTCTGGCACCTAGGAAAGACCCTTACCCAGAAAGGCCACGTTCCCATAGTTATCCAGCATGACTTCCCTGTGCAGAGCTCTTTGTCCCGGATCCAGCAGGGCCCATTCGGCCTCCGTGAAAGAGACGGCCACCTCCTCAAAGGAAAAGGGACCCTGGAGGAAAAAGCGGATTCCCTCGTCAGAGATCACGCCAGGCAGAGATGGCACACGGGAAGGGAACAGTCTGGGAAGGGATGGTGGGGAGAAAGGGAACGGCGTTCAGAGGGTCTCTTGCCCGGACATCCTGTGGAAACTGCAGTAGCAAAAGCCCCCCCCACCGAGAAAGGAGGAGGGACCCAGTCTGCCCCCCCCCATCTCACCTACCTGGACTGATCCTCGGACCCAGCCCTGCATTTCCTGGGGCAGGAGAGTCAGGAACTGCTCCAGGGTCACCAGGTCCAGGATCTGCTTCTTGGTGTGCCTCTCCGGTTTCAGCCAGAGGCTGCAAAGTCCGTGGAGCTGGCTGCAAACCTCTCGGGGCCCACCAGCCTCACCATAGCGGACTTGCCAGAAGTGTTGGCAATATACCTCTGGAACTGCAGTGAGCTGAGAGTTGATCTCTGGCACCGGGGTTTCCCAGAATTCAGCTCCACTACCAGCTTGGGTGGGATGGGGGCCTTTCCTTGCTGTCCTGCCCGTCCCAGGTCCTTCTGGGTTCTGCTCTTCCATCTCTCTCCCCTCCTCTTGGGTCACCCCTGATGGTGTAGAGATGCCTTCAGTCACTTGGCTATGGAGAGGGGCTTCTTTGTTGGGGGGGGAAGGAGAGAAACAGACGGTCACATGGGAAATCAGAGAGACTGGAGAGAGACCCCTGAGCATCACAAACCTGCACATGGTCAGGAGACAAACGGGAATTGTTCTGGTGGATCAGAACAAAAGGGTTTGTAGACCAAGTTTAGTATTATTTTTCTGTAGTACAAACCAAGTTGTTTTTACATATGCCTTCGTGGTTCTTTGGGAAATTCAAGTGTCTCTGTTCGGCTCTTTAAGGATATTAACAAGCTAAGCCTCTCATTACATTGGCTCTGTCTGTCCTCCGGGCTAATTCTTCAGGAAAACCCCAAAAGGACAAGAGGGATGGGTGACCCCTTGATCCTTGTAGAAGAAGGAGGAGGAGGAGGAGGAGGAGGAGATTGGATCTATACCCTGCCCTTCACTACCCAAAAGAGTCTCAGAGCGGCTTATAAACTCCTTTCCCCACAACAGACACCCTGTGAGGTAGGTGGGGATGAGAGAACTTCTGACAGAAACGGCTCTTTTTCAAGAACAGCTGTGCCAGAGCTTGTGACTGACCCAAGGTCACACCAGCAGGTGCAAGTGGAGGAGTGGGGAAGCAAACCCGGTCCTCCCAGATTAGAGTCCGCGCACTTAACCACAACACCAAACTGGCTGTCTTGTAGGTGTCTCTTGGACAGGCCTGAGCTCTTGGGCAAGAACAGAACCCAGCCGAGGAAAAGGGGCAGGAATGTGTCTGTGTGAAGAACAGGGAGCTGAGATCCCGCGCGAAAGGAAGACAGGTTCAGAAATAGCAACATGTTTTGCTAATTTTTATGAAAAACTATACACTGCTAACGACTCTTCAGAGAACACAATTGATTTTTTCCCCAGAAATATGGTATTTCTAAATCACTATCTGAAACACATAAAGCCTTTTTACACCAAAATATTGCAGAAAAAGAAAGACATGAGGCCATTAAACATCTAAAATCAAATACAGCCCCGGGAGTGTCAGCATAATGTATATATGAAGCTGGCAAGATTGTCAGCAGTCAGAATAGATCAGTTCCATCTACTTGACAGATGTAGCTAGTCAGGTGATAAATGTTGCATCAGCCAGGCAGCCTGACTCAGCATATTCTGCTAATTAGACAAAGTGTCTAGTGATTGGCTGGCACTGTGTATATATGTGTTTAGTGTCCAGTAGCTCTCTCTCTCCCAGAGAGACTGGTTGCAGCGCAGCACTTTGTCCTTCTGTGTAATAAAATTGTAAGTAAGCTCCAGCTCTGTAAATAAATCTGTACATAGCTTTCAGCTCACGGCTCTGCATTCATTCTTTACGGTGGCGCGCACCCGCTACCGACAGGGTTATGGGCCCAGCCTGAGCTGTTAGCGGGCTAGTACAGTAGCAGAGTGAAGCTGAGTGAAGCTGTGGAGAATCAGTTCCTGAAGGAGCAGTGATTTCTCTGGAAGCAGTTTTCAGCACAACGTGGAGCTAGCCAGCATTTCTGCAGAGGACGAGAAACCTCTGTCCAGCTTGGTGAAGGCAGAGGCGTCGGAGGAGGCAGACCAGTCTGTGGAGCAGCTGTTGCCAAGGTCGTTTTGGCGTGGAAGGAGAAGTGAGTACGAGATGGCTCTTTCCTCAACTACACTGTTAGTGGATAAGCTAACAGACTCTAATTATGCTGTGTGGTCTATCCGGCTGAAGCATTTACTTAAAAAGGAGGGTCTGTGGACTTGTGTCAGTTCCCCTCCAGCCGCTCCTGACGAGGACGAAAAGGAGCAAGATGAGCGTGCCTTGGCTCATATCGTGCTGAGCTTATCAGACTCTCAATTACTGCATGTTTCTACTTTAGAAACGGCCAAGCTTGCGTGGGAGGCTTTGGCAAACATTCACGTTCAGAAATCAGCCTCTTCAATTATAGCACTCACCAGGAAGCTCTATCGCACTGTGCTCTGCCAGGGGCAGCATGTCAGAAGTCATGTTGATGCTTTGACTGAGTGTTTCCAGGCTCTTGCAGCACGAGGTAAAGACTTTTCTGAGCTTGACAGAATATATGTTCTTTTGTCATCTTTGCCTGACAAATACAATGCATTAATCTCATCGTTGGAGAGTTATAAGCCTGAGGAATTAAGATGGGATTCAATCGTGGGTCGCCTGCTTGATGAGGAAGCGCGTTGGAATGCAAAACCCAGTTTTGGAGCTGCAGCAGCCTCCTGTTTCCGGTCAGAGGAGTCAGCGTCTGTTGGCAGTGTTTCCAGCTCTGGAATGTGTCCGGGCAAGCCACCTTTTGCAGTTTCCAGGAAAAAGCGTTGTTTTAAGTGCGGCTCGGAAAAACACATAGCTCGTTTCTGCCCCAAGCGGGAGCAGTCTCGCCAGAAATCATCTGTTCAACAGTCTACTGAGCAGCGAACTCCAGCCTCATTTTCAAGTTCTGTCCAGAAGAATCGCCTTACTTTGGTGACAGTTGGGAAGGGGCTAGGCTGTGTAAAATATTTGCTTGATTCAGGAGCTAGTAAAACTGTTGTGAAAGACAGGCATTTGCTGACCAGTGAAACTGCTGCAGAGGTAAGCTCTGTCTGTCTAGCTGATGGCAGAGAAGCCTCTGTAATTTGTAAAGGCAGCGTGTTTATTTCAGAATTGAATTGTGAGATAAAAAACGCACTATGTGTTCCAAGTTTGGAAAATAATTTACTTAGTATACAATCACTCACTGAGAAAGGGTTCAAGGTAATTTTTGAAAATGACGAATGCCTTTTATGTGAGGGTGATGTAATAATGGCTCGGGGCAAGCTGCAAGATGGTGTTTATGTGCTTAGCAGTGAATGTGTGCAGGCACAGTCAGTTATCCAGAATGTTAACCCTCTGCATTCTAACTGTTCTCATCTTTTCCATAGAAGGTTTGCACATACCAGCTTCCATACTTTGGGCAAAACTTTTGATTGTTTGGGCAAAACTGATGTGTCTCCCTGTGACAACTTTCTTGATTGTTCTATTTGCAAGCAATCCAAGTCCCAGGCTCACCCGGTTGCCAAGGTGAGCAGTAGAGTCTCTGAGGAGCCTCTTGAGCTTGTTCATGGGGATGTAATTGGTCCACTGCCCCCCACAGTTTCTGGGTGTCGTTTCTGTTTGGTCTTGGTGGACGACCATTCACATTATGGTTGGGTTTTTCCCTTAAAGCACAAGTCACAAGTGTGTGCAACAATTAAATACTGGGCTGCAAATGTGGAGAAGCAATTACAATGTCCTCTTCGTGCCTTTCAATCTGACATGGGTGGGGAGTTTCTGAGTGAAAGTCTCCTTCAGTTTTTCCAGTCACATGGGATTGTGCATAGGCGGACAAATGTGGCACAGCCCAGAGAGAATGGCATAGCAGAGCGTAGAAATGGTGTGTTGCAGACCATGGTCCATTCAGTACTTACTGATGCCAAGTTACCTTTTTCTTTTTGGGGAGAAGCAATTAAATATTGCCAGTATACTTTAAACCGTCTCTGGACCAAATCCATTGATCAAATCCCCTACACCGTTCTGTTTGGCACAGAGCCCAGCGTAGATCATTTAAGAATCTTTGGTGCTAAGGCATGGGTAAATGTTCCTTTAAGCAAGAGGCGAAAGGGACAGAAAAGGGCTCAACTTCTAACTTTTGTTGGGTATCAGAGTGGCATGAAAGCCTACCGGTTTGCCACTAAGGATAATGCTGTGGTTTTCAGTCGCTCAGCAAATTTTTGTGAACATAAAAACTGGGCTGATATTCATGATAATGACTTGCCTTCACAGGTAATTTTTCCTGTTGCTGGTGCTGAGCAGAGTGCTCAAGGTCGAGCTGAAACTAACTCAAAGAAGCTTTCTCCTACCAGGTCTTTATCTGAAGCTGATAAGACGGAACAGCAGCCAGAAAGCAGCCAGCAGTCGCAGTTGCGTGTGTCTAACAGGAGCAACAAAGGCGTTCCGCCCCAACGTTATGGAATTAACCATGTTTATATTCCTAACACTGTTGATGATGTTTTTGCTTTGCAAGGGGCCGAGCGGGAAGCGTGGCTTGAAGCCATGAAGGCAGAACATGCCTCTTTGCAGAATTATAAAGTGTGTTCTCCTGCACAGTTGCCAGAGGGCAAGAAAGCTTTGGGCTGTCGCTGGTTATTTAAGGTTAAATCAACCAAGGATGGATCTTTAACTTATAAAGCTAGACTTGTGGCAAAAGGCTACGCCCAGGTTGAAGGTCAAGATTATGATGCTTGTTTCTCTTCTACTGTGAAGATGGAAAGTGTAAAGACAGCATTGGCTCTAGCTTCTAAACTTAATATGAGTGTTACACATTTTGATTTTGACACAGCGTATTTAAATGCTGATCTCAAGGATGAGCTGTACATGCAGCAAATACCAGGGTTTGAATTTGCTGATCCAAACTTAGTTCTGCGTTTACATAAAGGCCTCTATGGTCTCAAACAGAGCGCTTTTCTTTGGCAGGACTGTTTGTACAATGCACTGACGCAGCTAGGATTCAAACAGAGTGTTGCTGATCCTTGCTTGTATAGCATATCTGTAGATGATAAGCTTTGCTTGGTCTTAGTTTTTGTCGATGATCTCCTATTTCTGCATCTTACAAACAAGCAGCTTTCGTGGTTTAAAAGCACTGTGCAACAATTGTTTAAAATAAAAGATTTGGGGTCTGTGAAAAACTATTTGGGCATAACAGTGCAGAGAAATGCTCAAGGGATGTTTGAGCTGAGTCAAGCAGACAAAATACAGGCATTGCTAGATAAATTTAAAATGGGTGAATGCAACATTGTTGGAACTCCAATGTCTACTGATTTTTGTAAGCCTGTAAATAGCCCAGAGTTCGCTGACAAGCAATTGTATCAGTCATTGGTGGGATCTTTGTTATATTTGAGTTGCTGTACTCGCCCTGATATATGCACTGCTGTACATTGGCTAACCCAAAAGTCTTCCTCTCCCACAGATCATGACTGGCAAGCTGCTAAGAGAGTTCTACGTTTTCTAAAAGGGTCAATAAATAAAAAACTTGTTCTGGATGTGTCCAGCACTCAGCAGCTGTTTGCATACTGTGATGCCAGTTGGGGGGAGAGATCTGATGGCAGATCTACCACAGGGTATGCAATATGTGTATATGGCGCACTTGTATGTTGGAAAACAATCCGCCAAAATCATATTTCAGCCAGCTCTTGTGAGGCGGAATATTCATCGATAAATGAGTGTGTGTTACAGATGGAATGGTTTATACATCTGTTAAAAAGTTTTGATATAAATTATCTTTTGCCTGTTAAACTTTTTTGTGACAGCAGTTCAGCTAGGCAACTTGCTACAGGCCAACAGGTACGCTTCAGGAGCAAGCATGTGGTTGTGCGTTACCAAAATGTGAGAGATGCTGTTCAGAGAAAATTTGTATCCATTGAACCGTGCACCTCTGAATCAAATGTTGCCGACATCTTTACTAAGAATTTATGTAAAGAAAAATTTGTTTATTTAAGTGGAATGCTTGGTCTGACTGTCTGAAATCTTGAGAGGCGTGTCAGCATAATGTATATATGAAGCTGGCAAGATTGTCAGCAGTCAGAATAGATCAGTTCCATCTACTTGACAGATGTAGCTAGTCAGGTGATAAATGTTGCATCAGCCAGGCAGCCTGACTCAGCATATTCTGCTAATTAGACAAAGTGTCTAGTGATTGGCTGGCACTGTGTATATATGTGTTTAGTGTCCAGTAGCTCTCTCTCTCCCAGAGAGACTGGTTGCAGCGCAGCACTTTGTCCTTCTGTGTAATAAAATTGTAAGTAAGCTCCAGCTCTGTAAATAAATCTGTACATAGCTTTCAGCTCACGGCTCTGCATTCATTCTTTACGGTGGCGCGCACCCGCTACCGACAGGGAGGGGACGGATTCACCCCAGAATTCTATAATTTTGTTCACTGTTGATTTAGAAAAGGCTTTTGATAGTGTAAGTATTGAATATTTAAAAATGTTATTATCCCATATGGGTTTTGGTGAGCAATTTCTAAATGCTATAAGTTGTATTTATAATAACCCTATTTCAAGAATTCGAGTGGAAAATACAATGAGTAGAACCATCAAAATGAGCAGAGGTACATGATAGGGTTGTCCCCTGTCACCCTTGCTATTTGCCATAGCTACCGAACCTCTGGCGGACATTATAGGAGCATGCCCAGAGGTTACAGGAGTGAATATTGGAGGCCAAGAACATCTTAATAGTACGAATGCAGATGACTTGTTAATGTACTTGTCAAACCCAGGAAAATCACTGGAAGCACTTCAGAAGATTTTATAGAGTTACAAACTATAACGGGATTAAAGATAAATATTAACAAATCCAAAATAATTCCGTTATATATTGATAAAAACACAGTTTCTAAAATTAACATTCCCATTTAAGTGGACAAGCGATTGCTGGAGGTGTTTGGGTGTAATTATTCCTAACGATTTAAAGGATTTATTGAAGTATAATTTCTTGGAGGTGGTTAAGAGTACAAAAAAAAACTTTGAGCAATGGAAAAAACATAATTTTACTTGGGCAGATAAAATCAATATTCTTAAATGCTTTGTACTGCCTAAATTTTTATTTTTATTTAGGGCACTACCTATTCAAATGGCAAAAACATTTGGTTGGTTTCTTTTGGGGTTACAAAAAACCTAGAATAAAATTCAACACCTGACGACAGAAAGCAAAAGATGGAGGACTACACTTTCCAGATTTGAAGATATATTATGAAGCTGCCATAATCTCTAATATCGTAAGATTATTACAGTCTCAGGACAAATTAAGCTGGCAGCAAATATAAGAAGCAGACTGCAAAATTTCGTCATTGCCAGAAGTGTATTGGATTGATGCTAAACATAGGCAAGACGTGTTGATGCAAAATGATTTTTTAAAAACTTCACTAACAGTCTGGGATAGATATAGATATAAGCCGTTACCTGATATCCCTCATTATTCTGAGTTTACTGGCCAACATTGGTTTCTGCTGGGAAAAGAAGAACAAGTGTTTAAAAACTGGAAACTGGCAGGTTTTCATTATTTTAAAGATTTTGTGCACAAAAGTAAAATATTGGAAAAAGTAGAACTTGAAAGCAAACTTGGCGAGCAAATACCATGGTCTAGGTACTTACAACTTAAAAACATTTTGCAAACCTTTATGAATAAACAAGTTTTTTCATCCCTGCTAACAGAATTTGAAATGATTTTAAAGGGCCAGAATGGAGGGTCCAGAAACTATAAACTCTTTTGCACAAAAAAGAACACTGTCTGGCTAAAAAGCCAAAATCAATGGCATTTAGATTGTGAACAAGCATACCCGATAGAAACCTGGCAAATGACACGCAGAAGTCTGTTGGCAATAAAACTTACAAATCTATCAAGTATTACCATTAAGACACAATGCAAAGGGCTTCTCGGACATGGTGCTGAAACTCTGGAACTCCCCCCACATGGAGATTTGGTTCTCTCCCTTTACTTTTTCTTCAGCCAGCCAGCAAAGACTTTTTTGTTTTGTTTGGCATTCACCCACTAACTTTCATTGGCCCTCCCTCCATGGTTTTAATGTGTTTTGTTTAATTGCTTTAAATATTATATACAGGCAGAGAAATGCTTTAAATAAACCATAAATGTTAAGAGCTGTCTCTTTTTGTTTTTCAGAGCAGCTGCAAAGCATTTTTTTAAATTCCCACTACGCAGAATGGATATTTCAATTAGGCTGAAAAGGGACTTGAACACAAGTTCCCAGGGCCAAGCTCTGAATGCAAAATCTGATGTTGTCGTCAAATGGAAGGCACAGCAGTCGATTTCCTGACACTTCACTAGCTAGAGAGCCAGTCTGGTGTTGTGGTTCAGGGCGCAGACTCTAATCTGGGAGAACCGGGTTTGATTCCCCACTCCTCCACTCGCACCTGCTGATGTGACCGTGGGTCAGTCAGAAGCTCTGGCACCAAAAAGAACTTCAGATGTGAAAAAATTACTCTGGAAACAAATGCTGCCTTGTCATTAGGAAGAGCAAGATCACTTCTCCTGCCCCCCCTTTACTGTTGGCTTCCGCCAACAGGTCTGGCCGGCCCCCAATAACGGTTATGGGGCCCCCTCCCTGTCTTGGGTGTTTTTATTAAATTATTTTATATATACTTTATTTTAAATGTTAGTTTAACATTGAAACACTTTAATGTTTGCTGCCTTGAGGATCCTATTTATCAGGAAAGGCAGCACAGACTTTTTTTAAAATAAATAAATGTCAAATAAATAAAACTTTCCCAGCAGCCTAAATGTTTATGTGTTATCATAAGAACATAAGAGAAGCCAATGTTGAATCAGGCCAATGGCCCATCTAGTCCAACACTCTGTCACACAGCAGCCAAAAATACCAGGTGCCATCAGGAGGTCCAGCAGTGGGGCCAGGACACCAGAAGCCCTCCCACTGCCCCCTCCAGCACCAAGAACAGAGTGCATCGCCTGCCCCAGACTGAGAGTTCCCATCTATACCCTGTGGCTAATAGCCACTGACTGACTTCTGCTCCATATGTTTATCTAATTCCCTCTTGAAACTCTCCATGCTTGTAGCTGCCACCACCTCCTGTGGCAGTGAATTCCATGTGTTAATCACTCTTTGGGTGAAGAAGGACTTCCTTTTATCTGTTATAACCCGACTGCTCAGCAATTTCACGGAGTGCCCACGAGTTCTTGTATTGTGAGAAAGGGAGAAAAGTACTTCTTTCTCAACCTACTCAATCCCATTCATAATCTTATAAACCTTGTTCATGTCACCCCTCAGCTGTCGTTTCTCCAAGCTAAAGAGACCTAAGTGTTTTAACCTTTCTTCATAGGGAAGGTGTTCCAACCCTTTTATCATTTATGTAAATTTCTTCCAAACTATAATGATTCTTGAAGGAGAATGAGAAGAGCGGCAGCAAGAAACTTACGGGGTCCACAAAGTCTACGTTGAGACCATAGCAGAGTTTCTGGATCCGGGAGGTGGTCTTGTCAAACATGACCCGCTCGTGGCGGCCATCTGCCAAAGACAGAGAGAGAGAGAAACATCAACTATTTCTAGGAAAATATGTTGTCGAAGGCTTTCACGGCCGGAGTTCATTCCAGGCTGTCTGGCCGTGGTCTTGGCATTGTAGGACCTGACGTTTCGCCAGCAGCTGTGACTGGCATCCTCAGAGGTATAAACACAGAAAGATGGAGTACTCTCTGTGTCAAGGTGAGAAGAAAAATGTTAGGCAGGTCATTTATATCTACTCAGGAAGGTGGGGTAGGGCTGAGTCATTATCTGTGAACATGCTAATGGAGGAGGTTTCCTGAGGAGGTTCTTTTGCTTGTGGATTGGCTGTTGAAATTCTAATCTTATCTGTAATGCTACATCTACATCTGACAATAGCAGCCAGTCAGCAGCCAATCCACATGCAAAAGAACCTCCTCAGGAAACAGGAAACCTCAGGAAACAATCCATATGTGAAAGAATGTCAGGTCCTACAATGCCAAGACCACGGCCATACAGGTCAGAAAATCTACAACAGCTATTTCTAGGGAAACTTTTAAACTGCATGAGAAGGATCTGGCTAAAGAGCCCGCCCCCCCCCCCAGCACTGCTCTGCTACCAGAGAAAACGAAGCCAGGCAGTCCCCTGAGTATTCTTTCCAGGTCAGGTCTCTTTCACGTCCCACTCTGGGCACCAGCAAATAGGTTGATTGTGCCAGTTAGTCTAGAAAAAATCAACTCTAGGAAATGTCCCCCTTCCCAGCAAATTGCGGGTGGGAGGGGAGAAAAGCCCAAAGATGTTCAGCAACCGAATCTAAAAGCATGAACAGTTAGATTTTAATCCAGTCATAAATTCGACACCAACAAAATTTGAGGGGGGGGGAGTATAAACTTCCAAGCATCAAAGCTCCCTTCATCAGATGTAGAGCTTCGACCCTTAAAAACTCATATCCCGAAAGTTCTGTTGAACTGTATGGTGTGACAAGACTCAAATCCAGCTCTTCTATTGCAGACCAACACAGCTCCCTTCAGAAGAAGAAGAAGAGGAGGAGGATTTATATCCTGCCCTTCACTACCCAAAGGAGTCTCAGAGCAGCTTACAAACCCCCTTCCCTTCCCCTCCCAACAACAGACACCCTGTGGGGTAGGTGGGGCCGAGAAAGCTCTGACAGAAACTGCTCTTTTTCAAGGACAGCTCTTATCAGAACGATGGCTTGCCCAAGGTCATCCAACAGCTGCAAGTGGAGGAGTGGGGAATCAATCCCGGTTCTCCCAGATTAGACTCCGTGCACTTAACCACTATAACAAACTGGCCTGCAACAATTTCAGAGGGACACCCCTGTTATCGGGGGGCGGGGCGGGAATGGGACACACAAACAGGGGGCCCTGCAGCATCTTGTAGATGAGCAAGGTATCAGTCATGCGTCAGAGCCTCCAATTCTACTTGTCAGTCCTTTCAGTGGCGCCGCAGGACTTCCGCTGGCTTTCCAGGTCCTGCAGAGGCAGAGAGGTCAGTGGAGCGCCAGCAACGGGGAAGTCAGAGACCCCCCCCCATCACCAGCGGCAGCGACATGCAAAGGTCTCCGACACAGATCCCAGGACACCTGCGCTTGTCTCAGTGGAGCCCTGAACTCACCGGCAGGCACCTGTCTGTAAGAAAGATCCAACCTGGCTTTCTCCCGCTCACCCATGACAAGTGAAAACAGGGGCCGGTGCCAGTTAAGTGCCCAGTGCCAGCACAACATTCAGCCGAACCCTCCTTGACGGTGACACAGGAATGCCCCAGCGTGCAGGTCAAGGGCAATCAGGCAGAACCCATAGAATCAGAGGGTGGGAAGGGACCAGTGTTCCCTCTAAGCTGAGTGTGAGCTAACTTAGAGTTTTCTAGCCTCCGGCTCCCACATTTTTGTCTTAGCTCAGGAAGGAGGGCTCCAGAAGAGCAAACTAATTTATGCCGCAGCCGAATCTCTCGCTCACAACTTTCATGCCAGTGGCTCCCAGAGTGGAATTTTTGCTCACAAGACTCCACAGCTTAGAGGGAGCACTGGAAGGGACCGCCGAGGTCATCTAGTCCAACACCCCCTTCCCCCCCCCGCATAAGGCAGGAAATTCACAAACGCTCCCCCCCCAATGCTCCCTCTAAGCCGTGGCGTCTTGTGAGCAAAAATCTACTTTGTCACCTATTAGCATTAAAGTCATGAGCGGGAAATTTGGCTGCTGCATAAATTAGTTCCCTCTGGAGCCTCCCTTCCTGCGCTAAGAGAAAAATGTGTGAGCCAGAGGCTAGAAAACTGCGAGCTAGCTCACACTCACTCAGCTCAGAGGGAACACCGCCCCCCCCCAGGGGGACCCCCCCACAACCCCCCCCCATGCCGAGAAAGAGGACCCAAAAACCCTCCCCCGAGGATCCCCCCCCCGATCCAGCCCAGCCTGGAGGGAAACTGCTCCCGGGCCCCAAAGGGGGCGATCAGCCCTTTCCCGGGGCGGGTTTGCACGCGTGTCCAGCGTCACGTCTGAACCGGGGCTGCTGCGTCCCCGAGCGGGGCTGCGGGAGGAGAGGGGCGGGCCTGCGCGAGCAGAGGCGGAGCGGGGGCCCTGGGGGTGGGGCTTCTTGCAGCGGGGGGGGTTGTCCTGCAATGCCCCCCGCCCCCCCCGCTCCTTGCAAAGGCCTCCCCCCGCCCGGGCCGCTGCAGGCCGCCGGTGCCTGGGAGGAGGACGAGTGGGGGCGACCTTTATTTCCCCCCCCCGCCCCGGCTAGCTCGCTTGCTTGCTCGCTCGCTCACCCCTCTTGACGACGTGCATGGCTGCGGCGGCGACTCTGTAGGACTCCCGCCTTCCCGCTCTCCCGCCAACGGCCGCTGTCCCTCCCGCGCCGCCGTAGCCCGGCCCCCTCGGCCGCCATCTTGGAGCCTGGCGCGACTCCGCCTCTCCCGCTCCGGGCGGCGGCCGCGGCGGCGGGGGAAGGGGCGCTCGCCCGGCACAAAGATGGCCGCCGCCTGCGTGGCGCTCCCCGCCCACTGGGGTTGCCATGGTCGACGGGGCGGGAAAGTGGGGCGGGGGGCGGGGTCTTGGCCCTGGAGCCCCGCCCTTCCCGAGCGGAGGCGAGGACGCGGGAGCCGGGGGCTGGGAGGCGCTGGGCCGGCGCACCCGGACCCCGCTGAGAGGGAGCCCCCAGAGGTCATTCTGGCTCCGCAGTCCTCAGAAGTCTCGCGGGAAGAGTGCTGGCCCTTGGCGTCGCGGGCGCCCGGCCACCACCCCCTATAGATGGAAAGCCTGAGCACCAGCTTGTGACATCACAGTAATGGCGTCCAGGGTAGTCCTAAGATTACCTGTGTGGTTTTGAGGATCTGTGGGGCTAACCGGAGGTTAACTGATTAGCCTGCCCAACAGTTTCTGTTCTTCAGTTCTCTAGCAAGTATGCCTTTTCGCTGTTGTGTTCCGAAATGTAGAGGGAATTACAAAGGGGGACAGAAAGTAAATGTTTTCAAGTTTCCATCTGATGCTCCTCTGAAGGAGAAGTGGATTTCATCCATCCATCGTGATAAATTCACTCCATCGCAATCATCAAGGGTGAGTAAATTTTTATCATGTTAATGTGCAGCATATCAACTATTTTCTATAACTAGGCATCATGGGCCTTTAGTGGTGTGGCTCTGGGGAGGCCTACTGGCTCCAGGGAAGCCTGTATGGGAGTAGTCATCAGGGCCTACATTTCCCAGGTTCTCTCTGGACCCTGTGACTGGGTCAAACTTTTATGTATAGCTTATGTGCAGTGCAAATAATTTCAGAAATTATGCTCTGAACTTCATAAACTGTGAAGTACCTTCTGAAGAACACAATTCACGCATGAGACTGCCCATAGTTCATTTTGTAAAATTTTGGACAGGGAGAGCAGACGCAAGTTTTCATTGAGTAGCTTCATTCTTAAGACTTTGTATGCAATTGTGGATTTCATTTTCCTGTCTCACAACACATTGAATTTTTACATGCTCCTTTTTGGTTGTTTACATTTCCTGTGTCTAAGACTGTTGTAAGATACATTGCAGAATGACTCAGATTTACTCATATGGACTGGTTTTGACTTACAGGTATGTATTCTTCACTTCCAAACCAGTGATGTCCTATGGCAGACAGAAGTTTTTGATGAAAAGACAGGCCAAAAGCTTGTTGCCCCTCTCAAAATACCAAGACTTAAGACTGGTGCTGTACCTTCTGTGTTCCCCAACCGCCCGTCTTATTTATCAAGAGAAGCTACTTGTCATGAGGCACCAGCGGACAAGAGGTCTCGACTGGAGTGTTCTCATTTATTGGGAGCAATATCTGACAGTTTAGCATCCAAAGAACATTACAACAACACATACTGCTTCAAAACATTCAGTGAGCTTTTACTGCGTCTCAAGAATGTTAGTGTGCAAAAGCCATGGACATTTGTTAATCTGAGCCCTGAATGTGTAGGTTTTATTAAAATCAATGTAAGTCCTGCTCCAGTTATCGCATTATCAGTAATAATAGATACTACTTTAAATGTCAGTATATTTAAGGGTAAAGTTGAAATTAAAAGGATAGGTTCTGAATGTTTTCCAAAAGTTATCATGAATGTGAATGCCATTACAACTCTCCTATCTGACTGTGAGAAAATGGAATTGGGATCCTCAGATGAATCTGTGGAAGAACACAAATGTATTGTGAAAGAAAGTTTGAAAACTTTGCAAAATGTAGTGAAGGAAAATGACAAAGATATTGTGGGGTTCTTGCTGCAGCAAACTGAACTCCTAAATGTCTCTAAATCTAGTCATACATTTGCTACTTCCGTGGTGGTTGTCTGTTGTTTGTTATTTTCAATATCAGCCCATGCGTATAGATTTTTACGTAGCAGTGGTTTAATGAAGTTGCCCCATCCGTCAACATTGCATCGGATATGTAGTAAGTTTGAACTGGATCCAAAGCGTGAACTCTTAGGTGGGAAGCATTTTCTGTCTTATGCTAGGCACAAATTTTCTCACTTGAACAGAGATGACATTGATGTGATTTTGATGCTGGATGAAATTAATTTGCGCACATACTTAGACTACAAAGGAGGTAACATTCTTGGAGTATCTTTCAATTCTGAACAGGCAGCAAACTCTGCATTTGCTTTTATGCTCCAGAGTGTCAAGTCTAAATTTAGAGATATTGTGCATATTCTACCTGTTAAGAGAATTTCTGCCACCTCATTGCACAGTATCCTGGTTTCCATAATTAAAGGGCTGGAGTGCATTGATTACAAGGTATTCTGTATTGCATCAGACAATAATTCAATTATCAGAAGTGCCATGTCATTGTTTTCTGATGACAAACAGCTCAGAATAGTTTATAAGCACCCAGTGTCATCAGAACGCCCTTTATTTTACATCATAGATCCTGTTCATATTATTAAATCTGTGCGAAATAATTGGCTCAATCAGAAGAACAGGACAAAAGATATGTTTTACCCCACATTTCCAGGCAGTGGTGAAACTAAAGAGATGATTGCATCTTTTTCAACATTAATAAAGATGTATGAAATTGATAGCACTTCTCTTGCTAGGTTTGCCTATCCACTTACATTGAAGGCTTTGTGCCCTACAAACTTAGAAAGGCAGAGTGTAAAACTTGCATTGCAGGTTTTCAACTCACCCGTGGCAGAAGGTTTACAAGTCACCAGTGAAAACTTTGCCCTGCCCAATGCACATGGCACAGCTGAATACATCCGCATCATGGTTAAATGGTTTGACATAATGAATGTTAAATCCAAATATAAAGGTCTGCATAAGCTGAATCCCTACATGGAGCCAATGGTTTCTGGTGATATTAAGATTAATTTCTTGCTGCGATTTCTTGACTGGCTAGACTCTTGGGAATCGATGAAACTTTCCAGTGGTTGTTTGACAAAGGAGACATTACTTGCTTTACGGCACACTAGTTATGTAGTTGTTGAAATAGCTCGCTACTGTAAGGATGAATTAGGGATGGAATATCTTTTGACAGGAAAACTGCAAACTGATGCTCTTGAGGAAAGGTTTTCTAAATATAGACAGTTAGCTGGTTCCCAATATCATATATCTGTGACACAGCTGTATGAAACAGAAAAGAAGATTCGTATTCAGAGTGTGGGTCCGTTGATGCTACATTCAGGTAGACATGGGCAAATAATGGTAGGCCCACTGGAATCCAATTTTGAAGAGGTGGAATGTACATCAGATTTCAGTGAACCAGTTGATGTATGTCAAAATGATTTACATCTTTTAGGGAACATACTACCCTCTCTTACCTACATAGCTGGCTACTGTGCACATGCAGCTTTAAGGCGACTTCATTGTGATACATGTAAAGTAGAACTTGTTATGGAGAGAGAGTTGCCAATAAACACTCATTTTCTTTTGATTAGTAGGTTAGATAGAGGTGGTTTGAAATATCCAACACAAGGTG
Source organism: Gekko gecko (assembly GCA_029375565.1). Lineage (NCBI taxonomy): Eukaryota > Metazoa > Chordata > Lepidosauria > Squamata > Gekkonidae > Gekko > Gekko gecko. The sequence goes on along the minus strand of JAPDNY010000101.1, from coordinate 34,762 downwards.
TTATCAATGTGGTTTCCTATACATATGTAGTAGTAAGCAAATTGTTGACAACGTTTGAGGCAGCCTTTCTGAAGCCTCAAGCCAACCAGAGGGCTATAGCATGTCTAAAGTCTCTGGAAGCATTAGATGAAAGTGAATGTACTCTCTTTGATGGCGTTTGTGACAATGGCCACTCTGGTATTGTGTACACCAGGATGATAACGTTTATAGCAGTAAATACATTCCTGAACAACTATTGTAAAAAAGAAAATGGGCAAAGAATGTCACAGACATCACAGAGGAAACTGAAAACTTTGCAGAAGTGATGTAGTTGCCTTTCACATTAATTTCACAGTGTAGCTGTCTTTTTTTGGTAACTGGAAATTATAATTGAGATTTATGTGAAAACTTCTTATCCTAGTTATGAGTTTGTACATGTTAATATCTCATGCTGTGTCTGTGGTTAATAAAAACCTTTTGAAAATCAAGTTGTTGAACTCTTACTTTTATTTACCAATACCATCATACAACAGACATCCACCAGTTTCCCTTATTATATGCTATTAAATGCTTGTAAATTATGCTAAACATACACTCAAATTGCAAGGGAAACTGAACTCACTAACACTGTAAGCTACTATGAAGAATCTGGAATATTGCAGTGAAAGAATCGAGAAAATATCTTGTTGAGTACACAAGAAACTGCAAGTTAAAACACTTGTGACAGTAGCTGGCAACTGCAGAGTTCAGGGATTGTAGGACTACCTTTGATGACATCACAAGCTTGTGCTCAGGCTTTCCATCTATAGGGGGTGGTGGCCCGGCGCGGGAGGGGTGGGGCGAGAAAGGTTTCCCGGCTCCTCTGAGCGCCGGGATGGCGGCCGGGGACTCTTTGCAGGAAAGTAAACCTCTCGCGGCTGACGTCCGAACGGCGACGTTCGGACGTCAGCCGCGAGAGGTCATTCTGGCTCCGCAGTCCTCAGAAGTCTCGCGGGAAGAGTGCTGGCCCTTGGCGTCGCGGGCGCCCGGCGCGGGAGGGGTGGGGCGAGAAAGGTTTCCCGGCTCCTCTGAGCGCCGGGATGGCGGCCGGGGACTCTTTGCAGGAAAGTAAACCTCGCGGCTGACGTCCGAACGGCGGTTCGGACGTCAGCCGCGAGAGGTCATTCTGGCTCCGCAGTCCTCAGAAGTCTCGCGGGAAGAGTGCTGGCCCTTGGCGTCGCGGGCGCCCGGCGCGGGAGGGGTGGGGCGAGAAAGGTTTCCCGGCTCCTCTGAGCGCCGGGATGGCGGCCGGGGACTCTTTGCAGGAAAGTAAACCTCTCGCGGCTGACGTCCGAACGGCGAGTTCGGACGTCAGCCGCGAGAGGTCATTCTGGCTCCGCAGTCCTCAGAAGTCTCGCGGGAAGAGTGCTGGCCCTTGGCGTCGCGGGCGCCCGGCGCGGGAGGGGTGGGGCGAGAAAGGTTTCCCGGCTCCTCTGAGCGCCGGGATGGCGGCCGGGGACTCTTTGCAGGAAAGTAAACCTCTCGCGGCTGACGTCCGAACGGCGACGTTCGGACGTCAGCCGCGAGAGGTCATTCTGGCTCCGCAGTCCTCAGAAGTCTCGCGGGAAGAGTGCTGGCCCTTGGCGTCGCGGGCGCCCGGCGCGGGAGGGGTGGGGCGAGAAAGGTTTCCCGGCTCCTCTGAGCGCCGGGATGGCGGCCGGGGACTCTTTGCAGGAAAGTAAACCTCTCGCGGCTGACGTCCGAACGGCGAGTTCGGACGTCAGCCGCGAGAGGTCATTCTGGCTCCGCAGTCCTCAGAAGTCTCGCGGGAAGAGTGCTGGCCCTTGGCGTCGCGGGCGCCCGGCGCGGGAGGGGTGGGGCGAGAAAGGTTTCCCGGCTCCTCTGAGCGCCGGGATGGCGGCCGGGGACTCTTTGCAGGAAAGTAAACCTCTCGCGGCTGACGTCCGAACGGCGACGTTCGGACGTCAGCCGCGAGAGGTCATTCTGGCTCCGCAGTCCTCAGAAGTCTCGCGGGAAGAGTGCTGGCCCTTGGCGTCGCGGGCGCCCGGCGCGGGAGGGGTGGGGCGAGAAAGGTTTCCCGGCTCCTCTGAGCGCCGGGATGGCGGCCGGGGACTCTTTGCAGGAAAGTAAACCTCTCGCGGCTGATGTCCGAACGGCGAGTTCGGACGTCAGCCGCGAGAGGTCATTCTGGCTCCGCAGTCCTCAGAAGTCTCGCGGGAAGAGTGCTGGCCCTTGGCGTCGCGGGCGCCCGGCGCGGGAGGGGTGGGGCGAGAAAGGTTTCCCGGCTCCTCTGAGCGCCGGGATGGCGGCCGGGGACTCTTTGCAGGAAAGTAAACCTCTCGCGGCTGACGTCCGAACGGCGAGTTCGGACGTCAGCCGCGAGAGGTCATTCTGGCTCCGCAGTCCTCAGAAGTCTCGCGGGAAGAGTGCTGGCCCTTGGCGTCGCGGGCGCCCGGCGCGGGAGGGGTGGGGCGAGAAAGGTTTCCCGGCTCCTCTGAGCGCCGGGATGGCGGCCGGGGACTCTTTGCAGGAAAGTAAACCTCTCGCGGCTGACGTCCGAACGGCGACGCCGTTCGGACGTCAGCCGCGAGAGGTCATTCTGGCTCCGCAGTCCTCAGAAGTCTCGCGGGAAGAGTGCTGGCCCTTGGCGTCGCGGGCGCCCGGCGCGGGAGGGGTGGGGCGAGAAAGGTTTCCCGGCTCCTCTGAGCGCCGGGATGGCGGCCGGGGACTCCTTGCAGGAAAGTAAACCTCTCGCGGCTGACGTCCGAACGGCGAGTTCGGACGTCAGCCGCGAGAGGTCATTCTGGCTCCGCAGTCCTCAGAAGTCTCGCGGGAAGAGTGCTGGCCCTTGGCGTCGCGGGCGCCCGGCGCGGGAGGGGTGGGGCGAGAAAGGTTTCCCGGCTCCTCTGAGCGCCGGGATGGCGGCCGGGGACTCCTTGCAGGAAAGTAAACCTCTCGCGGCTGACGTCCGAACGGCGACGTTCGGACGTCAGCCGCGAGAGGTCATTCTGGCTCCGCAGTCCTCAGAAGTCTCGCGGGAAGAGTGCTGGCCCTTGGCGTCGCGGGCGCCCGGCGCGGGAGGGGTGGGGCGAGAAAGGTTTCCCGGCTCCTCTGAGCGCCGGGATGGCGGCCGGGGACTCCTTGCAGGAAAGTAAACCTCTCGCGGCTGACGTCCGAACGGCGAGTTCGGACGTCAGCCGCGAGAGGTCATTCTGGCTCCGCAGTCCTCAGAAGTCTCGCGGGAAGAGTGCTGGCCCTTGGCGTCGCGGGCGCCCGGCGCGGGAGGGGTGGGGCGAGAAAGGTTTCCCGGCTCCTCTGAGCGCCGGGATGGCGGCCGGGGACTCTTTGCAGGAAAGTAAACCTCTCGCGGCTGACGTCCGAACGGCGAGTTCGGACGTCAGCCGCGAGAGGTCATTCTGGCTCCGCAGTCCTCAGAAGTCTCGCGGGAAGAGTGCTGGCCCTTGGCGTCGCGGGCGCCCGGCGCGGGAGGGGTGGGGCGAGAAAGGTTTCCCGGCTCCTCTGAGCGCCGGGATGGCGGCCGGGGACTCTTTGCAGGAAAGAAAACCTCTCGCGGCTGATGTCCGAACGGCGAGTTCGGACGTCAGCCGCGAGAGGTCATTCTGGCTCCGCAGTCCTCAGAAGTCTCGCGGGAAGAGTGCTGGCCCTTGGCGTCGCGGGCGCCCGGCGCGGGAGGGGTGGGGCGAGAAAGGTTTCCCGGCTCCTCTGAGCGCCGGGATGGCGGCCGGGGACTCCTTGCAGGAAAGTAAACCTCTCGCGGCTGACGTCCGAACGGCGAGTTCGGACGTCAGCCGCGAGAGGTCATTCTGGCTCCGCAGTCCTCAGAAGTCTCGCGGGAAGAGTGCTGGCCCTTGGCGTCGCGGGCGCCCGGCGCGGGAGGGGTGGGGCGAGAAAGGTTTCCCGGCTCCTCTGAGCGCCGGGATGGCGGCCGGGGACTCCTTGCAGGAAAGTAAACCTCGTCAGCCGCGAGAGGTCATTCTGGCTCCGCAGTCCTCAGAAGTCTCGCGGGAAGAGTGCTGGCCCTTGGCGTCGCGGGCGCCCGGCGCGGGAGGGGTGGGGCGAGAAAGGTTTCCCGGCTCCTCTGAGCGCCGGGATGGCGGCCGGGGACTCCTTGCAGGAAAGTAAACCTCTCGCGGCTGACGTCCGAACGGCGAGGTTCGGACGTCAGCCGCGAGAGGTCATTCTGGCTCCGCAGTCCTCAGAAGTCTCGCGGGAAGAGTGCTGGCCCTTGGCGTCGCGGGCGCCCGGCGCGGGAGGGGTGGGGCGAGAAAGGTTTCCCGGCTCCTCTGAGCGCCGGGATGGCGGCCGGGGACTCCTTGCAGGAAAGTAAACCTCTCGCGGCTGACGTCCGAAAGGCGAGTTCGGACGTCAGCCGCGAGAGGTCATTCTGGCTCCGCAGTCCTCAGAAGTCTCGCGGGAAGAGTGCTGGCCCTTGGCGTCGCGGGCGCCCGGCGCGGGAGGGGTGGGGCGAGAAAGGTTTCCCGGCTCCTCTGAGCGCCGGGATGGCGGCCGGGGACTCCTTGCAGGAAAGTAAACCTCTCGCGGCTGACGTCCGAAAGGCGAGTTCGGACGTCAGCCGCGAGAGGTCATTCTGGCTCCGCAGTCCTCAGAAGTCTCGCGGGAAGAGTGCTGGCCCTTGGCGTCGCGGGCGCCCGGCGCGGGAGGGGTGGGGCGAGAAAGGTTTCCCGGCTCCTCTGAGCGCCGGGATGGCGGCCGGGGACTCCTTGCAGGAAAGTAAACCTCTCGCGGCTGACGTCCGAAAGGCGAGTTCGGACGTCAGCCGCGAGAGGTCATTCTGGCTCCGCAGTCCTCAGAAGTCTCGCGGGAAGAGTGCTGGCCCTTGGCGTCGCGGGCGCCCGGCGCGGGAGGGGTGGGGCGAGAAAGGTTTCCCGGCTCCTCTGAGCGCCGGGATGGCGGCCGGGGACTCCTTGCAGGAAAGTAAACCTCTCGCGGCTGACGTCCGAACGGCGAGTTCGGACGTCAGCCGCGAGAGGTCATTCTGGCTCCGCAGTCCTCAGAAGTCTCGCGGGAAGAGTGCTGGCCCTTGGCGTCGCGGGCGCCCGGCGCGGGAGGGGTGGGGCGAGAAAGGTTTCCCGGCTCCTCTGAGCGCCGGGATGGCGGCCGGGGACTCTTTGCAGGAAAGTAAACCTCTCGCGGCTGACGTCCGAACGGCGAGTTCGGACGTCAGCCGCGAGAGGTCATTCTGGCTCCGCAGTCCTCAGAAGTCTCGCGGGAAGAGTGCTGGCCCTTGGCGTCGCGGGCGCCCGGCGCGGGAGGGGTGGGGCGAGAAAGGTTTCCCGGCTCCTCTGAGCGCCGGGATGGCGGCCGGGGACTCCTTGCAGGAAAGTAAACCTCTCGCGGCTGACGTCCGAAAGGCGAGTTCGGACGTCAGCCGCGAGAGGTCATTCTGGCTCCGCAGTCCTCAGAAGTCTCGCGGGAAGAGTGCTGGCCCTTGGCGTCGCGGGCGCCCGGCGCGGGAGGGGTGGGGCGAGAAAGGTTTCCCGGCTCCTCTGAGCGCCGGGATGGCGGCCGGGGACTCTTTGCAGGAAAGAAAACCTCTCGCGGCTGATGTCCGAACGGCGAGTTCGGACGTCAGCCGCGAGAGGTCATTCTGGCTCCGCAGTCCTCAGAAGTCTCGCGGGAAGAGTGCTGGCCCTTGGCGTCGCGGGCGCCCGGCGCGGGAGGGGTGGGGCGAGAAAGGTTTCCCGGCTCCTCTGAGCGCCGGGATGGCGGCCGGGGACTCCTTGCAGGAAAGTAAACCTCTCGCGGCTGACGTCCGAAAGGCGAGTTCGGACGTCAGCCGCGAGAGGTCATTCTGGCTCCGCAGTCCTCAGAAGTCTCGCGGGAAGAGTGCTGGCCCTTGGCGTCGCGGGCGCCCGGCGCGGGAGGGGTGGGGCGAGAAAGGTTTCCCGGCTCCTCTGAGCGCCGGGATGGCGGCCGGGGACTCCTTGCAGGAAAGTAAACCCTCGCGTCAGCCGCGAGAGGTCATTCTGGCTCCGCAGTCCTCAGAAGTCTCGCGGGAAGAGTGCTGGCCCTTGGCGTCGCGGGCGCCCGGCGCGGGAGGGGTGGGGCGAGAAAGGTTTCCCGGCTCCTCTGAGCGCCGGGATGGCGGCCGGGGACTCCTTGCAGGAAAGTAAACCTTCGGACGTCAGCCGCGAGAGGTCATTCTGGCTCCGCAGTCCTCAGAAGTCTCGCGGGAAGAGTGCTGGCCCTTGGCGTCGCGGGCGCCCGGCGCGGGAGGGGTGGGGCGAGAAAGGTTTCCCGGCTCCTCTGAGCGCCGGGATGGCGGCCGGGGACTCCTTGCAGGAAAGTAAACCTCTCGCGGCTGACGTCCGAACGGCGAGTTCGGACGTCAGCCGCGAGAGGTCATTCTGGCTCCGCAGTCCTCAGAAGTCTCGCGGGAAGAGTGCTGGCCCTTGGCGTCGCGGGCGCCCGGCGCGGGAGGGGTGGGGCGAGAAAGGTTTCCCGGCTCCTCTGAGCGCCGGGATGGCGGCCGGGGACTCTTTGCAGGAAAGTAAACCTCTCGCGGCTGACGGCGACGCCGTTCGGACGTCAGCCGCGAGAGGTCATTCTGGCTCCGCAGTCCTCAGAAGTCTCGCGGGAAGAGTGCTGGCCCTTGGCGTCGCGGGCGCCCGGCGCGGGAGGGGTGGGGCGAGAAAGGTTTCCCGGCTCCTCTGAGCGCCGGGATGGCGGCCGGGGACTCCTTGCAGGAAAGTAAACCTCTCGCGGCTGACGTCCGAAAGGCGAGTTCGGACGTCAGCCGCGAGAGGTCATTCTGGCTCCGCAGTCCTCAGAAGTCTCGCGGGAAGAGTGCTGGCCCTTGGCGTCGCGGGCGCCCGGCGCGGGAGGGGTGGGGCGAGAAAGGTTTCCCGGCTCCTCTGAGCGCCGGGATGGCGGCCGGGGACTCCTTGCAGGAAAGTAAACCTCTCGCGGCTGACGTCCGAAAGGCGAGTTCGGACGTCAGCCGCGAGAGGTCATTCTGGCTCCGCAGTCCTCAGAAGTCTCGCGGGAAGAGTGCTGGCCCTTGGCGTCGCGGGCGCCCGGCGCGGGGAGGGGTGGGGCGAGAAAGGTTTCCCGGCTCCTCTGAGCGCCGGGATGGCGGCCGGGGACTCTTTGCAGGAAAGTAAACCTCTCGCGGCTGACGTCCGAACGGCGAGTTCGGACGTCAGCCGCGAGAGGTCATTCTGGCTCCGCAGTCCTCAGAAGTCTCGCGGGAAGAGTGCTGGCCCTTGGCGTCGCGGGCGCCCGGCGCGGGAGGGGTGGGGCGAGAAAGGTTTCCCGGCTCCTCTGAGCGCCGGGATGGCGGCCGGGGACTCTTTGCAGGAAAGTAAACCTCTCGCGGCTGACGTCCGAACGGCGACGCCGTTCGGACGTCAGCCGCGAGAGGTCATTCTGGCTCCGCAGTCCTCAGAAGTCTCGCGGGAAGAGTGCTGGCCCTTGGCGTCGCGGGCGCCCGGCGCGGGAGGGGTGGGGCGAGAAAGGTTTCCCGGCTCCTCTGAGCGCCGGGATGGCGGCCGGGGACTCCTTGCAGGAAAGTAAACCTCTCGCGGCTGACGTCCGAACGGCGACGTTCGGACGTCAGCCGCGAGAGGTCATTCTGGCTCCGCAGTCCTCAGAAGTCTCGCGGGAAGAGTGCTGGCCCTTGGCGTCGCGGGCGCCCGGCGCGGGAGGGGTGGGGCGAGAAAGGTTTCCCGGCTCCTCTGAGCGCCGGGATGGCGGCCGGGGACTCTTTGCAGGAAAGTAAACCTCTCGCGGCTGATGTCCGAACGGCGAGTTCGGACGTCAGCCGCGAGAGGTCATTCTGGCTCCGCAGTCCTCAGAAGTCTCGCGGGAAGAGTGCTGGCCCTTGGCGTCGCGGGCGCCCGGCGCGGGAGGGGTGGGGCGAGAAAGGTTTCCCGGCTCCTCTGAGCGCCGGGATGGCGGCCGGGGACTCTTTGCAGGAAAGTAAACCTCTCGCGGCTGACGTCCGAACGGCGACGCCGTTCGGACGTCAGCCGCGAGAGGTCATTCTGGCTCCGCAGTCCTCAGAAGTCTCGCGGGAAGAGTGCTGGCCCTTGGCGTCGCGGGCGCCCGGCGCGGGAGGGGTGGGGCGAGAAAGGTTTCCCGGCTCCTCTGAGCGCCGGGATGGCGGCCGGGGACTCTTTGCAGGAAAGTAAACCTCTCGCGGCTGACGTCCGAACGGCGAGTTCGGACGTCAGCCGCGAGAGGTCATTCTGGCTCCGCAGTCCTCAGAAGTCTCGCGGGAAGAGTGCTGGCCCTTGGCGTCGCGGGCGCCCGGCGCGGGAGGGGTGGGGCGAGAAAGGTTTCCCGGCTCCTCTGAGCGCCGGGATGGCGGCCGGGGACTCTTTGCAGGAAAGTAAACCTGCTGACGCGGCGTCGACGTCAGCCGCGAGAGGTCATTCTGGCTCCGCAGTCCTCAGAAGTCTCGCGGGAAGAGTGCTGGCCCTTGGCGTCGCGGGCGCCCGGCGCGGGAGGGGTGGGGCGAGAAAGGTTTCCCGGCTCCTCTGAGCGCCGGGATGGCGGCCGGGGACTCTTTGCAGGAAAGTAAACCTCTCGCGGCTCGACGTCAGCCGCGAGAGGTCATTCTGGCTCCGCAGTCCTCAGAAGTCTCGCGGGAAGAGTGCTGGCCCTTGGCGTCGCGGGCGCCCGGCGCGGGAGGGGTGGGGCGAGAAAGGTTTCCCGGCTCCTCTGAGCGCCGGGATGGCGGCCGGGGACTCTTTGCAGGAAAGTAAACCTCTCGCGGCTGACGTCCGAACGGCGACGCCGTTCGGACGTCAGCCGCGAGAGGTCATTCTGGCTCCGCAGTCCTCAGAAGTCTCGCGGGAAGAGTGCTGGCCCTTGGCGTCGCGGGCGCCCGGCGCGGGAGGGGTGGGGCGAGAAAGGTTTCCCGGCTCCTCTGAGCGCCGGGATGGCGGCCGGGGACTCTTTGCAGGAAAGTAAACCTCTCGCGGCTGACGTCCGAACGGCGACGCCGTTCGGACGTCAGCCGCGAGAGGTCATTCTGGCTCCGCAGTCCTCAGAAGTCTCGCGGGAAGAGTGCTGGCCCTTGGCGTCGCGGGCGCCCGGCGCGGGAGGGGTGGGGCGAGAAAGGTTTCCCGGCTCCTCTGAGCGCCGGGATGGCGGCCGGGGACTCTTTGCAGGAAAGTAAACCTCTCGCGGCTGACGTCCGAACGGCGACGCCGTTCGGACGTCAGCCGCGAGAGGTCATTCTGGCTCCGCAGTCCTCAGAAGTCTCGCGGGAAGAGTGCTGGCCCTTGGCGTCGCGGGCGCCCGGCGCGGGAGGGGTGGGGCGAGAAAGGTTTCCCGGCTCCTCTGAGCGCCGGGATGGCGGCCGGGGACTCTTTGCAGGAAAGTAAACCTCTCGCGGCTGACGTCCGAACGGCGACGCCGTTCGGACGTCAGCCGCGAGAGGTCATTCTGGCTCCGCAGTCCTCAGAAGTCTCGCGGGAAGAGTGCTGGCCCTTGGCGTCGCGGGCGCCCGGCGCGGGAGGGGTGGGGCGAGAAAGGTTTCCCGGCTCCTCTGAGCGCCGGGATGGCGGCCGGGGACTCCTTGCAGGAAAGTAAACCTCTCGCGGCTGACGTCAGCCGCGAGAGGTCATTCTGGCTCCGCAGTCCTCAGAAGTCTCGCGGGAAGAGTGCTGGCCCTTGGCGTCGCGGGCGCCCGGCGCGGGAGGGGTGGGGCGAGAAAGGTTTCCCGGCTCCTCTGAGCGCCGGGATGGCGGCCGGGGACTCCTTGCAGGAAAGTAAACCTCTCGCGGCTGACGTCAGCCGCGAGAGGTCATTCTGGCTCCGCAGTCCTCAGAAGTCTCGCGGGAAGAGTGCTGGCCCTTGGCGTCGCGGGCGCCCGGCGCGGGAGGGGTGGGGCGAGAAAGGTTTCCCGGCTCCTCTGAGCGCCGGGATGGCGGCCGGGGACTCTTTGCAGGAAAGTAAACCTCTCGCGGCTGACGTCCGAACGGCGAGTTCGGACGTCAGCCGCGAGAGGTCATTCTGGCTCCGCAGTCCTCAGAAGTCTCGCGGGAAGAGTGCTGGCCCTTGGCGTCGCGGGCGCCCGGCGCGGGAGGGGTGGGGCGAGAAAGGTTTCCCGGCTCCTCTGAGCGCCGGGATGGCGGCCGGGGACTCTTTGCAGGAAAGTAAACCTCTCGCGACGGCGTCGACGTCAGCCGCGAGAGGTCATTCTGGCTCCGCAGTCCTCAGAAGTCTCGCGGGAAGAGTGCTGGCCCTTGGCGTCGCGGGCGCCCGGCGCGGGAGGGGTGGGGCGAGAAAGGTTTCCCGGCTCCTCTGAGCGCCGGGATGGCGGCCGGGGACTCTTTGCAGGAAAGTAAACCTCTCGCGGCTGACGTCCGAACGGCGACGTTCGGACGTCAGCCGCGAGAGGTCATTCTGGCTCCGCAGTCCTCAGAAGTCTCGCGGGAAGAGTGCTGGCCCTTGGCGTCGCGGGCGCCCGGCGCGGGAGGGGTGGGGCGAGAAAGGTTTCCCGGCTCCTCTGAGCGCCGGGATGGCGGCCGGGGACTCCTTGCAGGAAAGTAAACCTCTCGCGGCTGACGTCCGAACGGCGACGCCGTTCGGACGTCAGCCGCGAGAGGTCATTCTGGCTCCGCAGTCCTCAGAAGTCTCGCGGGAAGAGTGCTGGCCCTTGGCGTCGCGGGCGCCCGGCGCGGGAGGGGTGGGGCGAGAAAGGTTTCCCGGCTCCTCTGAGCGCCGGGATGGCGGCCGGGGACTCCTTGCAGGAAAGTAAACCTCTCGCGGCTGACGTCCGAAAGGCGAGTTCGGACGTCAGCCGCGAGAGGTCATTCTGGCTCCGCAGTCCTCAGAAGTCTCGCGGGAAGAGTGCTGGCCCTTGGCGTCGCGGGCGCCCGGCGCGGGAGGGGTGGGGCGAGAAAGGTTTCCCGGCTCCTCTGAGCGCCGGGATGGCGGCCGGGGACTCCTTGCAGGAAAGTAAACCTCTCGCGGCTGACGTCCGAACGGCGAGTTCGGACGTCAGCCGCGAGAGGTCATTCTGGCTCCGCAGTCCTCAGAAGTCTCGCGGGAAGAGTGCTGGCCCTTGGCGTCGCGGGCGCCCGGCGCGGGAGGGGTGGGGCGAGAAAGGTTTCCCGGCTCCTCTGAGCGCCGGGATGGCGGCCGGGGACTCCTTGCAGGAAAGTAAACCTCTCGCGGCTGACGTCCGAAAGGCGACGCGTTCGGACGTCAGCCGCGAGAGGTCATTCTGGCTCCGCAGTCCTCAGAAGTCTCGCGGGAAGAGTGCTGGCCCTTGGCGTCGCGGGCGCCCGGCGCGGGAGGGGTGGGGCGAGAAAGGTTTCCCGGCTCCTCTGAGCGCCGGGATGGCGGCCGGGGACTCTTTGCAGGAAAGTAAACCTCTCGCGGCTGACGTCCGAACGGCGACGCCGTTCGGACGTCAGCCGCGAGAGGTCATTCTGGCTCCGCAGTCCTCAGAAGTCTCGCGGGAAGAGTGCTGGCCCTTGGCGTCGCGGGCGCCCGGCGCGGGAGGGGTGGGGCGAGAAAGGTTTCCCGGCTCCTCTGAGCGCCGGGATGGCGGCCGGGGACTCTTTGCAGGAAAGTAAACCTCTCGCGGCTGACGTCCGAAAGGCGACGCCGTTCGGACGTCAGCCGCGAGAGGTCATTCTGGCTCCGCAGTCCTCAGAAGTCTCGCGGGAAGAGTGCTGGCCCTTGGCGTCGCGGGCGCCCGGCGCGGGAGGGGTGGGGCGAGAAAGGTTTCCCGGCTCCTCTGAGCGCCGGGATGGCGGCCGGGGACTCTTTGCAGGAAAGTAAACCTCTCGCGGCTGACGTCCGAACGGCGACCGTTCGGACGTCAGCCGCGAGAGGTCATTCTGGCTCCGCAGTCCTCAGAAGTCTCGCGGGAAGAGTGCTGGCCCTTGGCGTCGCGGGCGCCCGGCGCGGGAGGGGTGGGGCGAGAAAGGTTTCCCGGCTCCTCTGAGCGCCGGGATGGCGGCCGGGGACTCCTTGCAGGAAAGTAAACCTCTCGCGGCTGACGTCCGAACGGCGAGTTCGGACGTCAGCCGCGAGAGGTCATTCTGGCTCCGCAGTCCTCAGAAGTCTCGCGGGAAGAGTGCTGGCCCTTGGCGTCGCGGGCGCCCGGCGCGGGAGGGGTGGGGCGAGAAAGGTTTCCCGGCTCCTCTGAGCGCTGGGATGGCGGCCGGGGACTCCTTGCAGGAAAGTAAACCTCTCGCGGCTGACGTCCGAAAGGCGAGTTCGGACGTCAGCCGCGAGAGGTCATTCTGGCTCCGCAGTCCTCAGAAGTCTCGCGGGAAGAGTGCTGGCCCTTGGCGTCGCGGGCGCCCGGCGCGGGAGGGGTGGGGCGAGAAAGGTTTCCCGGCTCCTCTGAGCGCCGGGATGGCGGCCGGGGACTCCTTGCAGGAAAGTAAACCTCTCGCGGCTGACGTCCGAACGGCGACGCGTTCGGACGTCAGCCGCGAGAGGTCATTCTGGCTCCGCAGTCCTCAGAAGTCTCGCGGGAAGAGTGCTGGCCCTTGGCGTCGCGGGCGCCCGGCGCGGGAGGGGTGGGGCGAGAAAGGTTTCCCGGCTCCTCTGAGCGCCGGGATGGCGGCCGGGGACTCTTTGCAGGAAAGTAAACCTCTCGCGGCTGACGTCCGAACGGCGACGCCGTTCGGACGTCAGCCGCGAGAGGTCATTCTGGCTCCGCAGTCCTCAGAAGTCTCGCGGGAAGAGTGCTGGCCCTTGGCGTCGCGGGCGCCCGGCGCGGGAGGGGTGGGGCGAGAAAGGTTTCCCGGCTCCTCTGAGCGCCGGGATGGCGGCCGGGGACTCCTTGCAGGAAAGTAAACCTCTCGCGGCTGACGTCCGAAAGGCGAGTTCGGACGTCAGCCGCGAGAGGTCATTCTGGCTCCGCAGTCCTCAGAAGTCTCGCGGGAAGAGTGCTGGCCCTTGGCGTCGCGGGCGCCCGGCGCGGGAGGGGTGGGGCGAGAAAGGTTTCCCGGCTCCTCTGAGCGCCGGGATGGCGGCCGGGGACTCCTTGCAGGAAAGTAAACCTCTCGCGGCTGACGTCCGAAAGGCGAGTTCGGACGTCAGCCGCGAGAGGTCATTCTGGCTCCGCAGTCCTCAGAAGTCTCGCGGGAAGAGTGCTGGCCCTTGGCGTCGCGGGCGCCCGGCGCGGGAGGGGTGGGGCGAGAAAGGTTTCCCGGCTCCTCTGAGCGCCGGGATGGCGGCCGGGGACTCTTTGCAGGAAAGTAAACCTCTCGCGGCTGACGTCCGAACGGCGACGCCGTTCGGACGTCAGCCGCGAGAGGTCATTCTGGCTCCGCAGTCCTCAGAAGTCTCGCGGGAAGAGTGCTGGCCCTTGGCGTCGCGGGCGCCCGGCGCGGGAGGGGTGGGGCGAGAAAGGTTTCCCGGCTCCTCTGAGCGCCGGGATGGCGGCCGGGGACTCTTTGCAGGAAAGTAAACCTCTCGCGGCTGACGTCCGAACGGCGAGTTCGGACGTCAGCCGCGAGAGGTCATTCTGGCTCCGCAGTCCTCAGAAGTCTCGCGGGAAGAGTGCTGGCCCTTGGCGTCGCGGGCGCCCGGCGCGGGAGGGGTGGGGCGAGAAAGGTTTCCCGGCTCCTCTGAGCGCCGGGATGGCGGCCGGGGACTCCTTGCAGGAAAGTAAACCTCTCGCGGCTGACGTCCGAAAGGCGAGTTCGGACGTCAGCCGCGAGAGGTCATTCTGGCTCCGCAGTCCTCAGAAGTCTCGCGGGAAGAGTGCTGGCCCTTGGCGTCGCGGGCGCCCGGCGCGGGAGGGGTGGGGCGAGAAAGGTTTCCCGGCTCCTCTGAGCGCCGGGATGGCGGCCGGGGACTCTTTGCAGGAAAGTAAACCTCTCGCGGCTGACGTCCGAACGGCGACGCCGTTCGGACGTCAGCCGCGAGAGGTCATTCTGGCTCCGCAGTCCTCAGAAGTCTCGCGGGAAGAGTGCTGGCCCTTGGCGTCGCGGGCGCCCGGCGCGGGAGGGGTGGGGCGAGAAAGGTTTCCCGGCTCCTCTGAGCGCCGGGATGGCGGCCGGGGACTCCTTGCAGGAAAGTAAACCTCTCGCGGCTGACGTCCGAAAGGCGAGTTCGGACGTCAGCCGCGAGAGGTCATTCTGGCTCCGCAGTCCTCAGAAGTCTCGCGGGAAGAGTGCTGGCCCTTGGCGTCGCGGGCGCCCGGCGCGGGAGGGGTGGGGCGAGAAAGGTTTCCCGGCTCCTCTGAGCGCCGGGATGGCGGCCGGGGACTCCTTGCAGGAAAGTAAACCTCTCGCGGCTGACGTCCGAAAGGCGAGTTCGGACGTCAGCCGCGAGAGGTCATTCTGGCTCCGCAGTCCTCAGAAGTCTCGCGGGAAGAGTGCTGGCCCTTGGCGTCGCGGGCGCCCGGCGCGGGAGGGGTGGGGCGAGAAAGGTTTCCCGGCTCCTCTGAGCGCCGGGATGGCGGCCGGGGACTCTTTGCAGGAAAGTAAACCTCTCGCGGCTGACGTCCGAACGGCGACGCCGTTCGGACGTCAGCCGCGAGAGGTCATTCTGGCTCCGCAGTCCTCAGAAGTCTCGCGGGAAGAGTGCTGGCCCTTGGCGTCGCGGGCGCCCGGCGCGGGAGGGGTGGGGCGAGAAAGGTTTCCCGGCTCCTCTGAGCGCCGGGATGGCGGCCGGGGACTCTTTGCAGGAAAGTAAACCTCTCGCGGCTGACGTCCGAAAGGCGAGTTCGGACGTCAGCCGCGAGAGGTCATTCTGGCTCCGCAGTCCTCAGAAGTCTCGCGGGAAGAGTGCTGGCCCTTGGCGTCGCGGGCGCCCGGCGCGGGAGGGGTGGGGCGAGAAAGGTTTCCCGGCTCCTCTGAGCGCCGGGATGGCGGCCGGGGACTCTTTGCAGGAAAGTAAACCTCCGCCGACGTCAGCCGCGAGAGGTCATTCTGGCTCCGCAGTCCTCAGAAGTCTCGCGGGAAGAGTGCTGGCCCTTGGCGTCGCGGGCGCCCGGCGCGGGAGGGGTGGGGCGAGAAAGGTTTCCCGGCTCCTCTGAGCGCCGGGATGGCGGCCGGGGACTCTTTGCAGGAAAGTAAACCTCTCGCGGCTGACGTCCGAACGGCGAGTTCGGACGTCAGCCGCGAGAGGTCATTCTGGCTCCGCAGTCCTCAGAAGTCTCGCGGGAAGAGTGCTGGCCCTTGGCGTCGCGGGCGCCCGGCGCGGGAGGGGTGGGGCGAGAAAGGTTTCCCGGCTCCTCTGAGCGCCGGGATGGCGGCCGGGGACTCTTTGCAGGAAAGTAAACCCTCGCGGCTGACGTCAGCCGCGAGAGGTCATTCTGGCTCCGCAGTCCTCAGAAGTCTCGCGGGAAGAGTGCTGGCCCTTGGCGTCGCGGGCGCCCGGCGCGGGAGGGGTGGGGCGAGAAAGGTTTCCCGGCTCCTCTGAGCGCCGGGATGGCGGCCGGGGACTCCTTGCAGGAAAGTAAACCTCTCGCGGCTGACGTCCGAACGGCGAGTTCGGACGTCAGCCGCGAGAGGTCATTCTGGCTCCGCAGTCCTCAGAAGTCTCGCGGGAAGAGTGCTGGCCCTTGGCGTCGCGGGCGCCCGGCGCGGGAGGGGTGGGGCGAGAAAGGTTTCCCGGCTCCTCTGAGCGCCGGGATGGCGGCCGGGGACTCTTTGCAGGAAAGTAAACCTCTCGCGGCTGATGTCCGAACGGCGAGTTCGGACGTCAGCCGCGAGAGGTCATTCTGGCTCCGCAGTCCTCAGAAGTCTCGCGGGAAGAGTGCTGGCCCTTGGCGTCGCGGGCGCCCGGCGCGGGAGGGGTGGGGCGAGAAAGGTTTCCCGGCTCCTCTGAGCGCCGGGATGGCGGCCGGGGACTCCTTGCAGGAAAGTAAACCTCTCGCGGCTGACGTCCGAACGGCGAGTTCGGACGTCAGCCGCGAGAGGTCATTCTGGCTCCGCAGTCCTCAGAAGTCTCGCGGGAAGAGTGCTGGCCCTTGGCGTCGCGGGCGCCCGGCGCGGGAGGGGTGGGGCGAGAAAGGTTTCCCGGCTCCTCTGAGCGCCGGGATGGCGGCCGGGGACTCTTTGCAGGAAAGTAAACCTCTCGCGGCTGACGTCCGAACGGCGACGCCGTTCGGACGTCAGCCGCGAGAGGTCATTCTGGCTCCGCAGTCCTCAGAAGTCTCGCGGGAAGAGTGCTGGCCCTTGGCGTCGCGGGCGCCCGGCGCGGGAGGGGTGGGGCGAGAAAGGTTTCCCGGCTCCTCTGAGCGCCGGGATGGCGGCCGGGGACTCTTTGCAGGAAAGTAAACCTCTCGCGGCTGACGTCCGAACGGCGACGCCGTTCGGACGTCAGCCGCGAGAGGTCATTCTGGCTCCGCAGTCCTCAGAAGTCTCGCGGGAAGAGTGCTGGCCCTTGGCGTCGCGGGCGCCCGGCGCGGGAGGGGTGGGGCGAGAAAGGTTTCCCGGCTCCTCTGAGCGCCGGGATGGCGGCCGGGGACTCTTTGCAGGAAAGTAAACCTCTCGCGGCTGACGTCCGAACGGCGACGCCGTTCGGACGTCAGCCGCGAGAGGTCATTCTGGCTCCGCAGTCCTCAGAAGTCTCGCGGGAAGAGTGCTGGCCCTTGGCGTCGCGGGCGCCCGGCGCGGGAGGGGTGGGGCGAGAAAGGTTTCCCGGCTCCTCTGAGCGCCGGGATGGCGGCCGGGGACTCTTTGCAGGAAAGTAAACCTCTCGCGGCTGACGTCCGAAAGGCGAGTTCGGACGTCAGCCGCGAGAGGTCATTCTGGCTCCGCAGTCCTCAGAAGTCTCGCGGGAAGAGTGCTGGCCCTTGGCGTCGCGGGCGCCCGGCGCGGGAGGGGTGGGGCGAGAAAGGTTTCCCGGCTCCTCTGAGCGCCGGGATGGCGGCCGGGGACTCTTTGCAGGAAAGTAAACCTCTCGCGGCTGACGTCCGAAAGGCGAGTTCGGACGTCAGCCGCGAGAGGTCATTCTGGCTCCGCAGTCCTCAGAAGTCTCGCGGGAAGAGTGCTGGCCCTTGGCGTCGCGGGCGCCCGGCGCGGGAGGGGTGGGGCGAGAAAGGTTTCCCGGCTCCTCTGAGCGCCGGGATGGCGGCCGGGGACTCTTTGCAGGAAAGTAAACCTCTCGCGGCTGACGTCCGAAAGGCGAGTTCGGACGTCAGCCGCGAGAGGTCATTCTGGCTCCGCAGTCCTCAGAAGTCTCGCGGGAAGAGTGCTGGCCCTTGGCGTCGCGGGCGCCCGGCCACCACCCCCTATAGATGGAAAGCCTGAGCACCAGCTTGTGACATCACAGTAATGGCGTCCAGGGTAGTCCTAAGATTACCTGTGTGGTTTTGAGGATCTGTGGGGCTAACCGGAGGTTAACTGATTAGCCTGCCCAACAGTTTCTGTTCTTCAGTTCTCTAGCAAGTATGCCTTTTCGCTGTTGTGTTCCGAAATGTAGAGGGAATTACAAAGGGGGACAGAAAGTAAATGTTTTCAAGTTTCCATCTGATGCTCCTCTGAAGGAGAAGTGGATTTCATCCATCCATCGTGATAAATTCACTCCATCGCAATCATCAAGGGTGAGTAAATTTTTATCATGTTAATGTGCAGCATATCAACTATTTTCTATAACTAGGCATCATGGGCCTTTAGTGGTGTGGCTCTGGGGAGGCCTACTGGCTCCAGGGAAGCCTGTATGGGAGTAGTCATCAGGGCCTACATTTCCCAGGTTCTCTCTGGACCCTGTGACTGGGTCAAACTTTTATGTATAGCTTATGTGCAGTGCAAATAATTTCAGAAATTATGCTCTGAACTTCATAAACTGTGAAGTACCTTCTGAAGAACACAATTCACGCATGAGACTGCCCATAGTTCATTTTGTAAAATTTTGGACAGGGAGAGCAGACGCAAGTTTTCATTGAGTAGCTTCATTCTTAAGACTTTGTATGCAATTGTGGATTTCATTTTCCTGTCTCACAACACATTGAATTTTTACATGCTCCTTTTTGGTTGTTTACATTTCCTGTGTCTAAGACTGTTGTAAGATACATTGCAGAATGACTCAGATTTACTCATATGGACTGGTTTTGACTTACAGGTATGTATTCTTCACTTCCAAACCAGTGATGTCCTATGGCAGACAGAAGTTTTTGATGAAAAGACAGGCCAAAAGCTTGTTGCCCCTCTCAAAATACCAAGACTTAAGACTGGTGCTGTACCTTCTGTGTTCCCCAACCGCCCGTCTTATTTATCAAGAGAAGCTACTTGTCATGAGGCACCAGCGGACAAGAGGTCTCGACTGGAGTGTTCTCATTTATTGGGAGCAATATCTGACAGTTTAGCATCCAAAGAACATTACAACAACACATACTGCTTCAAAACATTCAGTGAGCTTTTACTGCGTCTCAAGAATGTTAGTGTGCAAAAGCCATGGACATTTGTTAATCTGAGCCCTGAATGTGTAGGTTTTATTAAAATCAATGTAAGTCCTGCTCCAGTTATCGCATTATCAGTAATAATAGATACTACTTTAAATGTCAGTATATTTAAGGGTAAAGTTGAAATTAAAAGGATAGGTTCTGAATGTTTTCCAAAAGTTATCATGAATGTGAATGCCATTACAACTCTCCTATCTGACTGTGAGAAAATGGAATTGGGATCCTCAGATGAATCTGTGGAAGAACACAAATGTATTGTGAAAGAAAGTTTGAAAACTTTGCAAAATGTAGTGAAGGAAAATGACAAAGATATTGTGGGGTTCTTGCTGCAGCAAACTGAACTCCTAAATGTCTCTAAATCTAGTCATACATTTGCTACTTCCGTGGTGGTTGTCTGTTGTTTGTTATTTTCAATATCAGCCCATGCGTATAGATTTTTACGTAGCAGTGGTTTAATGAAGTTGCCCCATCCGTCAACATTGCATCGGATATGTAGTAAGTTTGAACTGGATCCAAAGCGTGAACTCTTAGGTGGGAAGCATTTTCTGTCTTATGCTAGGCACAAATTTTCTCACTTGAACAGAGATGACATTGATGTGATTTTGATGCTGGATGAAATTAATTTGCGCACATACTTAGACTACAAAGGAGGTAACATTCTTGGAGTATCTTTCAATTCTGAACAGGCAGCAAACTCTGCATTTGCTTTTATGCTCCAGAGTGTCAAGTCTAAATTTAGAGATATTGTGCATATTCTACCTGTTAAGAGAATTTCTGCCACCTCATTGCACAGTATCCTGGTTTCCATAATTAAAGGGCTGGAGTGCATTGATTACAAGGTATTCTGTATTGCATCAGACAATAATTCAATTATCAGAAGTGCCATGTCATTGTTTTCTGATGACAAACAGCTCAGAATAGTTTATAAGCACCCAGTGTCATCAGAACGCCCTTTATTTTACATCATAGATCCTGTTCATATTATTAAATCTGTGCGAAATAATTGGCTCAATCAGAAGAACAGGACAAAAGATATGTTTTACCCCACATTTCCAGGCAGTGGTGAAACTAAAGAGATGATTGCATCTTTTTCAACATTAATAAAGATGTATGAAATTGATAGCACTTCTCTTGCTAGGTTTGCCTATCCACTTACATTGAAGGCTTTGTGCCCTACAAACTTAGAAAGGCAGAGTGTAAAACTTGCATTGCAGGTTTTCAACTCACCCGTGGCAGAAGGTTTACAAGTCACCAGTGAAAACTTTGCCCTGCCCAATGCACATGGCACAGCTGAATACATCCGCATCATGGTTAAATGGTTTGACATAATGAATGTTAAATCCAAATATAAAGGTCTGCATAAGCTGAATCCCTACATGGAGCCAATGGTTTCTGGTGATATTAAGATTAATTTCTTGCTGCGATTTCTTGACTGGCTAGACTCTTGGGAATCGATGAAACTTTCCAGTGGTTGTTTGACAAAGGAGACATTACTTGCTTTACGGCACACTAGTTATGTAGTTGTTGAAATAGCTCGCTACTGTAAGGATGAATTAGGGATGGAATATCTTTTGACAGGAAAACTGCAAACTGATGCTCTTGAGGAAAGGTTTTCTAAATATAGACAGTTAGCTGGTTCCCAATATCATATATCTGTGACACAGCTGTATGAAACAGAAAAGAAGATTCGTATTCAGAGTGTGGGTCCGTTGATGCTACATTCAGGTAGACATGGGCAAATAATGGTAGGCCCACTGGAATCCAATTTTGAAGAGGTGGAATGTACATCAGATTTCAGTGAACCAGTTGATGTATGTCAAAATGATTTACATCTTTTAGGGAACATACTACCCTCTCTTACCTACATAGCTGGCTACTGTGCACATGCAGCTTTAAGGCGACTTCATTGTGATACATGTAAAGTAGAACTTGTTATGGAGAGAGAGTTGCCAATAAACACTCATTTTCTTTTGATTAGTAGGTTAGATAGAGGTGGTTTGAAATATCCAACACAAGGTGTTATCAATGTGGTTTCCTATACATATGTAGTAGTAAGCAAATTGTTGACAACGTTTGAGGCAGCCTTTCTGAAGCCTCAAGCCAACCAGAGGGCTATAGCATGTCTAAAGTCTCTGGAAGCATTAGATGAAAGTGAATGTACTCTCTTTGATGGCGTTTGTGACAATGGCCACTCTGGTATTGTGTACACCAGGATGATAACGTTTATAGCAGTAAATACATTCCTGAACAACTATTGTAAAAAAGAAAATGGGCAAAGAATGTCACAGACATCACAGAGGAAACTGAAAACTTTGCAGAAGTGATGTAGTTGCCTTTCACATTAATTTCACAGTGTAGCTGTCTTTTTTTGGTAACTGGAAATTATAATTGAGATTTATGTGAAAACTTCTTATCCTAGTTATGAGTTTGTACATGTTAATATCTCATGCTGTGTCTGTGGTTAATAAAAACCTTTTGAAAATCAAGTTGTTGAACTCTTACTTTTATTTACCAATACCATCATACAACAGACATCCACCAGTTTCCCTTATTATATGCTATTAAATGCTTGTAAATTATGCTAAACATACACTCAAATTGCAAGGGAAACTGAACTCACTAACACTGTAAGCTACTATGAAGAATCTGGAATATTGCAGTGAAAGAATCGAGAAAATATCTTGTTGAGTACACAAGAAACTGCAAGTTAAAACACTTGTGACAGTAGCTGGCAACTGCAGAGTTCAGGGATTGTAGGACTACCTTTGATGACATCACAAGCTTGTGCTCAGGCATTCCATCTATAGGGGGTGGTGGCCCGGCGTGGGAGGGGTGGGGCGAGAAAGGTTTCCCGGCTCCTCTGAGCGCCGGGATGGCGGCCGGGGACTCTTTGCAGGAAAGTAAACCTCTCGCGGCTGACGTCCGAACGGCGACGCCGTTCGGACGTCAGCCGCGAGAGGTCATTCTGGCTCCGCAGTCCTCAGAAGTCTCGCGGGAAGAGTGCTGGCCCTTGGCGTCGCGGGCGCCCGGCGCGGGAGGGGTGGGGCGAGAAAGGTTTCCCGGCTCCTCTGAGCGCCGGGATGGCGGCCGGGGACTCTTTGCAGGAAAGTAAACCTCTCGCGGCTGACGTCAGCCGCGAGAGGTCATTCTGGCTCCGCAGTCCTCAGAAGTCTCGCGGGAAGAGTGCTGGCCCTTGGCGTCGCGGGCGCCCGGCGCGGGAGGGGTGGGGCGAGAAAGGTTTCCCGGCTCCTCTGAGCGCCGGGATGGCGGCCGGGGACTCCTTGCAGGAAAGTAAACCTCTCGCGGCTGACGTCCGAACGGCGAGTTCGGACGTCAGCCGCGAGAGGTCATTCTGGCTCCGCAGTCCTCAGAAGTCTCGCGGGAAGAGTGCTGGCCCTTGGCGTCGCGGGCGCCCGGCGCGGGAGGGGTGGGGCGAGAAAGGTTTCCCGGCTCCTCTGAGCGCCGGGATGGCGGCCGGGGACTCCTTGCAGGAAAGTAAACCTCTCGCGGCTGACGTCCGAAAGGCGAGTTCGGACGTCAGCCGCGAGAGGTCATTCTGGCTCCGCAGTCCTCAGAAGTCTCGCGGGAAGAGTGCTGGCCCTTGGCGTCGCGGGCGCCCGGCGCGGGAGGGGTGGGGCGAGAAAGGTTTCCCGGCTCCTCTGAGCGCCGGGATGGCGGCCGGGGACTCCTTGCAGGAAAGTAAACCTCTCGCGGCTGACGTCCGAAAGGCGAGTTCGGACGTCAGCCGCGAGAGGTCATTCTGGCTCCGCAGTCCTCAGAAGTCTCGCGGGAAGAGTGCTGGCCCTTGGCGTCGCGGGCGCCCGGCGCGGGAGGGGTGGGGCGAGAAAGGTTTCCCGGCTCCTCTGAGCGCCGGGATGGCGGCCGGGGACTCCTTGCAGGAAAGTAAACCTCTCGCGGCTGACGTCCGAACGGCGAGTTCGGACGTCAGCCGCGAGAGGTCATTCTGGCTCCGCAGTCCTCAGAAGTCTCGCGGGAAGAGTGCTGGCCCTTGGCGTCGCGGGCGCCCGGCGCGGGAGGGGTGGGGCGAGAAAGGTTTCCCGGCTCCTCTGAGCGCCGGGATGGCGGCCGGGGACTCTTTGCAGGAAAGTAAACCTCTCGCGGCTGACGTCCGAACGGCGACGCCGTTCGGACGTCAGCCGCGAGAGGTCATTCTGGCTCCGCAGTCCTCAGAAGTCTCGCGGGAAGAGTGCTGGCCCTTGGCGTCGCGGGCGCCCGGCGCGGGAGGGGTGGGGCGAGAAAGGTTTCCCGGCTCCTCTGAGCGCCGGGATGGCGGCCGGGGACTCCTTGCAGGAAAGTAAACCTCTCGCGGCTGACGTCCGAAAGGCGAGTTCGGACGTCAGCCGCGAGAGGTCATTCTGGCTCCGCAGTCCTCAGAAGTCTCGCGGGAAGAGTGCTGGCCCTTGGCGTCGCGGGCGCCCGGCGCGGGAGGGGTGGGGCGAGAAAGGTTTCCCGGCTCCTCTGAGCGCCGGGATGGCGGCCGGGGACTCCTTGCAGGAAAGTAAACCTCTCGCGGCTGACGTCCGAAAGGCGAGTTCGGACGTCAGCCGCGAGAGGTCATTCTGGCTCCGCAGTCCTCAGAAGTCTCGCGGGAAGAGTGCTGGCCCTTGGCGTCGCGGGCGCCCGGCGCGGGAGGGGTGGGGCGAGAAAGGTTTCCCGGCTCCTCTGAGCGCCGGGATGGCGGCCGGGGACTCTTTGCAGGAAAGTAAACCTCTCGCGGCTGACGTCCGAAAGGCGAGTTCGGACGTCAGCCGCGAGAGGTCATTCTGGCTCCGCAGTCCTCAGAAGTCTCGCGGGAAGAGTGCTGGCCCTTGGCGTCGCGGGCGCCCGGCGCGGGAGGGGTGGGGCGAGAAAGGTTTCCCGGCTCCTCTGAGCGCCGGGATGGCGGCCGGGGACTCTTTGCAGGAAAGTAAACCTCTCGCGGCTGACGTCCGAACGGCGACGCCGTTCGGACGTCAGCCGCGAGAGGTCATTCTGGCTCCGCAGTCCTCAGAAGTCTCGCGGGAAGAGTGCTGGCCCTTGGCGTCGCGGGCGCCCGGCGCGGGAGGGGTGGGGCGAGAAAGGTTTCCCGGCTCCTCTGAGCGCTGGGATGGCGGCCCGGGACTCCTTGCAGGAAAGTAAACCTCTCGCGGCTGACGTCCGAAAGGCGAGTTCGGACGTCAGCCGCGAGAGGTCATTCTGGCTCCGCAGTCCTCAGAAGTCTCGCGGGAAGAGTGCTGGCCCTTGGCGTCGCGGCGCCCGGCGCGGGAGGGGTGGGGCGAGAAAGGTTTCCCGGCTCCTCTGAGCGCCGGGATGGCGGCCGGGGACTCCTTGCAGGAAAGTAAACCTCTCGCGGCTGACGTCCGAAAGGCGAGTTCGGACGTCAGCCGCGAGAGGTCATTCTGGCTCCGCAGTCCTCAGAAGTCTCGCGGGAAGAGTGCTGGCCCTTGGCGTCGCGGGCGCCCGGCGCGGGAGGGGTGGGGCGAGAAAGGTTTCCCGGCTCCTCTGAGCGCCGGGATGGCGGCCGGGGACTCTTTGCAGGAAAGTAAACCTCTCGCGGCTGACGTCCGAACGGCGACGCCGTTCGGACGTCAGCCGCGAGAGGTCATTCTGGCTCCGCAGTCCTCAGAAGTCTCGCGGGAAGAGTGCTGGCCCTTGGCGTCGCGGGCGCCCGGCGCGGGAGGGGTGGGGCGAGAAAGGTTTCCCGGCTCCTCTGAGCGCTGGGATGGCGGCCCGGGACTCCTTGCAGGAAAGTAAACCTCTCGCGGCTGACGTCCGAAAGGCGAGTTCGGACGTCAGCCGCGAGAGGTCATTCTGGCTCCGCAGTCCTCAGAAGTCTCGCGGGAAGAGTGCTGGCCCTTGGCGTCGCGGGCGCCCGGCGCGGGAGGGGTGGGGCGAGAAAGGTTTCCCGGCTCCTCTGAGCGCCGGGATGGCGGCCGGGGACTCCTTGCAGGAAAGTAAACCTCTCGCGGCTGACGTCCGAAAGGCGAGTTCGGACGTCAGCCGCGAGAGGTCATTCTGGCTCCGCAGTCCTCAGAAGTCTCGCGGGAAGAGTGCTGGCCCTTGGCGTCGCGGGCGCCCGGCGCGGGAGGGGTGGGGCGAGAAAGGTTTCCCGGCTCCTCTGAGCGCCGGGATGGCGGCCGGGGACTCTTTGCAGGAAAGTAAACCTCTCGCGGCTGACGTCCGAACGGCGACGCCGTTCGGACGTCAGCCGCGAGAGGTCATTCTGGCTCCGCAGTCCTCAGAAGTCTCGCGGGAAGAGTGCTGGCCCTTGGCGTCGCGGGCGCCCGGCGCGGGAGGGGTGGGGCGAGAAAGGTTTCCCGGCTCCTCTGAGCGCCGGGATGGCGGCCGGGGACTCCTTGCAGGAAAGTAAACCTCTCGCGGCTGACGTCCGAAAGGCGAGTTCGGACGTCAGCCGCGAGAGGTCATTCTGGCTCCGCAGTCCTCAGAAGTCTCGCGGGAAGAGTGCTGGCCCTTGGCGTCGCGGCGCCCGGCGCGGGAGGGGTGGGGCGAGAAAGGTTTCCCGGCTCCTCTGAGCGCCGGGATGGCGGCCGGGGACTCCTTGCAGGAAAGTAAACCTCTCGCGGCTGACGTCCGAAAGGCGAGTTCGGACGTCAGCCGCGAGAGGTCATTCTGGCTCCGCAGTCCTCAGAAGTCTCGCGGGAAGAGTGCTGGCCCTTGGCGTCGCGGGCGCCCGGCGCGGGAGGGGTGGGGCGAGAAAGGTTTCCCGGCTCCTCTGAGCGCCGGGATGGCGGCCGGGGACTCTTTGCAGGAAAGTAAACCTCTCGCGGCTGACGTCAGAACGGCGACGCCGTTCGGACGTCAGCCGCGAGAGGTCATTCTGGCTCCGCAGTCCTCAGAAGTCTCGCGGGAAGAGTGCTGGCCCTTGGCGTCGCGGGCGCCCGGCGCGGGAGGGGTGGGGCGAGAAAGGTTTCCCGGCTCCTCTGAGCGCCGGGATGGCGGCCGGGGACTCTTTGCAGGAAAGTAAACCTCTCGCGGCTGACGTCCGAAAGGCGAGTTCGGACGTCAGCCGCGAGAGGTCATTCTGGCTCCGCAGTCCTCAGAAGTCTCGCGGGAAGAGTGCTGGCCCTTGGCGTCGCGGGCGCCCGGCGCGGGAGGGGTGGGGCGAGAAAGGTTTCCCGGCTCCTCTGAGCGCCGGGATGGCGGCCGGGGACTCTTTGCAGGAAAGTAAACCTCGTCAGCCGCGAGAGGTCATTCTGGCTCCGCAGTCCTCAGAAGTCTCGCGGGAAGAGTGCTGGCCCTTGGCGTCGCGGGCGCCCGGCGCGGGAGGGGTGGGGCGAGAAAGGTTTCCCGGCTCCTCTGAGCGCCGGGATGGCGGCCGGGGACTCCTTGCAGGAAAGTAAACCTCTCGCGGCTGATGTCCGAACGGCGAGTTCGGACGTCAGCCGCGAGAGGTCATTCTGGCTCCGCAGTCCTCAGAAGTCTCGCGGGAAGAGTGCTGGCCCTTGGCGTCGCGGGCGCCCGGCGCGGGAGGGGTGGGGCGAGAAAGGTTTCCCGGCTCCTCTGAGCGCCGGGATGGCGGCCGGGGACTCTTTGCAGGAAAGTAAACCTCGTCAGCCGCGAGAGGTCATTCTGGCTCCGCAGTCCTCAGAAGTCTCGCGGGAAGAGTGCTGGCCCTTGGCGTCGCGGGCGCCCGGCGCGGGAGGGGTGGGGCGAGAAAGGTTTCCCGGCTCCTCTGAGCGCCGGGATGGCGGCCGGGGCCTCATTGCAGGAAAGTAACCCTCTCGCGGCTGATGCCCGAACGGCGAGTTCGGACGTCAGCCGCGAGAGGTAATTCTGGCTCCGCAGTCCTCAGAAGTCTCGCGGGAAGAGTGCTGGCCCTTGGCGTCGCGGGCGCCCGGCGCGGGAGGGGTGGGGCGAGAAAGGTTTCCCGGCTCCTCTGAGCGCCGGGATGGCGGCCGGGGACTCTTTGCAGGAAAGTAAACCTCTCGCGGCTGACGTCCGAACGGCGAGTTCGGACGTCAGCCGCGAGAGGTCATTCTGGCTCCGCAGTCCTCAGAAGTCTCGCGGGAAGAGTGCTGGCCCTTGGCGTCGCGGGCGCCCGGCGCGGGAGGGGTGGGGCGAGAAAGGTTTCCCGGCTCCTCTGAGCGCCGGGATGGCGGCCGGGGACTCCTTGCAGGAAAGTAAACCTCTCGCGGCTGACGTCCGAACGGCGAGTTCGGACGTCAGCCGCGAGAGGTCATTCTGGCTCCGCAGTCCTCAGAAGTCTCGCGGGAAGAGTGCTGGCCCTTGGCGTCGCGGGCGCCCGGCGCGGGAGGGGTGGGGCGAGAAAGGTTTCCCGGCTCCTCTGAGCGCCGGGATGGCGGCCGGGGACTCTTTGCAGGAAAGTAAACCTCTCGCGGCTGACGTCCGAACGGCGACGCCGTTCGGACGTCAGCCGCGAGAGGTCATTCTGGCTCCGCAGTCCTCAGAAGTCTCGCGGGAAGAGTGCTGGCCCTTGGCGTCGCGGGCGCCCGGCGCGGGAGGGGTGGGGCGAGAAAGGTTTCCCGGCTCCTCTGAGCGCCGGGATGGCGGCCGGGGACTCTTTGCAGGAAAGTAAACCTCTCGCGGCTGACGTCCGAACGGCGACGCCGTTCGGACGTCAGCCGCGAGAGGTCATTCTGGCTCCGCAGTCCTCAGAAGTCTCGCGGGAAGAGTGCTGGCCCTTGGCGTCGCGGGCGCCCGGCGCGGGAGGGGTGGGGCGAGAAAGGTTTCCCGGCTCCTCTGAGCGCCGGGATGGCGGCCGGGGACTCTTTGCAGGAAAGTAAACCTCTCGCGGCTGACGTCCGAACGGCGACGCCGTTCGGACGTCAGCCGCGAGAGGTCATTCTGGCTCCGCAGTCCTCAGAAGTCTCGCGGGAAGAGTGCTGGCCCTTGGCGTCGCGGGCGCCCGGCGCGGGAGGGGTGGGGCGAGAAAGGTTTCCCGGCTCCTCTGAGCGCCGGGATGGCGGCCGGGGACTCTTTGCAGGAAAGTAAACCTCTCGCGGCTGACGTCCGAAAGGCGAGTTCGGACGTCAGCCGCGAGAGGTCATTCTGGCTCCGCAGTCCTCAGAAGTCTCGCGGGAAGAGTGCTGGCCCTTGGCGTCGCGGGCGCCCGGCGCGGGAGGGGTGGGGCGAGAAAGGTTTCCCGGCTCCTCTGAGCGCCGGGATGGCGGCCGGGGACTCTTTGCAGGAAAGTAAACCTCTCGCGGCTGACGTCCGAAAGGCGAGTTCGGACGTCAGCCGCGAGAGGTCATTCTGGCTCCGCAGTCCTCAGAAGTCTCGCGGGAAGAGTGCTGGCCCTTGGCGTCGCGGGCGCCCGGCGCGGGAGGGGTGGGGCGAGAAAGGTTTCCCGGCTCCTCTGAGCGCCGGGATGGCGGCCGGGGACTCTTTGCAGGAAAGTAAACCTCTCGCGGCTGACGTCCGAAAGGCGAGTTCGGACGTCAGCCGCGAGAGGTCATTCTGGCTCCGCAGTCCTCAGAAGTCTCGCGGGAAGAGTGCTGGCCCTTGGCGTCGCGGGCGCCCGGCCACCACCCCCTATAGATGGAAAGCCTGAGCACCAGCTTGTGACATCACAGTAATGGCGTCCAGGGTAGTCCTAAGATTACCTGTGTGGTTTTGAGGATCTGTGGGGCTAACCGGAGGTTAACTGATTAGCCTGCCCAACAGTTTCTGTTCTTCAGTTCTCTAGCAAGTATGCCTTTTCGCTGTTGTGTTCCGAAATGTAGAGGGAATTACAAAGGGGGACAGAAAGTAAATGTTTTCAAGTTTCCATCTGATGCTCCTCTGAAGGAGAAGTGGATTTCATCCATCCATCGTGATAAATTCACTCCATCGCAATCATCAAGGGTGAGTAAATTTTTATCATGTTAATGTGCAGCATATCAACTATTTTCTATAACTAGGCATCATGGGCCTTTAGTGGTGTGGCTCTGGGGAGGCCTACTGGCTCCAGGGAAGCCTGTATGGGAGTAGTCATCAGGGCCTACATTTCCCAGGTTCTCTCTGGACCCTGTGACTGGGTCAAACTTTTATGTATAGCTTATGTGCAGTGCAAATAATTTCAGAAATTATGCTCTGAACTTCATAAACTGTGAAGTACCTTCTGAAGAACACAATTCACGCATGAGACTGCCCATAGTTCATTTTGTAAAATTTTGGACAGGGAGAGCAGACGCAAGTTTTCATTGAGTAGCTTCATTCTTAAGACTTTGTATGCAATTGTGGATTTCATTTTCCTGTCTCACAACACATTGAATTTTTACATGCTCCTTTTTGGTTGTTTACATTTCCTGTGTCTAAGACTGTTGTAAGATACATTGCAGAATGACTCAGATTTACTCATATGGACTGGTTTTGACTTACAGGTATGTATTCTTCACTTCCAAACCAGTGATGTCCTATGGCAGACAGAAGTTTTTGATGAAAAGACAGGCCAAAAGCTTGTTGCCCCTCTCAAAATACCAAGACTTAAGACTGGTGCTGTACCTTCTGTGTTCCCCAACCGCCCGTCTTATTTATCAAGAGAAGCTACTTGTCATGAGGCACCAGCGGACAAGAGGTCTCGACTGGAGTGTTCTCATTTATTGGGAGCAATATCTGACAGTTTAGCATCCAAAGAACATTACAACAACACATACTGCTTCAAAACATTCAGTGAGCTTTTACTGCGTCTCAAGAATGTTAGTGTGCAAAAGCCATGGACATTTGTTAATCTGAGCCCTGAATGTGTAGGTTTTATTAAAATCAATGTAAGTCCTGCTCCAGTTATCGCATTATCAGTAATAATAGATACTACTTTAAATGTCAGTATATTTAAGGGTAAAGTTGAAATTAAAAGGATAGGTTCTGAATGTTTTCCAAAAGTTATCATGAATGTGAATGCCATTACAACTCTCCTATCTGACTGTGAGAAAATGGAATTGGGATCCTCAGATGAATCTGTGGAAGAACACAAATGTATTGTGAAAGAAAGTTTGAAAACTTTGCAAAATGTAGTGAAGGAAAATGACAAAGATATTGTGGGGTTCTTGCTGCAGCAAACTGAACTCCTAAATGTCTCTAAATCTAGTCATACATTTGCTACTTCCGTGGTGGTTGTCTGTTGTTTGTTATTTTCAATATCAGCCCATGCGTATAGATTTTTACGTAGCAGTGGTTTAATGAAGTTGCCCCATCCGTCAACATTGCATCGGATATGTAGTAAGTTTGAACTGGATCCAAAGCGTGAACTCTTAGGTGGGAAGCATTTTCTGTCTTATGCTAGGCACAAATTTTCTCACTTGAACAGAGATGACATTGATGTGATTTTGATGCTGGATGAAATTAATTTGCGCACATACTTAGACTACAAAGGAGGTAACATTCTTGGAGTATCTTTCAATTCTGAACAGGCAGCAAACTCTGCATTTGCTTTTATGCTCCAGAGTGTCAAGTCTAAATTTAGAGATATTGTGCATATTCTACCTGTTAAGAGAATTTCTGCCACCTCATTGCACAGTATCCTGGTTTCCATAATTAAAGGGCTGGAGTGCATTGATTACAAGGTATTCTGTATTGCATCAGACAATAATTCAATTATCAGAAGTGCCATGTCATTGTTTTCTGATGACAAACAGCTCAGAATAGTTTATAAGCACCCAGTGTCATCAGAACGCCCTTTATTTTACATCATAGATCCTGTTCATATTATTAAATCTGTGCGAAATAATTGGCTCAATCAGAAGAACAGGACAAAAGATATGTTTTACCCCACATTTCCAGGCAGTGGTGAAACTAAAGAGATGATTGCATCTTTTTCAACATTAATAAAGATGTATGAAATTGATAGCACTTCTCTTGCTAGGTTTGCCTATCCACTTACATTGAAGGCTTTGTGCCCTACAAACTTAGAAAGGCAGAGTGTAAAACTTGCATTGCAGGTTTTCAACTCACCCGTGGCAGAAGGTTTACAAGTCACCAGTGAAAACTTTGCCCTGCCCAATGCACATGGCACAGCTGAATACATCCGCATCATGGTTAAATGGTTTGACATAATGAATGTTAAATCCAAATATAAAGGTCTGCATAAGCTGAATCCCTACATGGAGCCAATGGTTTCTGGTGATATTAAGATTAATTTCTTGCTGCGATTTCTTGACTGGCTAGACTCTTGGGAATCGATGAAACTTTCCAGTGGTTGTTTGACAAAGGAGACATTACTTGCTTTACGGCACACTAGTTATGTAGTTGTTGAAATAGCTCGCTACTGTAAGGATGAATTAGGGATGGAATATCTTTTGACAGGAAAACTGCAAACTGATGCTCTTGAGGAAAGGTTTTCTAAATATAGACAGTTAGCTGGTTCCCAATATCATATATCTGTGACACAGCTGTATGAAACAGAAAAGAAGATTCGTATTCAGAGTGTGGGTCCGTTGATGCTACATTCAGGTAGACATGGGCAAATAATGGTAGGCCCACTGGAATCCAATTTTGAAGAGGTGGAATGTACATCAGATTTCAGTGAACCAGTTGATGTATGTCAAAATGATTTACATCTTTTAGGGAACATACTACCCTCTCTTACCTACATAGCTGGCTACTGTGCACATGCAGCTTTAAGGCGACTTCATTGTGATACATGTAAAGTAGAACTTGTTATGGAGAGAGAGTTGCCAATAAACACTCATTTTCTTTTGATTAGTAGGTTAGATAGAGGTGGTTTGAAATATCCAACACAAGGTGTTATCAATGTGGTTTCCTATACATATGTAGTAGTAAGCAAATTGTTGACAACGTTTGAGGCAGCCTTTCTGAAGCCTCAAGCCAACCAGAGGGCTATAGCATGTCTAAAGTCTCTGGAAGCATTAGATGAAAGTGAATGTACTCTCTTTGATGGCGTTTGTGACAATGGCCACTCTGGTATTGTGTACACCAGGATGATAACGTTTATAGCAGTAAATACATTCCTGAACAACTATTGTAAAAAAGAAAATGGGCAAAGAATGTCACAGACATCACAGAGGAAACTGAAAACTTTGCAGAAGTGATGTAGTTGCCTTTCACATTAATTTCACAGTGTAGCTGTCTTTTTTTGGTAACTGGAAATTATAATTGAGATTTATGTGAAAACTTCTTATCCTAGTTATGAGTTTGTACATGTTAATATCTCATGCTGTGTCTGTGGTTAATAAAAACCTTTTGAAAATCAAGTTGTTGAACTCTTACTTTTATTTACCAATACCATCATACAACAGACATCCACCAGTTTCCCTTATTATATGCTATTAAATGCTTGTAAATTATGCTAAACATACACTCAAATTGCAAGGGAAACTGAACTCACTAACACTGTAAGCTACTATGAAGAATCTGGAATATTGCAGTGAAAGAATCGAGAAAATATCTTGTTGAGTACACAAGAAACTGCAAGTTAAAACACTTGTGACAGTAGCTGGCAACTGCAGAGTTCAGGGATTGTAGGACTACCTTTGATGACATCACAAGCTTGTGCTCAGGCTTTCCATCTATAGGGGGTGGTGGCCCGGCGCGGGAGGGGTGGGGCGAGAAAGGTTTCCCGGCTCCTCTGAGCGCCGGGATGGCGGCCGGGGACTCCTTGCAGGAAAGTAAACCTCTCGCGGCTGACGTCCGAACGGCGAGCCGGACGTCAGCCGCGAGAGGTCATTCTGGCTCCGCAGTCCTCAGAAGTCTCGCGGGAAGAGTGCTGGCCCTTGGCGTCGCGGGCGCCCGGCGCGGGAGGGGTGGGGCGAGAAAGGTTTCCCGGCTCCTCTGAGCGCCGGGATGGCGGCCGGGGACTCTTTGCAGGAAAGTAAACCTCTCGCGGCTGACGTCAGCCGCGAGAGGTCATTCTGGCTCCGCAGTCCTCAGAAGTCTCGCGGGAAGAGTGCTGGCCCTTGGCGTCGCGGGCGCCCGGCGCGGGAGGGGTGGGGCGAGAAAGGTTTCCCGGCTCCTCTGAGCGCCGGGATGGCGGCCGGGGACTCTTTGCAGGAAAGTAAACCTCTCGCCGTTCGGACGTCAGCCGCGAGAGGTCATTCTGGCTCCGCAGTCCTCAGAAGTCTCGCGGGAAGAGTGCTGGCCCTTGGCGTCGCGGGCGCCCGGCGCGGGAGGGGTGGGGCGAGAAAGGTTTCCCGGCTCCTCTGAGCGCCGGGATGGCGGCCGGGGACTCTTTGCAGGAAAGTAAACCTCTCGCGGCTGACGTCCGAACGGCGAGTTCGGACGTCAGCCGCGAGAGGTCATTCTGGCTCCGCAGTCCTCAGAAGTCTCGCGGGAAGAGTGCTGGCCCTTGGCGTCGCGGGCGCCCGGCGCGGGAGGGGTGGGGCGAGAAAGGTTTCCCGGCTCCTCTGAGCGCCGGGATGGCGGCCGGGGACTCTTTGCAGGAAAGTAAACCTCTCGCGGCTGACGTCCGAACGGCGACGCCGTTCGGACGTCAGCCGCGAGAGGTCATTCTGGCTCCGCAGTCCTCAGAAGTCTCGCGGGAAGAGTGCTGGCCCTTGGCGTCGCGGGCGCCCGGCGCGGGAGGGGTGGGGCGAGAAAGGTTTCCCGGCTCCTCTGAGCGCCGGGATGGCGGCCGGGGACTCTTTGCAGGAAAGTAAACCTCTCGCGGCTGACGTCCGAACGGCGACGCCGTTCGGACGTCAGCCGCGAGAGGTCATTCTGGCTCCGCAGTCCTCAGAAGTCTCGCGGGAAGAGTGCTGGCCCTTGGCGTCGCGGGCGCCCGGCGCGGGAGGGGTGGGGCGAGAAAGGTTTCCCGGCTCCTCTGAGCGCCGGGATGGCGGCCGGGGACTCTTTGCAGGAAAGTAAACCTCTCGCGGCTGACGTCCGAACGGCGACGCCGTTCGGACGTCAGCCGCGAGAGGTCATTCTGGCTCCGCAGTCCTCAGAAGTCTCGCGGGAAGAGTGCTGGCCCTTGGCGTCGCGGGCGCCCGGCGCGGGAGGGGTGGGGCGAGAAAGGTTTCCCGGCTCCTCTGAGCGCCGGGATGGCGGCCGGGGACTCTTTGCAGGAAAGTAAACCTCTCGCGGCTGACGTCCGAACGGCGACGCGTTCGGACGTCAGCCGCGAGAGGTCATTCTGGCTCCGCAGTCCTCAGAAGTCTCGCGGGAAGAGTGCTGGCCCTTGGCGTCGCGGGCGCCCGGCGCGGGAGGGGTGGGGCGAGAAAGGTTTCCCGGCTCCTCTGAGCGCCGGGATGGCGGCCGGGGACTCTTTGCAGGAAAGTAAACCTCTCGCGGCTGACGTCCGAAGCCGTTCGGACGTCAGCCCGAGGTCATTCTGGCTCCGCAGTCCTCAGAAGTCTCGCGGGAAGAGTGCTGGCCCTTGGCGTCGCGGGCGCCCGGCGCGGGAGGGGTGGGGCGAGAAAGGTTTCCCGGCTCCTCTGAGCGCCGGGATGGCGGCCGGGGACTCTTTGCAGGAAAGTAAACCTCTCGCGGCTGACGTCCGAACGGCGAGTTCGGACGTCAGCCGCGAGAGGTCATTCTGGCTCCGCAGTCCTCAGAAGTCTCGCGGGAAGAGTGCTGGCCCTTGGCGTCGCGGGCGCCCGGCGCGGGAGGGGTGGGGCGAGAAAGGTTTCCCGGCTCCTCTGAGCGCCGGGATGGCGGCCGGGGACTCTTTGCAGGAAAGTAAACCTCTCGCGGCTGACGTCCGAACGGCGAGTTCGGACGTCAGCCGCGAGAGGTCATTCTGGCTCCGCAGTCCTCAGAAGTCTCGCGGGAAGAGTGCTGGCCCTTGGCGTCGCGGGCGCCCGGCGCGGGAGGGGTGGGGCGAGAAAGGTTTCCCGGCTCCTCTGAGCGCCGGGATGGCGGCCGGGGACTCTTTGCAGGAAAGTAAACCTCTCGCGGCTGACGTCAGCCGCGAGAGGTCATTCTGGCTCCGCAGTCCTCAGAAGTCTCGCGGGAAGAGTGCTGGCCCTTGGCGTCGCGGGCGCCCGGCGCGGGAGGGGTGGGGCGAGAAAGGTTTCCCGGCTCCTCTGAGCGCCGGGATGGCGGCCGGGGACTCTTTGCAGGAAAGTAAACCTCTCGCGGCTGACGTCAGCCGCGAGAGGTCATTCTGGCTCCGCAGTCCTCAGAAGTCTCGCGGGAAGAGTGCTGGCCCTTGGCGTCGCGGGCGCCCGGCGCGGGAGGGGTGGGGCGAGAAAGGTTTCCCGGCTCCTCTGAGCGCCGGGATGGCGGCCGGGGACTCTTTGCAGGAAAGTAAACCTCTCGCGGCTGACGTCCGAGGCGCGTTCGGACGTCAGCCGCGGGTCATTCTGGCTCCGCAGTCCTCAGAAGTCTCGCGGGAAGAGTGCTGGCCCTTGGCGTCGCGGGCGCCCGGCGCGGGAGGGGTGGGGCGAGAAAGGTTTCCCGGCTCCTCTGAGCGCCGGGATGGCGGCCGGGGACTCTTTGCAGGAAAGTAAACCTCTCGCGGCTGACGTCAGCCGCGAGAGGTCATTCTGGCTC